>VZTX01021184.1:391904-498072 GCA_013400915.1 Pardalotus punctatus | reverse complement strand
CTGCAATAAACATAATATAATATAATATAATATAATATAATATAATATAATATAATATAATATAATATAATATCCCTGCTATTCGTGCTTCATTCCCTGAGGTTTTTGGAGATATTTCCAGTTTTGATCTTCAGTGTGGAAGTTGGATGTTGCCTCTCTTAAGCCCAGGTTGCAATAGCATCTTTATTTTGGACTGAATTTAAACAAATATAAGGGTCCTGGTATTGGGACTGGGGCAGGATGAAGTCCCTACTTTTAAGGTCCTTCCTGGCTCTATAGTTCTTCAAACATGTTCCACCATCACAGCTGGGCACATATTAAATTGTTTTTTCTCCATGTAAAGTACACATTTTGCTCTTTCACAGAATAGATAAGTCCCCCCTTGTGAAGCCACCTTTTATTCTTTTGCAGGATATTAATCTGGTGGCAACCTGCCATTTTCCAGGAGTACTTGAACAAAACAAAAGTAGTACACGTGAATTACAGACCCTGAGTTTTGCAGCTATTTCTATGTAGTGGAAGTGTTATTTATAGCGAATCATAGGCAAGGCATATTCCTTGGTTAGTGAGTTATTTTTATGTGCTAATTCCAAACTCCGTGTGGGTTAGGCAGATTCTTTCCTTGAACTGATGCTGTTCTCTCCATGTGAATCCAGCGTTTATTTTATAGCTGATGTCCCAGCTGGCTCTGGAATAGATCTCTCTGATGCTGTGATAGAGCTTCTTTCAGTCAAAGCTGGCGGGAACAACAAAGCCATAGGTTCAGTTCTGCCCCCTTCTTATCAATACATTAAATAATGTTTAAATTTGGGGACAGGAGAGTTATCGAATTGAAGTTAATGACAGCCAAACGAAAGGATAAGATATTTCAAAGAAAGAGGTGAATCAATTTTACTCCTCTTCTCTAAGGAACTTGTGACTCCTTAGTCACAAGGTGGTGTGCTCTTCAGCTGCTCCTTGAAACATGAGCTGGTTCATTAAATTCTTATATATTGGTTTGGTTGTTGATTCTTAATTCCATATCTGACAACTCAACGACTGTTGCTTATTTTTGGTTTTACTTTTTAAATTTCATCTGCAGAATTAATTGTTATTATCTCGAAGTAGTTGAAGTATGTTTCTTGAAAAAAATGCAAGACATGCACTTTCTGCCAAATTTTAGCAGTTTGTTAACGCTGATCCCAGGGACCATCTTGTCTCTGACAACAACCCCAAATTGCAAATTGCTTTTACAAGAAATTCAAGAGATCAAGTCAATATTTTGTAGTACAGCTTGGGTTGTCACTGAGCAGAAGTGTTTTTTCTTGCTGATGTACCATGCCCATCAGCAAAGCTTAGCTGTGGTTTGCATGGATTTTCATCTGGAAGATATAGATCTCCAGCTCTGGAATTATTCCACTGAATTAATTAATTTCCTCTGAATCTCAGTTTGTTTTGACCAAGCCTGTATCTGGTGGCCAGTGCTGTGTGGCTCACAGTTCTGTTGGTCAGTAGTTTGTATAAATTTTAATTTTTGTATGTGAGAAAAGGGGTTAGTGTGCTGGGGGAGACGAATTCTCTGCTACGTTGGTGTGGTTTTTATCCTCCAGTGATTATCCAGCTCAAGGTCCTCTCAGGTGGAAAAATCTTCAAGCATTAGGGTCCATAAACTCAGTCTGGAGGCATACACTGAGTGTGATGTGCAGCCAGCAGTGACATTTTGTCAGAATTTCTGAAATGCTAGAATTCAATTCTTTTTTCTGTCTCATACACCTTGCACTCAGGATCTGGTGGATGCATTTCTGTACTTCAGCATGGCAGGTTAATCTTCAGCCTGTGAGATGGCAAATACATAGATATTACTAATTTCTATGTTGAATAGTGTCTCTGAGAGGTGAACAGCCAGGCTGGCTGATTTAAGGTGCCTTTTATTAAAGAAGCAAAACAGTGACACGAAACTCTATTTTTCTGGTATCTGTTGATTCCGGGTTACTGGGGAAATCACAGAATTCCTATTTCGAGATGACTTTGGTGATATGGACAGTGAAATTCATGTTAGAATGATGTTTTTTTCAGGCCCGGTGTTGGGCTAATGACACAGAGTTGATTTATACAGAATTGATAGATTTAGATAAAAGTAAATGGAAGTAGAGGGGAGTTTTTGGAGAATGTCAGCCAGATTTATGGCCTTTTGATTAAGGACTTCATTGATATCCATGAAGATATAACAGACTTTTACAGTGATGTAGAATTTGATGTAATATCAAGGTTGCTTGAAGATGGAACAGCCTTTGGATTTGTCAATGTGCCTTTATTTTATTGGGAACTTGCCAAAAGTGGAAGTAGTTACCAGTGGGAAGCCACTACCCAAAACCAGAGCGACGTTTTGGTATGTGTCAGAATGGTCCATGGTATTCAACACCTGGGAGTAAAAAGACTCTTAAGGTTCATAAAACTTGTGACACAAAGGGCACCAAGTGTTAAATGCTGAGGGCAAATGGCAGCCCTGCAGATCAAGCCCACTAAAAGGAGCCGGGCTCCATTCCCGTAAAAGTCACATCCAAACCATATGGATTTCAAATCAGCCCAGTGTGGAGCACGGCTGATTTAGAAACGCTGAACAGCACTGGCAGCTTTGGAACAGGGAACTGTATCCTCCCAGATCAAAAAGGGTGGATTTGTTGGCTTCAGACAACCTCAAGCCTTCAGTGCAAAGTTGTGTCAGAGGCCTGCTGAGATGTGGGCTGTTGGTAAGGAATTAAGGAACAGGAGGTAGGAAAAAAAGGATTTTTTTCTGTGTAGTGAATTGGCAAAGACTGTTGAAGCATTTTCCTCAGTTCTTGAAAAACTCAGTTTGTGGTCCAATGTTAAAAACTACAGCAAGGGTAGAAAACAAGTTCCAAAATCATCCAGAGACTGCAGAGGACTTGAGCAATGAGAAATGCAAAACCGGTTCAGTTTCTGTAGGTATCATAAAGATGGCAGTGGGATGACTTGGCTGCAAAATGTGGGTGCCTTTGACAAGAGAAATTAATGGGTAGTAATGGGCTCTTCAAACGAGCATAGAAAGACACAGCAGATCAGTCATTGCAAGGCAATGCCAGACAAACTCAAATGAGGCAGTTTTAACTCTGCAGAGTTCAAACTCCCAAGAGAAATGTTTGACCTCTGAGTTGCTGGGTATTTATTGACATCAAGACTGAATCCATCTATGGATGGCATACTTTAGCTTTACAGAGGTTATTGGGCTTTTTTCATTGGTAATGGGGTAAAGTTTAGTGGTGTGTGGCACGCAGGTCATTCAAGATGCTTGCAAGGGTCCTGTCTGCCTTTATGAATAAATAAATGTTTAAGCAAAGCCCAGCTCCTTTATTTTGTGTAGTCCAACAGGCTGTTTGTATTTCATTTTATTCTCCAGTGCAAGCCTTACTTTCAGCCTCCAATAATGATATGCATGGGTTGAGGAGAGGTTGCTCTGCAGTTGGTCACCCCTGAACCGAGGTTTGAGTTTGTGGTCTGTGTTTGAGTTTGTGGTCTGTGTTTGAGGTCTGTGTTTCTGTTTGTGGCCTGTCCAGCCTGACCTGGGAGCGCTCAGGGTCTGCCTCATGCCCATCAGGTTTTTGGAGCACACAGTGCCACAAATCCCACGCCCCTGTGTTTGGAGCATCAGCTCTTCCAGCCTTCCTCACTCTCCTTAGCCTTGCCCAGACGAAGGAGCAGAAAACGCCTCTCATCCGCGCCGCGAGGCCGTGAAATTGCGTTAAGCGCCGCTCGCGAAAATGACTGGATCTGCTCCTTTAGCCTAAGTGTCTAAATGTTTTTTTTGAAATTGTAATTTTCCTGTGCTGCTGTGTGTAAAGGTGACCCCTGTGTGCCGGGCCCCGGGCAGGTTGCTGCAGACAGCTCATCAGTGTGATTCATTTGGCGGGGTCCCCAGTCAGCACCTCCCCAGAGCAGCCGAGCAGGAGGGGGATCCTCTCTGATTTGCCAGGATGTAAAGACACCCGCTGGAGATGCAGAACTCCCTGAAGACACGTTAGGGTTTGATTTTGGTGGCAGCAATAAATTTAGCGGGGATGTGAAGGTTATAACCCCTCATTCAGCCTGCTAGCAGCCGTGCGGGGAGAGGCAGGGCAGCATCACTCGAGGAGCCCCGAGCTCCTGCTGGAGACAGAGGACTGAATATTCATTCAGTCCTGCATTCCTGCGCTTTCTGTCTCCCTTTCACCTCGTTTGAAACTGTTTAAAATTGCAGAACAGAACCAGGTATGGTTTGTTGCTGCCTGTGGCCACATGATGGCACAAATCAGTCAAAAGAGCATCACTATGATCCGAGCATGGAGAGGAGTTAAGGCTCCTCTTCGGGGTTTTGCTGGTCAGGGCTCATCCCTCCTCGCTGCTGTTTTCATCCACGATTGTCCATGATCACAGGGAGGAACAATGGTGATGTTTCAGACACAAGCTTGAAAAATAAAAACTGTGGAAAAAAACCCAAACCTTTTGTTTTTCTGATTTGTTTTGGGTTTGTCTCCAAAGAATCAGCAAACTTGTAGGAATCAAGAAACCCTTTTTATTTCTCTTCTAAATCATGAAAACATAATATGTTGTATTTGTGTATTTTCATTGTGAGATGTGTAGTGGGGGGACTTTTTAAAATCTATATATTTATAAATTATCTGCTAGTAAATAATATTCTTTGCCTCCCCACTGATAAAGATGCTGCCCGGTGAAACGATCCAAGTGTTCTATAGGATCAAAGTGATCTGGCGTGCTACCAGTCAGTCAAATAGCCATTAATGAAAATCAGCCTCAGAATTTACTATGACATTTATACTTAGTTGATTACAGCTCCAGTGGTAATAAATAAACTTCAGTGGTTCCTGCATCCTGCATTCTCCACCTCCCTTCCTCACCCAGTGGCTTTAAAGATTGAACTGATTCACTTCCAGTTCACTTCTTGCAATGGAGAGGAAGGGTGATATTCCCAGCAGCTCTGCCTCTCTCAGGAGAAGTCTCTTGGGCTACTTTGAAAGATTATTGTGCCTTTATTAACAATAATTTTGTGGATTCTAGACTTCTGGTTCTAGATAAAAGGTCAGCAAAATTCAAGGGGATTAAAAAAAAAAAGGAAAAAGGAAAACCTGCACCTTCAGGAAGCGCCTCGATCATAAGACAGAGTGCAGTCACATCCCTGAATGGAACATGGGAATTCCCAAGCATCAAGCAAGCATTTGGCATCTTTGTTGGTAAACAAACACAGCACAGTTGCATTTCTTGTGACACAGTAAAGCACAGCGTGTTCTGCCTCCCTCTCTCCCCCTCTCCTTGCCCTTTTCTCTGTTCTCCTGCTGCCCCCAATTGCTGGCAAACTGATTCCACAGGCCAGTGACAAGCTGTGTCTGTTTCAAGCTGAGTGCATCAGTCAGGCATTGGAGAGGGATGTTTTCCTGCCCTTGGGGGTACCCCAGCACGCAATGGGAAAGAAGCAGGAGTTCAGGGACTGCTGAGTGCTCAGCTGCTGCTCTTTCCTAAGTGAAGGTAACTGGCGAGCAAGTACAGCACTTAGAAATAAAAGAAAATATTTTTCTGTGGGGAATGTTTTTTTTGACCCCACAGCTGTTAGGCAAAATGGAAAAAAAAAAAAAAAAGTAGAGAGAAAAAAATAATTTCTTTTTTTAAAAGAGGCTAAACTGTTTTACTATATCAAATTCATTGTGCCGTACAGAGAAAACACTTAATCTTGAAATCATGCTTTTAGATGTACCTACCCTAACTTTACTTTTTATAGTACACTATCAGTATTAATGCTTAGTGATATCTAAAGCTATATTTGTCATGTTTTCCTCATGAAGAATTTCATAAACAATCCACCAGTCTTTCAAGGTTTTGTTTGACTGGCATATGGAGTTTTCCAAATGAGAAGTGCAGTGCAAGTCAAATACAATCATAGATTTGTTTAGGTTGGAAAAGGCCATTAGGATCACCAAGTCCAAACCTTAACACTGCCAAGTTCACCAGTACATCATCAGTACATCATGTCCTTTAGGCCCACATCTACACAACTTTTAAATGCCTCCAGGGATGGTGACTCACACGGGCAGCCTCCTCAAGTGCCTAACAACCCTTGCCATGAAGGAATTCTCCCTAATACCCAATCTAAACCTCCCCTGGTGCAACGTGATATTCAGAATTTAATCTCATTTGGCATTTAGAGAAAACACAGGCTGAATGCTCAAGCTTGCAAGAACCCCTTGGGTTTTTCACTGAACATGAAGAGTCAGGACCTTGGTTTTTTATTTCATCCAATTAAATTGCCTTTGGTCCCTGACTGCCGTACTAAGATACTGCACTAATTTGTATTTTAAAAAAAGGATAATTCCCCAACTGCTTATCTCTGGTACCCGTTTTGAAGTATGCTGTCAAGGAGAGGGATTAAGCTTCACTGTGGCACTTGTCATTGGATAATATATTCTGAGTTTTGCATGGTGTTTCTCACATGCCATGATAAGTAAGAATAAGTAACAGGCCTTGAGTGAAATTGGAGCCAGATAAATCGGTGTTCTTGCTTCAGATTATCTGCAAACTTTGCTTCAGTTTTAGGCCTGGTGTTTGTGCTGCAGTCTAATGCAGTTTGATTTCGATGGCAGGGATGCTGTTTCAGAAAGACCATAACTACTTGGTAAAACAGAGTGACTTCTGAAATATTATTTGGAAATTATATCAAGCGGAAGAAAAGTTTAGGTCTACATGTTCCTGCGGGGGAGAAAATGCAGTGCTGAGGTCAGAAAAGCAGCGAGGCTTTAATATGAGTGTGGGAAGAAACATCCATACACCAAAAGAAAATCTGTGGTCTCTAGGAAGTGCTTTATGAAGTTTTTCAGTCTTAATCTGCTGAGGAATCAGGGATTCCACTACAGAGCTCAATATTTTATTTCCCAGATGAATAAGCTTGAATTGGATGTTGTTTCCTGGTGTCCTCTCTGGCTCCTCTTGCTGTGTTGCCCTGCTGGCTCTCACTGCGTTCAAGTCAGGAAGGTCCCAGCACCATCCCGTAAAGAACCCGAAAATCCAACCCCTGACATCTCCAAGTACCAGCTGCCTGCACAATGTCCCTGACTGCTGTGGCAGGAGGCACTGTGTCCCTTTGGGAACAACTTCCACCTCATTTAACTGAAACCATGACTTCAGCATGCGGCAGAGGGTCCAGGGGAGCTCGGGGTGCTCTGTCCCCAGCGTTTCTCTCCGGGGAATGGCACACACGTGCCCTGCACCAGCCCTGCAGATGAGTTTTTGGAGCTGCAGTCCAACCCAGAGATGCAAGGGACAAGTAATTTGGATTAAGCTGTTGAGCTCCAGTTTGACTGCAGCTATTAAGAGAGCTTCCTTCATTCTAAATTGTTCCCAAGACCCCTTTTCCCTTCATATCCTTAAAAAGTGATCACATTATTCTTGGGCTGTTGCATATGGGCTCGAATGGAATTTAAACTGCCTGCCTGACAATGATGAATGAATCAAGCCCAAATCCCTTGATGTGGATCAGCTATATAGCATAACAATAATATTGTTGTTTAACATTTATATTGAAGTAATACCGTGAGGAATCTCATCCATTCAGGGACCTATTTTGCTAGAAACTGAATAAAACACACAGCAAAATAACAAGCCTTGTTCCAGAGACAAGGCTGTCTAAAAGACAAGCTGTACCAGTTGAAGGAGACAAACAAAAAAGGCAAGGAGCAGAATGATATCAATGACAGTTGACTCTTTACAGAGCTTCACAAAACCTGGGTGCTGCCTAATTTTCTTGCATGGTTGATCTGCCTTGTTGTTTCTAAGTTTTGCTCATCCCTATCCACTTTCGTCTTCTTTACCTGTGCTGTCAAATAAACTCTTAAACCTCAGGTTTTTGCTGGCAGACTTTCTAAAATATTGGGAAAAGGGAGCTGTCCAGGAAATTCCCCGTGACACTTTGTTATTGCCTTTGGACCAAACCACTTTAAATGGCTTTCTGTGCCTTGGCATCCAAATTCAACCTTACTTGGGCAAATTCTTCCATGCAGGATGTTTGTGAAGCTCTGTCAGATTGCAGATTCTTTCCTCAGATCCAACTGTGTTTAATCTGTTACATTCCCTCCCAGTTCTCCCTTTGTAGTGTTTTCAAAATTGTAATTGAATTTGTCTGGAAATTTATTTATTTATTTGTTTATTTATTTATTTGTTTGTTTATTAACAGATCCATTTTTGCTACTGTTCATGGGTCTATGTGTCCTGCAAGGGAGATATTTTAAATCATTCACCTACTTGGTCTATTTTCTCTGGAGACCAAAGCCACAAGTTTTTACTAAAAGCAAATTTAGACCTCTTATTTCAAAAGGAGCAGAGTATTCCCTTGACTGGTTTTGAATGTCACACCCTGGTTGTACTGAGTTACATATGTTAAAAAAAAATAAAAAAAAAAAGAAAAAAAGAAGAAAATTAACACATTTTAAAAAAAATATCTTAAATAAAAATATTTTTTATCACATTGGTAAGGTCTGTGTATATGTATGGCCATGTATATGAAGGCCCTAACACACAGGTTAAAAGAAAATTTGGGCTCTAAGGCTGCATTCCCAGAATCCCATACACCAAGGTCCTGCTACAAATCTTAGCAGTACTAGGTAGACATCACTTAGTCAAAGGACATAACCACATTTTTTGGAAAGCATTCTTCCAGCCTGGATGACTTGTGCCATATTATCTGACACAACTTCTGTTACTCTGTGAGGTTTTACTAAGCAGGAAGCATTGGCTGATGATTGTCTAATAAAATGAGGTCCACGTGCTAAATTTAAATGCCAAGGAAAAGCAAGTCATATATACTACAAATTACAAGTTGTGATAAGAACATGGATAATTCTGAATGATAAATGGTTTAATTTTATTTTCATGTGAAGGGGCTGAAACAAGACTGTACATTGCTCTGAAATAGCACAGTGATTGGAGTACAGAATTACTGCATTTGTCCTGACTTAAAATGTCATCAAATTCAGATAGAATTAATTTAAATCTGTTTGGTGTTTGTCACAGGGCTCAGACTTGCACTGCCCTCTGCTAAGATTCAGAATAGGTATGGCCTTGACCATTTCAGCATCTACCTGCAGTGAGGCTGTTGGAAATCACATTTCACTCTGCTTTGGATCTTGATCATTTTACAGAGCCAGAAATCTTTGTGGATTAACTGGGGAACAGTGCTGTGTCTGTGACAAGTGACTGTAGAGTTGCTGCACAGCCAACTGGATTCCTGGGCAGATCAAACAAAATTTGTATGTTAATAGAAGGCTGCTATAGGGCTGGATTGCATTAAGGGGAGAAGCAAAAAAAAAAAAAAAAAAAAAAAAAAAACACGGAAAAAACCAACCAAAGGAACACCAAGAAAAATAAATATATATCCCAGTAAATTGCTAAAACTGGTTGCGGTGATTACTTGAGTGATATGTCAAAATATATTTTGAAAAGTGATGGTATGGCCTTCTTGTGATGACTGCAGAGTTGAAGAAAAATGAAATAATGTGAGAGGGGGATAAACTCCAAGAACAATTTTGTCTTTTAAAGCACATAAAATATCCCCCATGTCCAAGGCTGAGAGTTCAGTCTACTCAGAGCTGCCTTTTGGCCACCGTAAGCCTTAGTCAGGAAAACATGCAGCGCTGTTTGACAGAATGTGCAGGAAGGGGAAATTCTGTTGGAGTTCATTGAATGATTGATGATAATTTAAATCCACTTCAGAAAAGCTGTTATGTTCTTGAATCATTTCTTGGCTAATGTGCTAATAAAAATGCATTGTATAATGCTGTTGCTGGATTTCAAACAATTTAACAGCAAAAGTTGCTTACGGAGGAATATTAGAGGTTCCTCCAGAAGATGGATATATGACAGAAATTAGGATGGCAACGGACTGAGCCTTGTTTACATTTGCAAAACAGAGGGAAACCTTGCAAAAATTCTCTACTGATTTTAGGGATGAGTTAAGCATTTAGGAGGCAATTACCTCTTCAGTTGCAGTGAGATTTAGGTATGGAGGGAATTTAAACGTTTGGAGGGTATTTAAATGTGCCTAAATAACAAGATGAAATTCTGAAAATGTTTTTTGACATGGGGGAGATTTCAGTGTCTTCCAGAGCAATTTGTCATCAAGGGAAATTGGGCTTGACTGTGTTTAAATTGCACCTGAGAGTGTAAATACACCCTCCAGGGTCACTTAAGACTACAAGACATTCTGCAGTGACAGCAAAAAGGTGAAGCAAAGAAAACACGAACACACTGCTCAGAGGGGTGGGAGATTTAGTGATGAAGGACAGAGGAAAACATGAAGTATCTCCTTTTTTCTTTTGCTATTTTTCCGTCTCTTTTTCCCTGTTTTTGTGGTTTGTCCTCTGCTGTCTCAGGTCACAGAGAGTTCTCGGTGTGTTGGACTGAACCATTATGTCCAGGAGAAAATGGAGCTGGGGAACACAAACCATCTGGGAATACAGGAGTCCGTGGGACCTGCCAGGCTGCTGGGTGAGCTGGCCAATGTCACCGTGAGGATGCTGTCACTCATCAGGGGATCACACATCCTGTTTGCTGGAAGAAAACAAACTTCACATCTGCTGCTGGGAAGGGCAGGACAAAGGGTGATTTGAGGAGCTCAGCTTCAAACTTTATCTTAAGGATTTTGTTTTTGCACCATGAAGGACAAACACGGGAAAAAAATCGCCCAGAGGAGTTTTCTTCATGTCACATTTGTCATCTGCTCCAAGGTTTATCCTAATGTACCTCTTGTGCTCATAGGATACTTCAGCTTTATCTTTCTGAGGTTTCTACAGGAAACAGAGATTTTTGTTGTCATTAGCAGCGCTGTGAGAATGATAGGGCTCTGAACAGAAGATGCAGTACAATGGACAGGCAGGGAATGAGGCTGAACTGTTTAATAACACAATTTCCAAATAAATTGCCCGAAATGCTTTGCCACTCCGGCAAGACAAGCCCCCAAAGAGACAAGCTCCTCAGGAAGCAGAATTCATCTGGAAAATAGTTTTCAAATGTTTCTGTTGCACAGAAATCCCCCTGCTCTCCCTGCCCACAGTGGTTATTCCTTCTATTTGGAATTAGCTATCTGGTTGTTAATTCCTGGCTTTGCCGAAGCTGCTTTTGGTGTCAGTGTAGTGACAACTTCACCCTGGCTTTTGGGACCTTTTGAAATGCTTGTGGAGACAAATACAGGTGCAAAAGGACAACCCTAAAAGACTGAAGTCACACTTTGATGAACTCTCTGGTTAGGGTACAGTCCTAAATAGGAGGCAGTGCAAGGGAATAACCTGGATACTCAAATAATATCATTTACTTGGGTTTGATGGATGTGTTTTTCAGGACATTGCTGTGCATATGATTTTTTTTTTTTTCCCCTCTGACAATGTATTTGGGGAACACAAATCTCTCACCTCTGTCTTTCATCTGCCTAATTTTACACATGTGCTGGAATACCCAGAATAAATAAAGGCAATCAGAGAACCACAGGAACTGCAAGATAAAGTGGATGTTTATGCATTTGGTTTGCCATCTGCTTTATTTTGGACCAAATACCTGTGTATTCAGTCCAAAACCACACTGTGCATTTCTTTTATTATCCGCGCACCCTGCTTGCCTCATATTTAATCATATTTTTGTTATTTTATTACAGCTCTACAGATTTGAATTAGGTAATTAAAACTCCTCCAGAAAAAAATTAACACCTGTTCTGTGCCTTAAATATTGTTTATACAATTCAGAAAGCTGCGAAACTTTATTTTGTCGAACAGATCCTTATTACTTTAATGTGCTACACTATCCTTGTACTCCTGTTTTGTGAGGAAGCTGTTGAAATCAAAGAGAAAGCAGGCTGCTACAGGAGCTAATTATTACAAATTATGTGACAGTTGTTGCAGCAAGAGACCAGGAAGAAAATATTAATTTTTTAAAAAAATTTTGTTTTTAAGGAAAATCAAGCTTCCATGTTGCAAGGGAGAGTTGCTAGTGGCTAGTTTTAAAAACTGCTAATTTCAATTGGCTCTGGTCCATCAGCCACAAGGAAAACACCTGGCAAGCTGCTGCATCCCAGCCAAGCCTTGTTAACCTTTTGGCCTTCACAGCAACTATCAGCAGGCACCAAGTCAGTGCTTCTAATAAACTGGCATTAAAGCTTCCACCTGCTAATAACATCTTATTGCTTTTCAGGATTAAATAAAAGGAAATGAGCTGTTTAATTACAGTCACAGAAATTTTGCGATGCTGCGCTGCCTTGGATGGTGACAGTGACACTGAAATGTGTTTATGGACGTGGCTACGTGAACTGATGGCTTCAGAGGTAAGCCAGAATGGCTAAAAACTACTGTATATCAACTTTTTGCTTGTAATAAGTGTAAAACATCTTCTTATTACATGGAGGTAGGATAAACTGGGGATAGCCTTTTCAAAAATATATGTACGCTGTTGTAAGCAAGGTTGTATCCATGGAATGTTTTTTTTTTCTCCTCATTAATCCTTAATCATTCCACTTTATGGAGAATTCTGAGCTGGCTTTTTATTTGTTTGCTTGCCTCCCTGCTAGCAAAAATACCCTATTCCGATATTCTTTGTGCAGCAATGAAGCAGGGCAAATAAATTACGAAGTAACCAATATTTTTATTATCTTAAGAGGGAGTTCTGCCATTCTGATTTTTCTGGAACACATGTGTAAAAAAAAAAAACAAAAACCCAAACAAAAACAATGAGGGAGCAAAAATCTTGCCCGAAAGTCCCCTGTATGGGATATAGGCTGGGTTAATATATCTGTCTTTCTTCGCTTCATTTTCCTCTTCTTACCCAGATACTTTGAACATTTTAGGACAAAATCAGCTGGGTATTGAAGCACCAGTAATGCACTGTTCCTGCCATGGAGGTCTGGTTGGGATTTTGGCGTGTTTTTGAACAAGGAATGCAAATACCACTTCCTAAATGGAAGAAGCAATGCCCTGCTGACAGTTGGTGCAGTTCCAGCAGGACAACCCTCCCAGTGTGTTTTCAGCAGAAAGTGATTTTATAGCCGTGCTACAAGCTTTTTAAATCCAACAATTTTAATAGCTTAAAATAGAAATATCTATCAGAATTAAGATTATCCTTTTAAAAAGGGGCGTACTGCAGTGGTACTTTCCTTTTAATTAACAATTTCCACGTGTTCCAACATCTCACTGCTTCCTGCTGGGGGAATAAGGACTTGAGGGAGGGACTGTAAAGTCAAGGGAAACTTGATTCATGTCAACTGTGTTTCAAGAACTCTCATTTATTTCTCCTGTGAGCCTTGGCTGGGCTGTCAGCATTATGCAGCCTTACTGTGGTGAACTGTTGAGAGGCAGCATCTTCAAAGACAATAAATCTTTGAAAGGACAAAGGGAAACATTAATGCTATACATGCTGTTTGAGTGTTTATAGCTTCACTCTTTTTTTATTCTGTTTTTCAGAGAAATTGTTGTTGGGAATGCTTATACAACTGCTATCCTGCTTTAAAACCAAAAAGGCATTTCTGGGCTCCTTTTTTGATCAAAAGATAGGCAGAGTGTGTTTCTGATCACCTTAAAAGTGACTTGTGAACTGTGTGGACCGAGGAATAAAAGGCCACAATAAATTATATTGTCTTGAAATTAAATTAAATGTTGTATGGCAACAGTTTCTAGTGAGACAGGTTCAAAGGAAAATCATTGCATGGTGCACATTTGCCTTTCTAGAGGTCATCAGGTTATGCTAGATGGGATAATCAAACAGATTTTTGACAATCTCAGATTTTCAGGGGTAGCTGTGTGCCTGTAGTTTAATGAAGATTTTAATTGTTAGTGTCAATGAAATAAGACATGCTGCTCTGAAAAGTGTTCTGTGTGGTCTCTTAGAGTGATGGTTTTAGTTCAGAGAGCTACAGAGCCTCAAGTCTGCACATTCTGGCTGAACATTTGAGGAATTTGTACATTTTAGGGAATCACGCAACAATTTGCATAGCCAGGCCCTCTCTCACATTAATGGGGATTTTGTGGGGAAATTTCCAGTTTTCCTTCATGGTCAGGATTTCCAATTCTGGAAGCAGAATACAGCACACAAATATAGTCTCCCAAAGACTGAATTCAGGTTTTGTGTGTGTTGAGCTTGATTCCCTCCTTCCCTTCCTCTTTGAGCCTCGCGTACCTTCATCCCAGCTGGGACATAACTCCTTTTTGAGGAGAGACAGCTTGTTTATTCTTTGTATGTTTTTGCCCTCCCATCACTAAAAGTAGGGCAATACTTTAGAGAAAATAGTAAGGTACAAATCCAAGTGGAGATGAAAGGAAACGAAGTGTGTGCCTGTCACAAAAATCCTACAGGTGTAACTTTGGAGCATGCAGAAAAAAAAAGGAATTATATTTCATGTGTTGGCATCCCCCATGTATTGTAGATTTCTATTTTAGTGTTCTTTATGGCACAGCTCAAGATACTCCTGCATTTGAGGGTTTTCTGCTTTTCTTTTTCTGTAGGAAATACAGTAACAGCTGGGTGTGAGTGGGATCTGGGCTCTGAGCATGTTTTTTAGTGGAAGTCAAAATTTGGGTATGCCAAAGCCTCCCACCAGACAGCTTTTCTTTCTGAAAAGCTGAGTGGCAACTTTCCTTAAAACCTTCTTTTCTTGCATGTATTTTTTTCCCTCTCAGTCATTAGCAACAAAAGCCATTGGTGAAAGAAACCAACTCTCTCTAGGATCCGCTTCTAAGAGAAGTTCTGTCGCTGAAGGGATGTGCTGGTGGCATCTTGGCTGTTTTGTTCCTCTCTGTGTGATGGGAGATGCCAACGGCCTGTTGTGACATGGATTTGATCTGCTCAGACAGTGCTCTTGTGTCAAAGCCTGGTGGGGAGATCAGCCTTCTTTTCAGAGGCCACGGGGATACACTGAGAAGGAAAAATGAATGAGGGAGCATTTCTGGGTTTTGCCAGGTAACCTGGCAATAATTGCTATGCCACAGTGTGCTCTAGCTATCCTTTGCCCTGCACACTAAAATATTTATATTTTTAATGAGCACCAGCTATCTGAAAAGCTCACTGGCAGAGCACTCCTCTGTTCTGACTGGTGTCATCCTGTTTTCTGGTAGATTTTTCAGTATTAGCAGCATTTTGCCAATGTGATCTCATCTTCTGGTGATTTATGCCTTGCATTCTGGTCTGTAATTTTTCAGTGCCTATCTGAACCAGGCCTCTCAGTGCACAGTTAGCGGAGTGGGCTGTGCAGAGCAGGGGTTGTGGTGCAAGGGATCAAATTTAAAAGTCTGTAGTGCCTGGGACAGTCTTCACTGGCCGTGTCAGAAAGGCAAATGCAACTCCTGCCCTGCACACTTATTTTATTCTGTATATTATTTATCCCAGCTGTGGTGAAGGGACAGACATCAAGGCAGGAAGGCTCCCAAGAAGCTGAAGTGAGCATGTAGAGGCATGCTGGTGCATTAATATGTATTACAGGCACACAGTTTCCTTTGCAAACGCAAACACCTCCTCTGCAAAGAGTGATAAGCCCTGGGTTCCTTTTCTGCGACACTGCCTGTAATTGCTAGGGAAAAAATAGGCTTAAATTTAAAGTTCCTAGAGCAGTGCTCAGTATCCACGGAGTGGATTTTCAGCGCTATTTTTAGCCTATTGCTAGCTGGGTTAGAATGCAAATAGCTGTGTGCGCTCTGGAGCTGCAGAAGTCCGTACAGACAGAAAACAGGCACGTACCAGGAGGGAAATTGTGCCATCCCTCCTGTGCCTGTCCTCACTGAAGAGTTTTACAATTTTTTTTCTCTTCATTACTGCCCAATATTCAACCTATTTGCTGCTAAAGATATTTCAAGCACATGGGCTTTTGGCTACTGCTGGTTTTTTTTAGATTAATGGAGTTAGACAATCCCCTTGTAAACACTGGTCCATCCAAAGTGAAACGAATGGGACCGGTGCTGCCGTTTGCCAGCAGACAGATTATCCCTCAAGTAAAGATCAGTCTTGAGCAGTGGGGTAAAAAAGACACACTTTTCCACAGTGGAATAAATTCCAGTTTATTGGGGATTGTAACTAAAGCCCATCAGCACACTTGCAGTTTGGTACTGAAACACGAAGCACTTGCCCTCATTTTCACAATAAATTTCATTTTCTTTGCAAACTGAGGTTTAAGCATCATCTAAGAGGAAGTGATACTACTTTTAATGTTTGAGTTATAAGACAAGAGTGAGTTTAGATACAAACTTCTAACTCCTGTGTGAATTTGTCTACAGAGCGGGTGATAATTCCGTCTTGGGGAGGAAAACTATGGGTGCTCTAAAATGCACAGTACTGACTGACTTTAGGACGCAGCATCACAGATTTTATTAACTCTATTCCCTATTTCACAGCCTTTTCAATGTGCAGGTTGTTCTCATATTTGCCAGGAGTCTGATACAAAATAATTTTTCTCTGTGTTTTAGGAGTCTGTGAGCTCATTCTTTAGCCAACTCTGCTCCACCACCCTGAGTGTGTGTCATACACACATCTAGGCGGTAAAAACTCTTTTGAATATGTTTCCAAGTCTCCTGATGGCTCTGAGAGGCAACCCTGCCTTTGGAACCTCTGGGCTATGTTAAACAGGAAAGAAGAAACCTGTGACAAGTTCTAATAGCCAAGGTTAATTCTGAAGCAGTGTATATGTTCACTGCCTCTTCAGGGAGTATCTTGCTGCTTTGCATGCTACTTACTTGTTTCTGGGGCTGAAGAAACACTGCTTGAAAGGATTAATTTGGCAGGCACTCCTGAGACTTCAGAAGGTAAACAACTGTTTCTTTTTTGTCAATATGGCAATTAAGGTCCGGGAGATTAAAGAAGAGAAAGTAAATGCAGTTTTGGCTCCTTCTGTAGACTGATGGCTCAGTGGTCCTTTAAATATTTGATGAGGTGCTTTGATGGTTCTGGAGAAGCAAAATCCAGATCAGGTGTGAAAAATGGAAGAGTAGTGAACTGCCAAGCGTGAGTTATGTGGTGCCCAGAATTAGGTGTGTAGGGTTTCTTGTGTTCTGGATTGATGTCCAGACTGTTTTGGCAAATGACGCTTCCTCCAAAAGCAAGGGATGTGCTGAGGGTGTTCAGGTGCCTGGAGATTTCTGCATTTGGCCTCTTCTAATGCCATCTTTACCAAAACTTCTTTCAAATTCTGAGTCTTGGGCTAAAGCAAGAGATATTCCCCGTGAAGTTGTAAAAATTGATAAAAATATTACCACAAATAGAATTATGACTTTCAGCATCACTGAAGGGGTCAGAAGAGACATTAAAGGTTATCTTTTAGCAGCCATTAAAGCTGGAGACAGTTTCATTCTTAGCTGCTTTGTTTGCCTCAGATGACACAAATTAGGCACAAAATAGGCTTTAACATCCTTTGTGGGTATTTTCCCCTAGTTTCCCATTTGGACAGAACACTTATTACCTGTCCTTAAAGGGGTGGCTCTTGTCTCTTCAAATATATCTTCAGCAAATTAATTAAATTGTCTTTCTTAAAGTGGGTGGGCATTTAGAGGAGGTTTAATTTGAAATCAGAAATTAAAAAGGTGTGTAGTTAATGCAGAATGCTTTTTATATGACATTATTGTTGGAGAAGCTGTCAGTGTTATCTGTGTGTAGTGGGAGGACAGCTCCTATTTTAATAATTTTCATCCCCCATTTTTCCCCCTGCCCCAGTTCTGTTCCTACTGCTTTCAATCCCAAATCTGTTGCTTTTTTTGGAGTGGGAAAGAGATGAACCTTCGAAGAAGCAGAGCAGCAGAAATCCAGGTTTTGAACCAGACCTAAATATATTCCTCAGGCAGCTCTTCATGCCTTTATTCTGGCACACCAACATTTCTGAAGTGGCAGTGCTGGCTTCAGGCCCTCTGGATCTTCTTTGTGACAAATTCAGGGAGAAATAAATGTGATTGCTTTCTTGGCTTAGTGAAGAGCTCTACCCATTCTGAATTTTCTCCACTGACCTGGCCTGCTTTATGGAATTGAAGAGCAATGTTGAGCCACACTTCACTTCCCAAACATCTGGGCTGTTTTCCAGAAGGGATGGAGGTGGAAGAGGAGCCCTCTCCCTCTGGAGATGCTATCTACTGTCCTGAAGTGATCCCTGTGGGGAAATATGGGACAGACACAATTCCCTGGGGTGTACCCAGGGTTCCTGAGGGAGCTGGCCAACGCCGCTGAGAAGGCGCTGTAGATTATCTTGGGAAGGCTGTGGTGATTGGGAATTTTCTCCAGGAAAACTTCACCCCTGTTGGCAGGAAGGCAAAGGAGGAAGATCTGGGGAGCTACAGATTGTTCATATTTTTTTCAGGCACTGGGAAGGCTCTGGATCAATCTTGGGAGCCATTTCCAGGCCCATGAGGAATGAGAAGGAGACCAGGAGCAGGCTGTGCAGATTTACCTTGGTAAATCGTGCCTGCCCCAATATCTCCTGCAGTGAAATGAGAGGGTCTCCAATTGTAGCTAATTCAGGGAGATATGGGCTGGGAGAGCAGACAGGGAGTGGATGAAATGTGGTTCTGTCATCCAAAGGGTGGAGAGCACTCACCAGAGGGTGAAATAGCTGCTGGGTATGAGTGGTCTCACTGAAACATAAATATGGATGCCAATACTGTAAATATCTTTATTTGCAAACTGGGTGATGAGATATGATTTGCTCAGCAAGTACCTGTACAATACTAAGATGTTCTGTATCATTTTACTCTCTACGAGACACTATTTGAGCTGGTTTTGCTTATTTTATAGGATTTGGTGGTGGAGGGGGGTTGTTGGTTGGGTTTGTTTTGGTTTTGTTGTTTTTTGGTTTTTCTTTCTTTTGTTGTTGTTCTGTTTCTGCTTCTTTTTTTTACATAATGAAAGTGCTTTTGCACCAGCAACTTACACTAAATCTCAAAGTAAGAATGAAACGGCCACCCACCATCTTTGTTATGCTCATCCATAGGTGTTTTTTTTTCTTTTTTTAATAATTTATTTTATTTTAAAGTAAAAGATTTGAAGCCAAGCGCACAGCCATAATCTCACTGCTGGCTACATAAAAGTGTCATTGTCCTGGATGAATGCTCTCGAGATTTTAGTGGCTGAAAGGTGACTTCATAAATCCCTGCTTCATTAAGGTGTCTCTTGAATGTCCACACAGTTGTGTGAAAGGTAAAAGACAGGCACTCACTGCAGAGGTTACACCAGAAAGGAAGTTTCCTTCTCTGACCAGAAGACACTTGTAAAAATTGCTTGTAGTGCTTTGGAAAGAAATAGGAAAGGTTTCATAGTTATTGCAAAGCTTGTGTGCGTGAAATTGTTTATTTTTCCTCTCAGCTGAAGTTTCCTGGTTGACTTAGCCCCAGTTTTTGCAATTTCCTTGCTCTTCCCAGAGCATAAAGTCACGGTTTGCAATTAGCACTCGTGACCCATGCAAAAATCCAAGTTCCCCAGTTCCCCAAGCGATCCCTGCACTTCAGCTGTGTAACAGCAACCGTGGCAGGGCTCTGAAATAAAAATGCAGAGGAGAAAAAGACAAAGTGCAGGAAGGGAAAAAATAAAGACAAATCCACCTCTGCCAAAGCGTTCAGAGCACTTCCTCCTGCCCTCCCAGCGTTCCTGTGCTCTGCCTTACCTGCATTTTGCACGAATGTTTTCTGCATTACCTGAGGAATCACCTGCATTTCTGTTGGGAAACAGCAGCAAGGAGAGCTTTTCTTTCCCAGGGAGTGCGAAGCTCCAGAAACTCATCAGGGCAGCAGCCCCGCAAGGCAGCGCTGGGAATCAAAGTGTGAAATTGCAGTTCCTGGGGGGCCCTGGGCACACACCAAAAGGTTCCTGCAGCTTTCCAGGGACGGAGCCACCCAGGCAGCTCAACAAATGGTGCTAAAGCCCAGCAGCTGCCCCGTATTTATTCTGTAATTTATGCTCCAGGGGATAGAATCAAAGAAGAAAATTCCTTAAGGAAGTTTTTTGGCCAAGTTCAGCCTCAAGAGAGCAACAACCTTTATTCCTATGAACAGAGGTGTAGAAAGGATTGCTTTCCTGGCTTTTTATTTCTTGTGGTTATTTATTTCCTTGTCCCTGCTTTCCTTCCCCTAAATCTCGAGGAGTTTTTCAGACCGATGAAGAAAGTAGTTTAAGTACACTGCAGTGGAGGAAATTGGTTCTTGGCTACAATATGTACAGGAAGAGATTCTGCAAATAAATTTACATATTGTGTCGGAACTCAGGCAGGGTTGTATAAAAGAACACAGGTGTTTGAAGCTGAATCGTGAGCAGAACATGTAGTGCACACATTTCAAATGAATTTCTATACTAATTTTCAATTAGGGGGAATGTAGATATAATTCAGAAAATGCTGACTTCCAGTTCATCCCACTGTGACTTTATCTTGTTTAGGGGTGGATCTGCTGGTTTCAGTGGTGCTGTTGAGGAAAGCACAAAGTTACTGGAGAGTTTTTGTATTTTTTGTGTCCATCTCCTAGCAATAAAGTGGCCCAAATTGTAAAAAATATTCCATCTCAGGAGGCTTTAAGCAGCATCCCAGGAAAAATGTGGAAGAATGGGCATAGAATGTTTATGAAATATCCATATTTGTGTAACTGGTTTTGAGTAGCCATGAATTTTTTCATTGATTTGCATCTGTGACCCCGAGTGTGTCTTTCATATACACGTGTCAAAAAATTCTTGCTTTTGTAATTAATTTCACTACCCTAGGAAATCTCAAATAAATTATATATAGTTATTTTCTGGGACATCTGATGCTGCATTTGGAATTGTGGGCCTGAAGCAAGAAAAAAAAAAGATTTTGATTGAGTAATTCCTTCCAGGTTGTAACTGGAATTGCAAACCATTTGTCCAAACACATTTTTAAATGTAGATAGGAGGGAGTCATGGTGAGGGAATCAATCTAATTTCCCTCTCTCTGTGTAATTGCAAATGTATTTGACAAAGTATTAATTGAATAATTATTCTTCACTATAGATGAAACAAAATAAACAATCAAAATTAGCAGAAGGACAGCTAAAGCTTCCTGAGAAAAACTGCATCTTCAAATATGAAGATGCTTCAAACAATCCCCTTCCATCATTGTGAAGATTGTCATAAAGCTATTTTCAGGGGAGGAAGAGGAAGCAAAGTTGATGAGGCTGTAAAAAGAAGCTGCCTGTCTCTGGAGGCCTGTTGGATGACAAAGGCATTATAGGATTCAGGCAATGCAATCAAGACAGTTATAAAAATCAAAATAAAGAACAGACTTTTAATTGTAAATGTAATTAACTACTGGAGCTAACCAGTTCTAGGGATGAGTCAGAGCTGCTGTTATTTGTTGCCTTTACATCTACCCATCTTGTGCAGGGAGCAAGATTAAAGATTGTAATGACCTCTCCTGGTCTTGCAATCTATAAGTCCTGGCTTAATAACGCTGGGACACACAGTGAAGGTGACAGGAAACGCCTGACAGGCTGTGGTCAAAGCAGGATTTTAAATGGTGAAGCTTTAATAGAGGAAAAGCCTTTAAATGGAATGCACTTTAGAGCGTTTGTGGCAAAAAGCAAAACTGCAAAGTGTTTTAATTTAGTTTAGTTGGTGCCTCCATGCATTTGAATTTACCTTGCAGATAGTTTTAACATGGAAATTGCAGTTATTAGTTGCAGTACCACAGAATGCAATTGAATGTACTGTGTGTTTCACTGGTAATCAGTAAGCAGTATTTAGGATGTGCTCCTAGTGAATTATTTATGGGCTTTTGTGCCAAAACTGAGTTTGTAGGAATACCACGATGCTGGCTGGTTGGGGAAGATGCTGTTTTGTGAATAAACCTGTGAGATGAAGGCATTTTGCTGCTGTTGTTTTTTTTTTTTTCCAGCTGGAAATGAAGCAGCTTGAAAGATTAATTAGGATGGAAGAAGATAAGGGGTTCTCTGCAGGCAGCACATAACGGGCTTCCTTTTGGACACCAGGTGCTTTTGAAGTTCTTGATCGGAAGTGGATTTAAGCCTGTAATTGCTCAGCTTTTGAGGAGTTTTTAGGCTTGAGATTTGCTGCGTTGGGAGCGTTGTGGTACAGAGATGCTTCACCTCAGTTATTAGCACAGTCAGACTCTGTTCAGCAGTGATTGCCCGAGGTCTTCACCTTTTTGAGTATGAGTACTGAAAAGTTAGGTTGCCTGTGGTGCATCATATAATTTTGCTCTTATACCACTGATGGCAGTTAAGAGAGCAGAAATAGCGAGGTATAATTAAAACTTTGTTATTGCAGTTTGATTCGTGTGAAACGTCTCTTTCACCCCAAGAAAGGCATCTCTCGTCATGCTTGAGAAATCCCCCAGGATTCTGATGTTTGTATGAACACTTGGGTGAAAGACTCACCTCAGCAGAAGGAATTACACACTTCAACGGTGCTTTTTAATCTTTGGCATTAGTTTCCCCTGCCATAAAACCAAATTTAAATGGTAGGGTCCTGGCTACCCCTATTTCTGTTCCCTGTATCAACTTCACTGCTAGGGACACATCCCATGCAGGTATGTACTTTCCAGGCTGCATTTTGCAGCTGCCAAAAAGGTTTTCAGCCCCCTTACCCCACTGCTGTCCCCTGGGAGATTTGTGGGAGAAAAGCAGGGCCTTTTTCCCTGTGTTTTTGGGAATATGCAGGCACTGTGGTGCAGACACTTCTTTAACCTGGTAAATGCACGTGCCATGAGGTTGGGTCTTGCCTGTTTCATGTCCCACCCATAGGACAAGGTTTAATTTGTAAATGAGGATGTGCAGAGTCACCTGAGCTGGGGGCTCCATCCATAAAAAGGGACAGGGCAGTGGAGATTTTCCTTTGGCAGCGCAGAATGCCTGAAGGGGAACATCCCAACCCCTAAATAAACTGGAGGGGCCTTTATGCCTAAAGGGACTGAGGAGAACACAAGAGTTGCCTGACAGTCTTAAATGTGATGAAAACCATCCACTGTGGGGGATATTCTGTAAATCTTTGTCTGTCTGACAGATTTACATCTGCTGGCTTCCATAAAATCCACTGTTAATGGCACAACACCTATTAAGCCAAGGTATTTCTAGGTATACTACATGACTGTATTTTACTGGAGAGTTTGCATTATTCCCAGCATTTCAGCGCTCATATTATGAGGTGATTCAGACTGAAAATACAGTAACTTTTTCTCACTTCTCAAGGACGAGCTTTTATTTCTGAGCAACCGTTCAGAAATGACAGGCAAAATATTGGAAATAATAAGGCTGAAAAATACTGTGCTCCAGAACGGATGAGATTTATTGAGACGTGTGTTTGGTTACTTGAAGGAGGCATTAATAAGGTGCCAGTCAGATTCTTGTGTTTTGTTGGTTGCTTTTCTGCCTTCTTTTCAGCTGTTTTGTTGGGCTTTTTTTTCATGTCCCAGTAGCAACTGGAGAATTGAGAAGGTTATACATGGAGCACATGATGGACATTCACATCAAACTAATGGCAGCAGTGAAAAGGAACAAGAATCTCTTTTTTTATTTTATTTTTTTCATTTCTGCAAGCAAAGTTCAGTTATCCTTCTAGCAGAATCTGGAAAGAAACCCCATAAGTAAATGAGTGGATGTTGGAGAGCAGCAACAACAATTTGGGGCAAAAGGAATTTCATATTTAAAGAGGATGACAGCCCTTTCCCAGTTTGTTTCTCCAATATAAAAAGTAAATGTTATGTTTTCTTTTTGCAAAAACTGAAGTACTGAGACAACCTCGATAATAAAGTTTCACCTCTTGATTAGGAAGGAAAGCTCAGTGAGCATAAAAAGCGTGTGTTCTGCCCCAAGACAGGCTTAAAGGTCAGCACTGAGATGAATGCAACAGCTGAGGTATTCTCACCTAGCCATTACCTGGCTTCTGCACAATTTAAGGTGAAAATCACATCCAGTTTGCCAAATCTGAGTCTGAATTTCTCACCTGCCAAACCTGCATCAATCTGCAGTTCGTGGAGGATATGGAGACAGGGAGCACATTCCGTGGTGCCAGAAAATGAAAATATGTGGTGTGAAATGAGCTAGCAGGGATGTCCCATATACTGGAGACATTTATATTCTTCCCCTGGGGGATTTAATCGTTCTTCAAAATTGCAAGTTTAATTTTTAGCCACAACCATGGGAAAGATTATTTGCTTCGCTCTTCTAATAAAGCAAATGTAGGTACTGTGGGGGTGTTTTTTAGGGTTCCTTAATTTTCAAATCTGTCATTTATGGATTCCTCAATTCTGCCAGCTATTTCAAAGCCATTCACAAAAGGGGTATGGCAAACCAGGCAATTTTTTTTTTAAAGAGAAATGTTAAATCTCTTACTCCGCTTTGACACCTCCACTGGAAAACTTTTGGAAGTTTGAAAATCAAAAAGCCGTGGTCGTTGCCAACATTACCTCTGTTTCACAGGTTTTTGAAGGCCTGTAGTGCACAATAAATGACAAGAAAGTCTCCCATCCTGGTCTGTGTGAAATTGCAGCATTTTTGGGCCCTGTTTATGTGAGGGATGCTACCGAGATCTGAAGAGCTGGAAGGGAAGGTTTGCACAATTGCAGGAATCATACAGCATTGAAGGGAAAGTCACTGCTTTTCTTATTTTTCAACAGATTTTTTTTTTCTGTGCCATTAGAGTGAAATGTAAGATGCCTAGAGATATTCCTTCGTAAGCAATAATGTTTAGCTTCTTTGCTGGCAGAAATCCATGTGCTCCAAAGCCCTGCCATCATTATTTTTTTGCATTGAATTTTACAAGGAGAGGAGTTGAAGGATGGGAGGCAAACAATGTCTCCAGAATAGCTAAAGGGACATTGGCAAAGTGGCATTTAGTCACTGTCTCCTCAAAATTCATTAATTCACATCTCCCCTTTGCCCTCCATGCTCCCTTTGCCATTTTTGAGCAAGCTGCCTATTCTTTATGGTAGTTATAAAGCAAATTATTTGCATAGCAATTCATGTTTCTCCTGGTGCCTGCTCTCCTTCTGCTTGCACAAGGAGAGCAAAAGACTGATTCTGTTCTGACCTTTCAGTAAATTAACTTCGCTCACCTCTGTATGTTTGCCTTCCCTGCCACACGTACCTGGTTGCCTTTTCAATTCCCTTCTTTGCTATTCGCATTATTTTTCCTTAAAATGTGTAGTTCCCCAGAATCCTCTGTTGAGCCCATGTTCCTTTGTGAACAGAGATCCTTCTGAAGACGGGTTAGCCCTGAGAAAAACATGTCCCAGCAGCTGTAGAGCTGGGCTTACCTATTTGAACATGAAATATTTGAAATATTTTCAGTCCGAGCTGCATCATCCTTAGGGAAATGGTAAAAATGCCTTTACCAGCAATTAACTGGGAAACAGGTGTCTGTAACTTCGCTGCTGGGACTTATCTTCCTTCATGAAAGGGAGAGGAGAAACAAGGAGAGGGAAGATGAAATATGTATAAAGAAAAAAAAAAAAGGATAGAGAGGAAATCTGTTTTTTTCCCCCACTATGTGAGGTGTGCTGTGTTTTATCTCTTTGTACTGCGCTGCTGTCATCAAGAAGTTTATATTTCGAAAGAAGAAAACACTGCCTCTAAGAAGTAGAAAAGATTTTTCATTTTTCTTTGTATTTCTAGTCCTGTGTGAAATATTTCAGGTCAGATTCTTTTTCTTAGTGTATTTTTGATTTGCGCAATTTGCCTAATTTCCTTTTAGCACAAAGGAAAATTTTGTGGCAATTAAAAGGCAAATATTATTTGCCCTTTCAGGAAGAATTGGCAGCACCAGTAGCAGGTAGTTCTAGTGGATTGTGCTGTCAGAGGACTCAGCAAATCTGGGATTTAGTGCTTATGCTGCAACAGATTTCTCAGTGACCTTGAACAGGTCATTTAATTTCTCTGTGCTTCAGATCCCCACTTGTCAAACAGGGATAATGGTGTTTTCCTCTCCGCAAGGTTGTTGTGAGGATAAATGCAATTAAATAATGCAGGATGCCCGGGCACCGTTGAAGTGACGCCACCAAAGAAAGTGAACGGAATTAAACTCGGGATTAACTCTCCTCACAGTTACATATGTTTGAATTTCTAGCTGCCTTGCTGAATTTATTAGGATTAATAGTGCGTGTCAGAAAATCAACACTGCCAAGACTGGCTTGCCCCAAAACTCAGGGAGAGGCAAAGAGCTTTGCCTGTCCCTCCCCTATTTAACTACAGATGGGATGCTGTTCTCGTTCCCTCGGGAGCTGGGATGGATTTGCACTGGGCAGAGCAGGAAAATGGGCAAAATGAGCTGCAAGTTCTTCAGATGTCTCTCCTTTCCTCTTCTTTCCCCTGCACCAGGGCCATGGCAGCCAGGAGGCCACAATTTGCCACAGTTTGGTGGCGCTGGACCATTGCTGGTATTACAGAGTGGTTTTTGACGAAAAGCGTTCCATAGCGGGACAAACGATTTATTCCTGCTGTGGAATGTTTGTTTGCATAGCGTGGGGAAAATCGAGATTTATTTGCAGAGTTGGAGTCCCTCAGGTATACTATAAACATAATTACAAGAACATATAAATATATTTATGCCATGCTATCAGCATTTTGGTGTCACAAATCGGATTTCCCCGACGGTGAAAAGAAATGCTTTAGAATAGAAATAAATCATTAATTTCCACTCTTGACTCAAGAGTTAAAACATGCAGGATATTGGCCTAAAAGACAATTGATCCACTGTCCTTTGACATACAATGGGACATCTGAAATGATATTTCATGGAAATATCTGATTTTGCAGAAAATACTGGTTTTGCAGAAATCAGTCTTTGCGGAAAGGAGGAGGTAATACTTTTATGACAGTTAGGGATTATAGTGAAGAAGATACTGCTGAAGCAATATTTTATGTTTTCCATTAATTCCTTTTTGTAATATGTGGGATGCAGGTTCTCCAAGCAGAGGCTCAAAAACTGTAGAACTCTATTATGAGGTGTGTGTCTGTTTTAGGCTTTTTTGGGGATTTTTCTTTTTTTTCTGTTTTATATTTTAAATTGTCCAGACACTAAAGTGGAGGCATGTAGAAAGTTCTGTTGTTCTTGCACACCATTGATTCCTTCAACCACAACCTAAGGATGTCTAATTAATTCTGATAAAATAAGAGTGAATATGACGCCGGTGTTAACCCTGAATTGATTCATATTTTGGGACAGACTTTGGTGCCTGTCTTTGGGAAAGCTGGCACTCACCTTGATCAAAGTTCTCTCTCCTCTTTGTGCATCTTTCTACCTGCACCATGAAACCTGATTTATCTGTGGAGATTTTGTTTGAAACAGGGATTTTCTTCCCAAAGTTCCTGCGAATTCCCAGGTGTGGCTCTGATCTTCCTTGGGAGTCTGTTGCCATCAGCAGAATGCAGCAGATTGGAAGGTTTATACATTTTAAGTTTCCCCAAACCAACTGGTCTGACTTTTTGTTATTTATGAACTGAAGTAATAGAAGTCTCACAGCCTGCTTTGAGCCTAGGAACTGTGGCTAAATTAGGTGATCTTTAAAGAGAAACAAAAAAACGGCCCCAAAAAACCTCCACAACAAAGGAGATCAGAACTCCCTTAAAACCTCAACCCCCACCTGATATTGATTCAAGGATTTGCAAAGAAAGAGAAGCTGCTTTAAACAGTAATTTGTTGTGATTGATTGGGCTTGCAGCTTGAGATCTGGGTCTTATTCCTCATCTGCATTTATCTGGTTTGAACTCAAAGCCTTGGACATTGTTCATCTTCTTGTCTTTTAGACTGAAGAGGACTGTGCTGGGAGATTGGGTAACACTAACACAAAAGTTACCGTGATCACCCCTGCTTCTTTCTCTTTGAAAAGCAAAATAAATTCAATTACCCTATCCTCATCTTCTTAATGAATGTTTTTTTCATGGCTCTCTGAACCTCTTTCGACTGTTTATCATCCCCCTGGAAGGCTCGATGCCAAATGACCAATATTTACAAATATATAGGGAGCAGAGTATTACGTATAGAATGAAAATATCAGTCATAGTTTAGTGCATGCAACTCTAAGAGGTCAATTCAGATTTAGGCAGGCTGAGCAGTGCATCTGAAGTGAGAACTGCTCTGTCTGTTCCCTGTAAGTTTTGTGGCACTTAGGAAGTGTTTGATGGCAATAATTCAGCTGTTAAGTGCGTATTAAATGGGTATTACAACCTAGCAACAGGACTGATACAAGAGCAGATGCTTGTTCAATTTTCAGCACTATGATTTCTCATTGCCCAGCTCTAGTTTTACATTCATTTAGACAAAATAACAGAAAATTGATTGTTGAATATCACTGTTTCTTACTGATGTAAGGCCACTATATTATTATTAGGAGGAGGAGTAGTAGCATCCTGTTCAGCAAAATTTTGCAATTAATTTCTTGTTTGCAAAGGATCGTTTAAATAAAACAGCTGCTTAAATCTCACTGATTTCGGAAATTCTAGTGGAATCTAAACATTTGGTAAATGTTCTTCTCAGCGGGAACGATTCCAGAAATCAGTTTCAAGTGTACCTTTGTATTTTTTGTGAATACCACAGCCTAAATTACCTGCTGATGTAAATGAGGGAAAATTGTTAGGTTAAGCCCACTTATATCAGCAGGAAATCTGGTCTGGGATTTGCTGTGATGAGCAAATGTGTGTATAGGCTGGAGTTAATTTTACAAAGCTGGCCCAGCATTGCTGCCCAGGGGTAGGAAAGCATAAATACCACAACACGTGTAGGGATACAAAGTTATCTGTATCCTTGCTTGTTCTTTCGAAAAAACTCTCCAGAGGAAAATAAATTGAACAAATCTATGTATTTTGGTATGGTGTACTTATTTGAGCAGGCAGAATAATCACACAGCTAATTTTGAGGTTTGCATGTCAGGTAGCAAACACCACAGCTCAATACCTTGTATACAGTCAGCAGATAAAACTGTTTGCTTCTAATTTTCTCCATGTATTTCCAAGACACTGTGCAAATAATGAGGATGTTCTGTGATTATTTCACAACACAAAAGCACCCCCGAATTTACCAGAATCTAGTATTTGGGAAATACTTGTTGGCTAGGTCTGAAAACCGATTGGAACCAAAGTGTTATTTTTAAAAAAGTGTAGCTTTTAGAAAATATATATATTGTCACAAGGCAAGCATTTAGATTTTGTGATTTTTTTGCACTATTAGTATTTCATATACTGTATAGTTATGCAGCTTATTTGTTTGTTTGTTTGTTTGTTTGTTTTTTGGAGTTGTTTCCTTCAAAATACATGCCAGCAAGCAAGGAGCAAGGATTTTCTTTCTGGCTCATTTGCTGGAAAGCACATTGAACTATTTCCAAAATAAAGGATCTGGATAAACAGTAGCTCCATGATAGCCAGGTGATTGTAATATCAGCTGCAAATACTCCAAAGGAAGACTTTTCCTGGATACCTATTTAGGAGATCCACGTGGCCCCATTTTATCAGACTTTGGGCAGTTTCCTAGAAATTTGTCATGTATTTAAAACTTCATTTCAAACCTCAGCCATCCCCAGGTACATCTGGCGCATGCACGGAAGAGAAATGCTCCCGTCTTCAGCAGCACTTAATTTTTTACTTATACATTGTAAAGTTTTATGGAGCAGAGCTGTAATGCAGCCCTGCAGCTCACAGCCCATCGGTGCTGCTGCAATCCTTCAGCTGAGAGCCCCGTAGGTGATGGACTGTGGCAGCTCCACTGCTGGGATTTTCTGCTCTCCCCACCTTGCTGGCGGCTGTTCCTCGGTGTGCAGAGCTTTAGGGAAGCCAGGGCAGGAAAAACGCTCTCCAGTCTTTCCCTCATTACATGGATCAGTGTTCTGGTGGAGAGGGGAGGTCTTCACCCACCCTCCCTCACCCTCCCCACTCAGTGAGGTTCCACTTCTCAGATTTAGAGCAGGTTCTGTCTCGCAGACCAAAGGTGTGAGAAAGCCTGTCTTCTTCCTTTGATTAATGCTAATGGGATTTGTGACCGTAAAGCACCACGCAGGGAGTTGAGAGTCTGTGCCAACATGATTTTTTATTCTTTCTTCTGTTGCTTTATGTATTATCCTTCCTACGCAGACAACAGAATTCATTCTGCACAGTTGAAAGAATCAACACCAGCAGGGAGTAAGAAGGTGTCTTCATCAAATTAAAGTCATTTACCGCCACATGTAACCATCTCTCTGCACCACGAAATGTTAATGATGCAGAGTCTGTCAGCTCTGGGCCATCAGTCGACATCAGGCCCAGGCTGGCAGAGATCCACACTCTTTGCTCTCCGTTGCTTGCACAGGGCATGGCGTGGAACTGAATTTTCCAATCTATCCCAGTGCCTGCTGGAGTGCGGTGAAAACCACCAAGGATGGGGCATCAGCCTGGTTTGCTTCCCATACGTGTTGTCTTAATTGAGATGAAGTTTACAGCCTGATCCCACATCCAAGGGGATCTCTTGATGGATGGTTTCTTTCAGTGGACTTTGCATGCATTTCTTGCAACTGCTTTGATCTGGGTGACCCTGGGAGCTGGATCTGGAGGGTGGCTCAGTCCTGATATTAGAAGGTGCTGATGTCGGGGTCATCATTCATGTTTTTCTTTCAAAAGACAATTGACATGGAAGATTATACAATCCTCAAAGCCTTGCTCTGCTGTTAACAAGTATAAAACTTTTTTCCAGTGCTCTGGGGTTTTCTTGTGTTTTTTTTCCCATTGTTAACAAGACACCCTTGAAAAAAAAATATATTATTCAAGAATATTGAAAAAGTTGATCCTGCTGTAGACATATATTCCATTAAAAATAATTTATAATTTCTGGCTAGAAGACTAGGAATTTCCAACCAATTTTTACACATCTCTTAAGTTCCTACATACCTTGAACTATCATTGTCTTTACGTGCAGGAAAGCAAATTGAAGCTAACAAATATCCCAGAGCCTTGTCATTTCAAAGCCTGGTCTTCCATGTCGGTTGTGATGTGCTGCCATTATTCAAGAGGCAGATTAGGCAATCATCTTAATAAAATGTGAACAAGATGAATGCAGAAATATCAGATCCTGCTGGGGCATACTTCACTAAGCAAAGTATTTGCAGTTACTGTTAAGTAGGATGTAAGTCAATAGAGTACCTGAACAGAAGGTGCTGTATTTTGTTGTTCCTCGAAAATTTGGAGTAATTGCCTTTATTATTAAAATGGATGGCTTCTTCTGTATCTGAATGCTCCCTTCTCCTCTGCCTTTCTCACTCCCTGTAGTAAATGCCATCTAATTTATAGTTGTACACAAAATTCCTTGGCCATCCAGGATATATTTACTGTGAAGAGGTGTAAGTGATAGTAAAGGAGGAGGAAATTTGCCCGGTGGGTCTTTTTTGTTGGCTTTTCTCTTTAGAATTTTTCTTCTTTTTTTTTTTTTTTTTTTTTTTTTTTTTTGGCATGTACTTCTTTCTAGACACAGCCTGTAACTGAGTGGGAGGGGCTGAATGAATTTGTCAGATTTCCATTTTACCCCTCTTCGGGAACTAAGTCTGTTAAAGAACTCTTCAAGACCAAATTTATTGTTCCCTTACAACTGCTAGTGACAATTGTGGTGATGGAAGGCTGTCGTGAGTCTGCCACCCTCAGAGGGACTGTGACACCTGGCTTCTGGCCTGAAACTTGAAATCATCAAGTTTCAAAGCAGCTAAATGTCTCGAGTCTCGTGGTTCCTCATGTTCTGGAGAGATTTTGAAGCAGAATTTGGTATCTCACGGGTGCACAGCAGAAAACTGCTGGCTTAGTGTCTGTTTTTGTGCTGAGATACTGTTCTGTGAAGGCAAGGGAGGCTTTTTTTTCTCCCTTTCTCTATTTTAAGGCAGTTGAAAATGGATATTAAAAGGTGTGGGTGACTCTACTTTTCTGTCCATTTTCCTGAGGTACGTTGCTTTTAATGTCAATAAAATTCCTAGAAATGCAGCCTGTCCGTGCAACTCGTTACTTGTATTTTAAAGGACAGAGACAAATCTAACCCTGGCTCACACTGACTTGAATTAACTCTTTTGTTCATCTGAGGTGTGCAAGACTTACAAAGAAAAGCTTTTGCTTTAATTTATTTTATCTAGGAATCCCTAGTGCCTTTACTTTTTTTTTTTTCTTTTTTCCCAATGCCAATTAAAAAATAGCATCTAGGACTTACCAAAATACTGTATACTTGTCTTGCTCTTGGTGACATTAGCTGAGTTGTGCTTGAGTTTTGGTTCTGGCTTTTTTTCTGTTTCTTTTGGTTTTGTCTTTTTCTCGGTTTGTTTGTTTGTGGCTTTTACATGTCAGGTGAAACATTACAAACACACTAATTATTTTTTTTGCATGGTTTCAGAGTTATGAAACACAAAGTAAAGAATCATACCATAGAGTGGACCCAAACTACAGCTGAGTAGGTGCTGTTTCACCCACTAGAAAAAGAAAAGGAAGGCTCAGGAAAGTTGTTCAGATTGGCTTCATGACAGCTAAGAACAAAAATCCTTATATTTACTTCCCCTCTGCTTTACCTTTTCCAGCTCTTTTCATACCAAAGTTTAAGCTTGTGTGCTTAGACAAAATACTGATATTGATCCAGCTACCTAATTTTTTAAGGATTTAGAAGGAGTTTCATTTCTAGTTATACACAGTTGTACCCAAAGAGACTTCTTGTAAAATGGCTTTTATTTATTACCAGAAATTCAGCATTCCTCAAGGTTTTAATATGAGACTGTTGTTTCACCGGCCCAAATAAAAATAGTGCTCTCATTTTTGGCCCCTGGGGCCTGAAAGAGGGACCTCCCTTCCCTTTCTCTGTGTCCACTTGTTTGTGGCAGGTGGATCATTTCCAGGATTCTTCTGACAAAATTGTTGGAGCTAGGAAAGGTTATTCCTGCTGCGTGTGGGCTCTGCTTGAAACAAGAGGTTCAGACAGGACATAAGGAGAAAATCTTTCCCCGTGAGGACAAAGGTGTTGGAGCAGTCACCCAGAGCAGTTGTGCCGCCTCCAGCACCAGAGGGTTTTAAGATCAAAATTATTAAAGTTCTGAGCCACCTAATCTGACCCCATGGCTGACCATGGCTCAGTGGGATATTGAATTAGAGACATCCAGCCTGAATTATCCTATAAACCACTTTTTGCTAACGGAAAACAGAAGTAGATTTGTGCAGTCAGCCTTGATTAAAAGGAGATCAGGAATTAATTGGCAGATGTTGAATAGGAGATAAAGCTTTATTGTTTGAATTGCTTTTTCTGGCAATATTTGGACAGTTTACAAATGCAACTAGCAATTACGACAATGTTGAAACAGAAGAAACTTTTGTGGGAAGTGTCTGCTTCAAAGGCTAAGGAAAGTCTTGCTTGGTCTGTAGCCCCTTAACTAGTCAAGCTATAGGAGAGCAGTGCTAGTAATTCAGTATTAAAATGGTATAACTTAATCTAATTTTAATTATAAATCAATAAAGAGCTTTTACTACTGCTTAGAAAATCTCCTGGATCTTGTGCCATTAAAAGTTGCTAATGATTCTCAACTCTTCTCTTGCTAATGACTCTCTCAACATAAAAAGAAAAAATGCTGTGTGCAAAAGTGTATTCAATGTTCAAAACAAAATAAGGAGGAAAACTTTCATGTTACAGAGAGCTGTGTATTATTTTCCATGAAAGTAATCCCTTGCTCAAATGTACCCAGGCATGTGGCTTAAAGGCTGGCCAATGTGCTTATTCATCCTTGGGAAGATGGACCTCTGAATTTGGATACAAACTCTGATTTGGATTGTTGATATGGAATATGTTTCTGGGTAAACTCTATAATAAAAAAAGACTCAGAAGAGAGAGGAAATGCCAAAGGCAGTTCATTTGGGGCATGTATTTAATGCAGTCCATCAAAACATATTTAACCTTTATAAGCACTTTTAATAGAATTTTGTGTTGCCTCTCAATATGAATTAATCTAAGTGGTGTTTGGGAGAAACGTCCCCATAGCAATGTTTTCTGCAGTTTTTAACAACAGTTGTTGTGCTCAACAGGAGGGAGCAGCACACTTTTATTGTCTTTGTTAAATGGCAACCTCATTCAGGCCTGAGGTTTTTAAGTACTCCCACACAAAAATATGTTAAATAACAGGACACAAGAAGGCACTTGTGTTAGCAGGATTACAGGCTGCCTCTAAACACCTGCAATTCAACTCTTTAAGGGGAGCACTGAGTCTGTGTCCTGTCCTTTGCTCCTGCATAGAAGGATTTGGGACAACCTGACCCAAAATTCAAACACACACTCTGAAAAGCACATCTGGCCCTGCTGCCCATTTGCCTTGATATTCTTGAGTTAGAATTGGTGATGTTCTAAAAAAAGGATGCCAGATTTGGGTATTGAAGGCAGAACAGAAATCCCTGTTCAGTAGGAGCAAAAGCAGTGTCATGTCTGTATGCTGCTTAAATTTCTGCAAGAATCAGATATTTTAAAGCAAATATTGCTTTTTGCATTCTATTTTATAAATATTTTTTCATGTGTAATTCCTGTGCTTTAGCCCCACCTATCCCCACCCCAAAGGACAGATTATTTATTACCCTTCTGTACAAATGCAGCAGATCAGATGATCACAGAGCAGCGTAGCAAAGCTCTGTTATAAATTCCAGCTGTGGCCAAGATGTGTTTTAAAACACCTCATTAATAACAGCTGATGTCTTCAAACTTATGTACTTCACATAATACTTGAGTTTCGTTGAATGATTTCATGGAATCAGTCTTAGAAGGGAAGGCTGAGAGAGATCAGTTTCATTTTGCTGAATTATCTTCTTACAAAAGTTACAAAAAGGAGAGGTGGGGTGGATCAAGAGCTGCTGTGAATCGGTGCTTATTATAACCCTCAAGCTAGTTTTTGCTCTCAAAATCCACTTCAATATCATGGCTGCTCTGTTTCCATGTGAGAATAAGAGTATTCCAGTGCCCTTCAGGTGTTTTAAGCTGTCTGGTGATCCTTAGTGTGCATTTCTGTGGTGTGCCCAACCTCCCACATCCCCTTGGTTGTGCTTTCTCCTAGAGAAACCATGTCAACTCTGGCTTGATAACATCATGGATAAGGAAAAACCCGAATAATCCTTCCCTTCCTTCCCTTCCTTCCCTTCCTTCCCTTCCCTCCTTCTCCCTCCCATTTATTCTGGGTAGGCTTCACACTGTGATGCTTAGATCTGCAATAATCTAAACACAGTTTTAGTGGTTTGGGTTTTTCTTCTTCCTCTTTGCTTGCTGACATTCCAGGCACAGATTTTGGCAGAGGGTGTTGAGGAAAAGCTTCCAGAGCAGGCAGGCCATCTGTAGGAATGGGAATCAGCTGCTGAGACAAGAACGGGCTGAGGGATTTCAATGTGATGCTCATTTTCTCAGGACTAAATCAACAGCTGTCTCTGCTTTTGAAGTTTCTCTGACTTTTAGAATCTAGATTTTATGGTTTTTTTTTCCTTTTTCTACCTGTGGATGCTCTCTAGGATGTGCACATGGAAGCTGTTCTGCACCCTTAGTTTGATGGATTTGTGTCTCTGTAAATGACGGCTTTCCTTTTTGAGGGCCTGGGGGTAATGCAAGACTACAAAGATACCAAGTTTCTGCAAATAAAAGAAACTAAATTCAAATCGTATAAAATCAGTGGTGGATCTGGTATGTGCAGGTGGGAAATGTGCATTTACACGTCTTGGATGGATGAAAACATTATTAATGTTTCCAAAAGTGCTAAGAATAAACACTGATGTTAAAAAGGAGCATTTTTATGTGGCATGTGCAATGTGCTCATTGAACTTCAGATTGTGAACTTATTCTGAGTTTTACATGTCCCACTGGCCCCACTGGCATCTCATTTTTATATTTTTAGAGGACTGTGGAGTTATTTGGTGTATTTTTTACTCTCTCTTCAGAGTGTGGTGGGCACACTTTGTTCAGTGCTCTCTTTTATTCCCAGCGTTGTAATTTTTTTTATTTTACACACACGCACACACAGAGTAGCGGCTAATTTTAATACTTCTCCTTATATGTTTGTCATCTTGTAGCAGTAATTTGTTTTGTAGGGGTGGAAACTGTGCTGGAGGAAGCCCTGACACGCTGACACCGTTTGGTTTGATCCCTGCAGAGCTGCGTGATGGAAGGACTCGCCTCCTGCTCGGGCTGGAGGAGTGCCAGGAGCAGAACATCCCTTCCCTGTGTCCCTTAGCAGAGGGAATAGCCAGTCAGATATCAACCCTGCTTCAAACAATTGCTTTTTTTTGTTTGAGATGGGATTTGTTTTACATAATCACTGACATTATTTGAAATCTACCAAAGGCATCCAATTCTATCAGCTGATAGCTTTAAGGCTGGTACTTTTGCATGGCATTATGAACCTGAAAACAGCTGGGCTGGGTTTTTGACTCCTGGCCCCTCACTTCGTCTGATGTTTACAGACAGAGGTTAAGATCTTCGGTCTGTAAACCCTTCCCAAGCGAAATAAGCTAACTGCATCCCTGTAAAACCTTAAAAATTCACTTGGCAGAGCATTTTCTGTCCAGGTCATTCAGAGGAGAGCCTGCCTAGGATGTAGTGCCCCCCAGCCTGGGATTTCTGTGGGATCCTAAGCGTGCCTTCCAGAGCTTGCCTTTGAACCACAGGTGTTTGGCGTGTGGCAGGGCAGAGCCAGAGGGATTTCTGAGTCTTCTGCTGCTGAGAATTCCTGGCACAATCCCTGCTTTTCAAGCAGGTGGGATTTCCAGTCGTGTCGAGGTGAGGGAGGCGGAATGGGATAAAAGGGAACCTGTGAGCGTGGCTGGTGCTTCTCTTTCCAGTGCTACCTGTGAGTGCTTCCCTTCTGAGCAGCTGGAACAGAGAGTGCCATCTCGAGATTGATTCTCAATATATAATTTGCTGCTCTCAGTTAATTAAATGTTGTTAATAAATCGATAACCCCCTCAGATCCTAATGTGATTTAAGTCGCGGGTTGGTTTTTTTCCCCTTGCAGCAGTCGCTTTCATCCTGATCGCTGCATTTTTACAGTGATGTGACTCCAAGTTGCTCAGTGCTTTTTGATGGTTCTGTTTATATTTTTATTGCAGAGATCACCCCCAAAACAGTCAGAGAATGCTAAATTTTGAAATATAAACTGGACTACTGAGCTTTTAATGATAGGAAGACTTGCACAGAAGAGGAGCAGCAGGTGTCTGCAAACAAATCCGCATTTTCCCCCATTTTGCCCTCATGTGAGGAGATCTTTCAATTCCATTTCCTAAAGTCATAGAATATGTGGAGTTGGGAGGGACCCACAAGGATCATCAAAGTCCATTTCCTGGCCTTGCACTGACCTATTTTCTTAATTTTAAAATGCATTTTAGAATGAAAAAATTTATTCATAAAAATGTCCTCAACCTCCCACTGGGGAATTTCAAAATGTTGAGTTTGCTGTGAGGTTTTTTCATGCTACTTTTAACTTTTTTCCTCGAAATTTTGTGCGCCATTGTTTCTATCGGTTATGGCTTTCAAAAGAGCTGGGCTTTTCCTACAGTGTGACACTGCTGATGCAAACTAAAATTATGGCCCTGTTCAGTTAATGGTTGTAATTTTGTTTTAGGCTTGAATTTATATCACAAAGTCTTTGCAGGTTGCAGGAGGAGTGCTTTTCTTTCCTGAGATGTTTTCATACAGATACTTGTACTCAAAACAGTTCTTCAGCAAGTCAGAATCAGCCTAACCTTTGCAGTGATGTGTTTAGGAATTCACAGCAGTTATGAATTAGCACAATAAATATATTCCCAGGTGAAGAATAGTGTAACTTCCTATTGATCAGAATAACTTTTCTGATTCTTTTATCTGAGATGAGGGACTGCCATAAATGTTACCCACTGAGAGAAATGTGAAGTTCTCCTTCTATGCTTTCCTGTCTTTAGGAGATTAAATCAAACATTTACTGAATTTTTAATGGTGTTTGTCTTAAAGATTTGAAAATCATACCAGGCTGCAAAAAATGGTGAGCCTCAGATCTGTTGCTGCCGTGTCCTCTGATTTTCAAGCCTCAAGGGCTAAAAACATTTTCACACTGAAGCCGAGATTCCTACATGGTCTGTACACGAGGAGAAAGAAAAATACTGAATTTTGTGGATCTGTCACTGAACACCTGAGCTGGAAGTGTTCTGTTCAGTGCTGATCACCTGTGCCGTCCTGTTTGGCCTCAGGGTTGAGCACATCATTCCAAAAAGGACACAGGGCTTACAATCAATACCTCGTGGCCAGCTGGCTGCCCTGCTCGGCTCCCTGGGCTTGATTTCTCTCTCTCTCTCCCATTGGTGTCACTGAGAAAATTCCCAATGATTTGGGCTTTTGAGATCAAGCTCCTTATGTGGAGCTCTTCCTCCTTCTTGTGCAGAATTTGGCTGGAAGAGATGGGGGTGCTGAGCCACTTGAAAATTTGAGAAGTGTTTTCGTGGGGGGTTGTTTGGGTGGGGTTTTTTTTGCTTGGTTGGTTGGTTGGTTTTTCTTATTCCAACAACTATGGGTAAAAGCAAGAATTTTTAGACTCAAATCAAAAGAGGATTGATTTCCCTTCTGAGAGTGGGATGCAAGAGATCTGCTCTGAATGCACAAAGAATCATCCCTGCTCATAAGAGGGGCAAAACTGCAGCACAGGCCACTACTCTGAGTTAGGAGGTTTCATGCAAGCTCTTGCGAAATGTCCCTGGGAAAACAATCCATATTAATCATGGCACATAAATCTCTATGTTGGTTATGCAGGGATGGCAGGAATGATACATTAAAGGAATTATTTACTATATTAATCAGTCAGAATTCAGTCTCAGTAATGGCAAGACAAATGTTTTACCGCTGTGAAATTGTTTGTAACTGTTTAACTATGTGAGAAGATGTTTTGGGCAGTATTTATATTTTTTTCTATATCTTGAAATGTTCCTTTAAAATCCTTCTGAACTTTTTTTTTTTCTTCATTTTTTGAGGAAAATAGAATAAAATTTCTTGATGCTTGTGTTAATTAAATCACTGGCCAGTGGTTCTGCATGACAATGAGCCAAAGTCATTACATCATTACTTTCAAATGCCAGCGCTTGCTGCTGTGGCTAGTAGAGACAAACAATTTCTTGATACCCAAAAATCCTTCTGGGATGCAGTGAACTTTGCTATTGTAAATTGAAAAGGGTTTAGATTTGCATGGAAAGATATTTATAAGTTATTTATAAGTGTTTGGAGACTAACAGTGCAACAAGCCACCTGTGTCAAGGTAATTTAAACTGGACCAAATAGTTTCATTGCTTTATCTAGTGGTAAGAATGTACATTCTGATCTTTTTGGGAAGTTGCTCTTCCCTCCTCCATACATTCTGCTCGGAAGGATTTTTGTGAGGGATTTGTCCCAATCCTTCCCTTTCCCCACATATTCCTGCAGACTGCCAGCTAGCAGCACGCTGCCAAACGAGCTCTCTGCAAAGGAAAGCATATGGGAAGCCCTGTGGAAATGGGGAATAATCTGAAAAGCACAGCTTTAACAACAGCACCGACAACATCTACTGCTAGGAAGGAGCTGTTTTCACCAGGGACCGATCAGCTTTGGCTCCAGTGCTGGGAATAAATGGAATTCTCTGGGCAGTGACCAGGGTCTGAGCATGCAGATGTCCTGTTTTGCTGCTTTGGTCAGCAGAACTCGGCAAAATGCCTCCCTGAGGGACACAAATCTGCCAGCTTAGTGCATTACACACTGAAGGAATTAGAATTTCTAGATTCTTCTAAAATTGCAGCCCTTTCTACTTAACAACATGTTTCAGAAAAATGTCCTTGGAATGGTCAACTTGACAGAGAACCCAGATGATCACGATAAATGCAGGAGTTAGAAAACTTAGAAGGTTTGTCCAAAGTACGTATAGGCATATTTACTTTTTTTTAGGTGGGAAATAAATACCTGGCTCGTGGCAATCCCAGTTTTAGAAAACCACGCATTCGCAGGGTGCGGTAGACTGCTTAAATCAAAATCAATCTCTTTGTCCTCAGACTCGGTGAGTTTCAGATTTATTTCCCCCTTCTCTTCTTCTTCTTCAACTGACACGGTCATTTAGAGACACACAGAAAGTGATGAAAGTGGGATTCATTACAGCTGAGTGTTACCTGGGTTTTATTGAATTTTTTGTTTTGTTTTGTTTTGTTTTGTTATCTTTGTTGGTCTGTTTTCCTTTGTTTCATTTCTCAGTTGGAACAAAGATGCCCCACAAGTGACTTTTGCACGACAGCTTCAAACATGTCTTTTCCATGACTGCACCAATATAAACTATTGCATATTGGTATCTATGCCCCTATTTTTTTAATTAAAAGCTGGTAAAACAGAAATGGAATTTCCAAGGTTATCTCCAGCCATTAAGCTTGTTTAAAATTTAAGTAAATGTAGCTCTGGGAAACACTATTACAGGTACTGTCTGCAAAGTCAGTTTACTGGAAACTGTCCAAGGCTGAATGGTCATTGTTTTGCAAAGGGTCTATTAATATTTTTGTTTTCTTCTTATGTTGATATAAAATGGTAGAAAAAACCCCAACTTGCAATGCATTTTTTCTTTTTTTTTATAATGGATGGAGAGGGAGGAAGCAGTGCTGCAGTCTGTAACTCATCAACTGGTGGATAATCAATGAACATCTTGTAACCAAGTTTGTCTGGGTTTGCTCCACAAACTCCTAATTTTTTCATAAAGGGAACATTTTAGGGCCAAAGATTTTTTTATTTTTTATTTTTTTCCAGATCCATATTCAGCTAGACCTGTTGGGATCTCTCACCATCTTCCCTGTCATTTGTGTAATGCCTCTATTTTACTTTGGAGTTTCAGTATTAAAAGGACTTGTCTCTGAATTGACCGGCTTAAAAATGATTAAGGAATTAATGCTTTAGCAAAGGTTGTACGAGGAATGAAACCCAAATAAATTTAGAGCTTAGTGTTCCTTTAGCCATGATTTTAAATGGAAGGTAAGGTACTAAACAAAAGTGGAAACCGTGAGACTGCTCTTAAGTTTTGCACCTGCAGAAACTCAGTTCACAGGGGGTGTGGGGAGTGGAAAAATGGTGTCAAAAGGGACCAGAAAAAAATCTCTGATATGCCAGTGATGGTGGGAACATGTACATAGCAGCTCAAAAAAGAGACAGCTTTAGTTGTCAAATTGCATTTCAATACAACGTTTGGACATTGGAGATAGTTGGTAAAAATGGGTGAAACCCGGTTTTACAAGAGAAAATGGAGAAGTCAAATTTGGCTGGCAGTGAGAGTTCCATGGAGCTCAGTGCTCTGACCTTTCCTGTTTCCAGCCATCATCAATGACCTAGATGTGGGAAATAAACTGATTGAATTTGCTGATGCCACAAAACCAAAAATTGAGGTCACTTCTGAACAGCAGGTAAAATTCAGAACTGATTTAGGTCTGCTGTTTAAGGGACCTCAGAGAAAGCAAATGAAGAAATTGCCTGTCTACAAGTGGAATGCAATACACATTTGGCTTCCAAATAAATTCATGAATAGGAATTAATGGGATTGAACTCGAGTGGGAGAAAATTGAAAATGACTTTGAGGTAATAGCTCGTGCACGGTGCTGTCAGGCCACGCGACTGGGTGGTGCTGCACCTTTGAATGTCATGAGGAGATGCCATAGAATTCTTTGGCATTTAAATAAGAGCCTCAAGAGAATGAGTGAAGTGCCATGAGTAACTTTTCCTTCTTTGCTGGCAAGACTCTGTGTTGCTGTTAGTGGGGTGTCTAAGAACCTAAAGAAAAAACAGGCAGATATTACTGGGGGTAAAAACCCCCTCAGGGGGGTTCCAAGGTTGATTGGTTTGGGATTTTATTTTTTTTTTCTAGTAATATGCTATAACTTAAAAAATTCAGAAGCCTTCCTGGGTTTCTCATAGCTGTGCTTTGCTCTCTGGGTGCCCCATCAACACCATCACCTTTGCCATTGAATTAATTGTCACGTTAAAAGTGTTTTGCCTCTACTGCTTCGATTACAAAGATATACCAGAGTATCATCGTTCTAGGAAGTAGAAGTTGTCTTCAAGTGCTAGTGTAATTTTGGTGGTTTGTTCTAGGGTTAGAAATGCCTCAAGATAATCTATTAATTAAACATTTATTTCTTATTTTCCTTTCTGTTTGCTTTTCCAGTGATATTTACTTTAATGGTGGTATGATCACAGCAGACACAAACTGCTCTTTTAACTTTCACGTTCTCAGGGCAAATGAGAGATTAAATCTCCTTTTTATTCTGTTTCTTTGCACGCTTCTGGTTTCTATTGCAAACAGGAGTGGCTGGATGGCTGGAACTTCAGGCACTGCTGCAGGTGAGGGTCACCTGTGTATTGTGAATTGTGGCTATTTCTTTTCCTATCTCTGGGATAACCATGAGATAGACAAATGGAATTTTGACATAAGTGCAGCAGATTGAGCGCCACCAGAAGAGCTGTCAAATGCTGTTTTGTGGCTCCTCAGCCGGAGTTTGTTCCATTTGATGAGCTCCTGCTGTTTTGCTAGAGTTTGTGGTGCCATCACGACCTTTTGTTTTGATGTGTGAAAATAATTCTGTTCCAGTCCTTGTGATCACCCTGCCTGCTTTGTGCAGGGCTCTGCCCACCCTCTGTTGATCACAGCCACAGCTTCATCTCACAAAACACTTCTTGTTCGTGTGCCAGGTCACATGGTGGTGGAAATATTAACAAATACTCTCTCTCCATCTCCCTTTCTGACGATCAGCTCTTCTCACTAGTCTGTTCAGCCTGCAGGGTTTCCGAGCTGTTGTTCTGGGGCAGATTTACGTCAGTTTAGGCTTAGCCAGGGTCGCTGTTCCAAGGGCTCTGCAAGGACTCAGGCACAGTTTGACTGTCCTTTGCCATTGTGTTGGAGAGAAGGATGCAGGTAAAATTCAAATGTCACCGAGCCCTAAGAAAGGAGGGAATTGATATCCATCATATCCTCTAATACCTGCCAGCAATGCACTTTGTAAGCTGTCAGGTACTTTATCAAAGATTATGTGGTGGCGTGAAAGTTACTGGTAAATTTTCAGCATTGTTTTTTTTTCTACACAGCGCTTCAGAAGCAAATATTTCAATTGGAACTTTTAGCAGCAGAAACATCACAGGCTGTACATCATGTTCCTTACACACCCCAATTCCTTTCATCTGAGCAGTTCAGGTTCAGATTGTGTATGCAACGTTCAGCTCTCATCACAGTGAATAGAATCAAATGTTTGCGTTGCTGATGAACAACTCGGGCATGTCTGTTTTGAAGAAAATTCTGCAAGATCAAAGGCATCTGGAATAAGCAATAGGCTCTTCAGCTCTGGTAATTCATTAACCCTTTGGGATATGGCAGGTCTGTCAGTAATTACCTGTGGCAAGCACAAATAATTGGAGCTGTTGCTCTGAAGTCTCATGGTTGAACCTCGGTTCCAGTCGGTGGCTCAGGGTCTCCTCTTTAATATGCATCAGGATAATACATTAGATTTCAGAAGCCTTTGCATAATATCCTTCCCAGTTCCTAATTGCTTGTTTTATTTTAACTTCACCTGTGGAAAGGGCTTCATCCCTATTTCCTGAAACTATGTTATGCTTCATCACTGTTTATAGGATACTTTTAGCCTTTAATTGAATTCTAAATGCCAGTGGCTCCATGTGACCTGATCTCCAATGCTGACCTGATCTTTAAAGTGCAATCCAGTCTCACAGAAGTGAGGGAAAACTCCAATTTACAAAACAGACAACTGTCTTTTTTTCAGCTGGGAGAATGAAACTTAGTTATGTAGAGGAGGTAATTAAACCCTGAGCATGTCAGAGAAAAGCTGGGAGTTTAATTTTTGTCTGGTCTTTGCCAAAAGTGTTTCCCTAGATGATAATTATCTGCTGTTTCCCCTCCACCTCCAGGTATTTCTATTTAGAGAGGCAAATCCAGAGGCTGACTGGTTTTCCATCCCTGCAGTAAACAGTATAAAATCTAATCCAAGTTTGTGTGGCTGCAACTTGATGAGAGCAGTTCAGCATCTCTCTCTGATACATGATTAGTCAACTTTTAACTGTCTGGTCATATCTTAATTAATTTTTCCTTTGGACATATGTCATATTTATCCATAATGAGGGAATGATAGGGAAGGCCTATCATTCCAAGCCTGTGGCTGTTTCTCTGTGTTCCTTTGCAATATTGGTCTGGGGAAACCCTCCCTTGGAGAAAGGAGGAAGAGTTGCAGCAGGGAATGTGAATTGCTGTGTATCAAATGGGAACATCTCACTCCTTTAAAAGTAAAAAAATTCAGATCCACCTCGGAGATGTAAAACAGGATGGAGAACAGTGTGCTAGTGGCCATTGAGGGATTAAAAGTTTGAGAATTTCTCCTGCTGAATCAGGACGTGGCATAGCGACATGATGATGTAACAATCAAGCTGAAGCTGCTTTGATCTGGGATGGACTCTGAACACAATTATTTTACACATTCCTCTTAACTGCTGTGTTCTCCATTATTTCAGTGAGTGCATTTTGTTGGCACAGCTGACTGGACCAAGAATGAGATGGGTAATGCAGCCAGCTTCTCCCTGCACAGCCCCCACCCTGCCCCAGGGCACAAGAAATAAGTGGATTTTCAGTTTATCTTCTTCGAGATGAGTTGTTAGTTTGAAATGGACTGCTGGGACAGCAAAGTGTGAGCATGCAATAAAACTTCCACACAGACATGTATTAACTTCTCCAGGAATCTAAGAGCTGGCTTTTTTTTTTTTTTTTTTTTTTTTTTTTTTTTTTTTTAAAACCACGGGTTTTGCCCACTTGTTTTTTTTTTTCATTTTTTCATTAAAAGCACTGGATTTGCCCACTTTGCTTTCTTTGGTTGCTGACACTGCTGTGTTTACTTTGTCCATTAAGCACAAGTGGAAGCTCGGCTGGTGTTTTTTAATATTATTAAATAGTGTAGCTATCCCCATCCCTCCCTTCTTTTCTGAGATCCACCAAGCAGGAGCCAATGATTGTTTCTCTCTTGCAGGTAATTGTGTCAAAAATACCATCACATCTAAGTTTCTGTAGCCCTTTGTTTGTGGATTGTTTTTCTTTTTTCTTGCAGTGAAGTGTGCCATGCCCAGGGGTGTGACATTTACAGCTTGAAAGCAAATCAGTGCTTCAGCTGCATGGTAAAATTAATGTACTTCTTGCATTATGAACTGCTTTTTAATTCCCCTTAGAACTGCTGCAAATGCAGTTTTGCACAAATGCATTTGTTTTTGCTCTAGAGCCAGTAAGAATAATTTCATTACAAGTGTTCTTGGGCTACTGTTAAGGAATGTTGCTTGCAAAGAAGACTTTGAAGTACAAAGAAAAAAAAATATGAGAGACGTGAGTTTAAAGGAGTAGATTGTGAGCATAAGCATTAATTCAGATTCAGTGCTGGGTATAAATGTGAGAACTGCATAAATTCCCTTTAAAATACACCATCATTGCAAGGTGAAAGATGTGTGCTGCTCACTATTTCCTTCAGGGAGAAGGCTTTCCAGTAAAGCGGGAATTCTCAAGACCCTGTCCTATACCTGCACGTAAGCAGGGACCCCTGGAGACTGAAAAAATTCTGTATCTGAAGTCCAAAATACATCTTAGAGTCTGGGATTTTCTTTTGACTTGGAAAGCTCTGAATTCTGGTTTTCCAGACTGATGAAAGCTGCCTTTTGTCCTCAAGGAGGATGCAAAGAGAAATCGGGGACTGATCTAGGCGAAGTTGCTCACTCTGTGTTAACGGCCCGAAGAAGGGATCTGCATAGGCAGAAGCTGCTGTCAAACCTGCAGAAAACCCTAAAAAACCCTGGGAAAACCCTAAAAACCCCTAAAAAAGCTGGGAAGGCGCACATTTAAACATGAGCTGGTGACCCAAAATCGCCTGCTGGGCTTTGCTCTTCCCTGGGATTACGGGAAGCTGCTGTTTAATTAGGAAGCAGGCCACAGAGTGCATCTCAAATTAACCTAATACATTCTAGCAGTGATTTAAATCTCGGATTCTGAGGTTCTGCAAACCTTGCAGACTTTTTTTTCAGATCTGAGCATTCATTAAAGTAGACTTTAAGCTTATGTTGCTTTTTGTTTTCTGTTGGTTTGTTTGTTCGCTCTTGTTTTTGTTGTTTCTATTATTTCAGGGTTGGGTTGGTTTGGGTTTTTTTTTCTGTGATTTTTCCTTGAAATTAAAGAGGAATGAGGATGGATTTATGTGCAGAAGGTGACAGTGCATGAATGACCTTCTCTACATAAGAGAGATACCATGCTGCTCCAAATGAACCTTGGAAAAATTGCTGGGAACTCTATTTCCAGGCTGAAAATCAATGTACTGGTGCCACCTCTACCCCCAGCACGTCCTGCCCACCCTGTCCTGATGGGCCTTTGCCTCTCTGAGAGAACACTGTGGAAAAATCTCAATTTTTCAATTTCTAGTTTACATTTGATTCCTAAGATAGGCTCCATTTCTTGGTTTGCAGCATGACCAGGAAAAAAAACTTTTATTTATTAATGGCTATTTTTTTTATTCTTTTTTTAATCCTAAAAGTCATGAGAGGGGGTGGAGGTTTTGGAGTGAGGTATAATATGAGGTAATTTGGAGTGAGGTATAATATGTATACATTATACATATTATACATTTTTTCATGTATTCCACTCTTGTCCAAAAATATGTTTAAATATGAAACTACGTACTTCTGTCAGTATTCTTTGAAAATGTGTTTTAGTCTGTATCCTGTCTTGGATAACTTGGAATCCAAGGTTTAGGGCATGCCCTAGAATCAGAATAGAAGGAATGTGATTCAGTGGCGTCAGAAAGGTAGCTTAAAACAACACATATAAAAATAAAGTTATCCTAACGAAGATGTTCAGGTGTTAAAGTACAAATGCTGCTGTGGAAAACTGATTAATGGAGACAGTGTTTTGGAGTGTATTTTTTTAGCTGTGTCACGTTGTCAGTGAGGGAAGGTGACCAAAGGCAAAGAGAGATGGACATCAGGGGCTCCAGCCATGGATTTGTGGCCAAGTTTCTGAATGATGTTATGCATGCTCTGTGCTAGCAAAGGATTTAATTTGAAGCCAGCTGCCTATTTGTTTTTCTAAATAATTTTTTTTGTTTGATAGTATCTGATAAAAATGCAGGAACCTGAGAAAGCATCTTCAGTTTCATCATTAAGAGTCAAAGGAATGTGTAAAGAGAATTATTTCTGTTTAAGTGTTAATGGGGGAAAAAAAAGACAAACATTGGGAAGCTCTTCAACACGGAGGACCTTGAGAAAATATTTTTCTTTCTTAAGTTAATAACTGCAGAAACTACTCATAAACACCAGAAGTGTTGATTCACAGAAGGGATATTTTTACACATTTCATTTTCTTCTCAAGTTCACAAGGAACAACTGCCTGTTATTGCTGTAAACCAAATCAAAACTAAACTAGAGGCAAGACTACCTGCTTGGCAAGTAATTATTATTGTATCTAATCAGGCAAAAGATGTGTCAGATCAAGAGAAGTCCAGGCCATTCCTGAGGCCGTTTTCACCTTTGAAAGGAACCTCTGCATTTTAATCAGCAGTACAATAATATTCACTATTACAGCTTCTAAATTTTCTTGTTTAGAGAAAACAAAGGGAAGTTACAAGCATGGAAAAAGTTCTCTGTGTATATTTTGTTGGAGATGGAGAATCACAGTATTGTGTTTCCCGATTTTGAATTCTTCTAAAATAAATGTAAATAAATTTTTAAAAAAATATTGTAGTAATACACTGCTTACATGACATATTTCTTTAGCCTGTTGCTAAATAGTAAATGGTAAATAATTGGATTAATACTGAGCTACAGTTGCAAAGCTCATCTTTCAGTGCACCCAGCTCCAGGTAAACGCAATCATTTCGCTCCGTCCGAATAGCTGCGGAGTGTTTGATGGGAATTGCTCCTCAAGGATGCATTTGCCGTCAGCTTTCAAATTGAAGGGTTCTTAAATCTGAAAAAGCACGCAGTTTGCAAATTGATTTGGATGAACCGGCTCTTAGGAAATATTAATTTGATAGTTTTGGCAGCTTAGCTTTACCTGTGATTTCATGTCCTGTTCCATCCGGGGGTGTTCCAATACTCTGCTTCACTGGTCCAGCTGGTGCTGAAGAAATCGTGATCCTGGTTTAACCTGGAGATTGGTTTTGGTATCCCTTGCTGTATAAATTTCAGTTTGTGTTCTATGACCCTAAATACTTCGCATTTGTGTTTTACTTTTTATACCACAGCGTAAAATTGGTTCCCTCCCCCTGCTGCCTTCTGTGACACAATCACAGATACATTTAAGATTTTGATATAAAACACAACCCTCTCCTTCAGACAGCTACACTGTAGGATAAAATCAGTTTACTGAGCCCTATTTATTTCCTAAAAGTGTGCTGTTTCTCAGCTAATGAAGTGAGCTAGAAAGAAATATTTTATATTTAAGGTGAGGTGGTGGCTGGGATCAACACAGACATTGACCTTAGCTCAAATCAGGTTCCAGACAAGGAAGTCATCATCTCTGAAAGCTTCTGCCTGCAGCATTCACTCCTGCAAGAGGTCACACAGAGACAAGTGCCTCATTTTTTACTGGGCTGATAATATTATGATCACTGATAATGTTTCTTGTTAGGTGAGATAAAATCAGGTCTTTGGCTTTGGGATAAACTGAGTTTGAAATTCAATCCTGATAAGCAGAGAGCTTTCCTGTGAGGCTGTGTGGGACTAACTGTGCAATGTTCAGAGGTACGGTATATTTTCCTGATGTTGTTGCTTGTATTTGATACTATTTATAATACCACTTGTACCTCTGACTTCAATTTGTGATATGAATTAATCATTAGTGACCTAGATATATACCTCTGGCATCCACTATTTCGGATATAGCAGTTAAAAATTTCAAGTGCATTATTCCAGCACAGGTTTCCCCCTCTTTTGTGGTTTTTTTTCCCTTTTATCGTTTGCTTGTTTTTTCTCTAACTACCTTAGCTTTCTGTGGATGCCAACAATCATTTCTCCAAACATTCTTCATTGCCAACAAACCTCCAAGTTTATTGAGAAATGAGGTGTTGAAAGAAATTGATGTGCATCACAGAGTGAGACAGGGACCCTGGACTTCTAAACCAAATGGTATCTGATTTTAATTAGGCCAACAAAATTCTTGTGATTTTTTTTACTGTAGGGAGTTCAGCATTTTAGTCAATCAGGATGAAAATGAGACTTCAAAGTATCTGTGGGAGTTTGAGGAGGAAGAGGAGGAGGCAGAGGTTTGGACTAACTCAGGAACCTAACCTGAACTAATTATCATCATTTGGTTTCCCCTCTGTTCATGGCTACTTCTGAGAATATTTTGATTAAGAATTCTATACTGAAACCATTCAAAAACTTCCCAAAATATGGTCTGCTTATTTTAAAAGTTCTGCTTTCAAAGAACCAGGATTTTGAACTTTTTTTCCTGACGAACCTTGCCAACAAAATTCAAAATTGCATTCCTGCCAGCTTCAGTGCCACGTACAATAAAACATTCACACTTCCTCTCTCCACCACCCACCTCTGTGGTGACAGAACTGCATCAACAAGTTCCATCAAACCATGACAAGTCTGTCTGAATACAGATATAGACAAAACTGCTTCAGGTGTGTCGTTTAATGATGCGTTTGGGCCTCTTGGAGTGATTATTGACAACATTTTATGATCCTTGCTGCTTTGGGGTTTGTTGATTAGCTGTGATGGGTTGAAAGGTGCTGTGAGAAGTTTTGTTTGTTCCTTGATCGGATGACTGCTCAAGTACTTCTGACATGAAACCTGACTTTGAAATTGGCTTCCACAGATTGGCACAGCACCCACAGATTTATCCCAGGGGCCAAAGGAGCTGATTTCTTCCATTATTGCCTTGGAGAGGCAGGGATTCTCATGGCTCTTGGGTTCATTCCGCAGCTGCTCCTTCTCTCGGTCAGAAAAGCAGCTTTGCCCAAGTGCTGGCATGAAGGAGACAGAGGCTGGTGTTGGGAGATGATAACACACTGAAAACAGTGAAATTATTGTTAACAGCACTGCCTCTGCCAGCCTGGCTAACAAGTACGAATGTGAGGCACATTTCTGGTGGCTACAACACACGGACTTCTGAATTTCCAGGTGTAATTAAACAGGTTGACTTTGATATGTGAAGCATCATAGGCTCCAAGTTCAGACTGTCTGATAGACGCTGATCCTTTAAGGCACTGTGGTCAGTGGGCAGTGTCCCAGGAATCCTGAAACAAGAACAGGTAACAGGAGAGCCAGAGCTGCCAAGATTCCCAACTATTTCTTGTCTCTTATGGTCTTAAAATATTTTTGAAGAGGTGCCGGTATTCTTTGAAAGCATGGGAAAAACAATGCTTAGCATAGGGGATTGGGATTTTTTATTTACTTTTTTTTTTTAATTTACTTTTTTAAAAAATTTATTTTAAATATAAGGTCTGATCTGTATTGACTCAAGCAGTTAACCACTGTGCCTTGCTGGTCCTTTTCTCATGCTGAGAAACTGATTCACCTGAAGAAACTGAAAAACACCAGGGTCAGAATGGACAATCATCACTAAAGGTGTTTTCGATCTGTGGAACTTTTTGCCCCAGGGTGTTTTTTGGTGCTAAGATTTCATGTGAATTTAAGGAGAGGCTGGGCAAATTCATAACAGAGAAATGCTGTAATATCAATGAAAAGTGCCTGACCACAACTTGCTGGAGGAGGAATTTAATGAAATATCAATATGTACCTTGCCCTTTTCTAAAGTATTTTAGGATCTTTGGCTACTGTCAAAGCAAACTGTGGGGATAAATTGGACTTTGTTTGACGCACTGGTGCTGTTCTGTAATCCATCAAGACTTGAGCCTGCTTGTTTTGCAGGCTGTATTAAAAATTGTGTGGTCTTGTAACCAGAAACTTTACTTTGGGTGGGGAAAAAAAGGGTAATGTTCCACTGTTTTTCAGTGGTGTATGCTTTTTGTTTTTGTTTCAGTTTATTCCCTAATAACCACATTTTAATTTATTCCTTGTAGCGGGCATGTTGATCATGTCCCAAAATGACCATTTGCAGTTGTCTCCAAATGCCTATAGATTAAACACATATTTTGTTGCTGTCCTTCCATTTCCCCCAGCATGATAAATACAAGATAGTACTTGTAATCTTGTTTTCTTTCAGTGGTAAAATACAAAAATCTAAAAGGGATTTGGGATTTTTTTTTCTTTTTTATTGGAGTGACACTGCTTTGTGGAGGTTTGTCCACAAAAATTGAAAAAATAGGTGTATAAATTTCTGCTGAGTGTATAAATTTCTTGAGTACCTGCTCAGTGTTGACCAATGAAGGAAGAACAGAATGAATTATGCATAGATGTTAAAAATGCCTATAAAGGTTTTCATGACTATGCATTTAGCCAGATCCTTTACTTTTAAAGGTTTCCTGGTGGGCATTATCCAGAAATCTAAATATAAAAGCAAATTTAAGAGGTTGTCCACTTCCCCTAGAAACCCAGTTTGCTGATCAGAAGCGTTCCTGCTATCAAGGAAGTCAGCACATAATGTTTAAGTGGCAGCTTAATGATGATAAAAATGGACCTTTAAAGCAGGGGATTTTCATCTAAACCACAGCGTTTCCACTCAGTTTTATTGCAAACATTTAGTCTTTTTTGAGGATGCCCTTGCCCTGCCCTGTTTCTGTCTTTGACTGGAAGATGCTGCAGTGATGCTGCCTTGTTCCCTCTCTCCTGGCCCTGAGCATCGATCTCCCGTGGGTGAGGAGTCTGTCTTGAGCTCTGGCAAAATTGAAAATAGGTTTCTCTTGGCAGGTGAATTTGGAAGTTTTGCTCAGTGAAGGAATCTCTGAAAGCTTCCAGGCAGGCAGGAGAGAAAACATGCCGTGGTTTGGCACGCTGGTGCCAAAATGCTGTTTTGTCTTTGAGTTGGTTGCAGTGATGGAAAGCTTTATCACAGAAATAATGCATTGATTTAGCTCAATTATTTACTGTATCGTTGCCTATGTGCTTAAGGAGCTGTAATTTATATATGTATATATATATATATTTAAATAAAGCCTTTAGAAACAGCCATTACATTTTAGCATTTACCTTTGGCATGAAGAGTTGGGGGGGTTTATATCAAAAGCTACAATTTACATCTTATAAAGTCTGACTTACCAACCTTAAATGGTTTTTCTCTTTCCAGAGAAATAGAGCTTCTATTCAGAGAATAGCAGAATCTGTTTTAACTTAAACTTGTGCTGCAAATTTTATCCAAAACTTATATTTCAGAAATTTCTGTTGGAATTACAAGCAAAGCAACCACCATTAGAAGGGAAAGTGTTGCACTGAACACTGTATATGGAATTTTTTTTTTCCCCCACGTGATCTTGCAAAACCGAACTTTGACTGAGAGGCAACTGCATGACCCAGAACAAAATTAGACAATTTTAAATTTGAAGACAAGTAAGACTTTATCTTCATATTACTATAATTTCAACATGTTATACATTTTGGTAATTTTTTTAGTGTTTCAACCTACTTTGGGAAGTCTGGAACTTTGCATGGAGCTTAGTTTAGACTTCTCTGTTATAGTTACTCCAGCAAAGGAAAGGTGAATTAAAAATCTAGGTTTTGGCATTAAAAAAAATAGTTTTATTTATTGCACTCAACAGAACAACATAAATCAGAGTTTCTGAAAAAATCTAGTTATTTTTTCTTCAGATGTCAAAAAGCAAAGTGAGAGAGTGTCACTCAACTTCACAAACTTGTGTTTTACTTCTGTACAGTCTCCTACACCAAGACAATGGTACCAAAGAGAAGGGTAATAAAAAGTAATTTACAGTATTGCCCAAGTTGCCCTTCTCTGAGGAATTAAAATATTCTCCAACTTTCCCCATCTCTTCGCATGATGCTATTTTAATTGCATGTCAGCGGCTTGGAAAAGAGTGGGTGACAAATTGCACCCCCAGGAATGTTTGGCCCATAATTTTTTTGGGACTTTCAATTTGGTGCTGCTCACTTGAGGCAATAAACATGACATCTCCAGAAAAGGAGTGTATTACAGTCAACTTGATGTCACGATTATTAATCCTCAATCAATCCTGGGACTTTCTGTGACAAACTAAATTAAAAAATAAATAATTTTTTTTTTTTAAAGTGCCAAGTATTTGGTCTCCACACTCTTTACCCACACAGGCAAAATATTAAAAGAGTACTGTGATCTTTCAGGTGCTAAATAATCTGGCCAAAGATGTTACAGGTATAATTATGGTTGTTGGATCTTTTATGAGAATGAAATACAAAAGAGAATATTTATTTGAGAAATGTTCTTTAAGCAAGGGAGAGTGAAACATTGACTGAACTGGTAGTAATGAATATCTTGAAAACAGACTACTTGAATAGTTATAGTAAAGGATAAGGAATTCAGGATTTGTTTTTTGGTTTGTCCTTATGATTCATTATATATTCAAGTAAAAAAAAATTCAGCCTCTCTTTTCCTTTCATATATGTGTGTGTTTTTTGGTGGTTTTTTAAATGAGTACCTGTAATTTTAGGCCTTTTCTTAAACTTATTTTGTGCTTGGAAGAAAACCTGATTTATTTTTTTTTTCTTGGAAAAGAAAATGTAGGGAAAAACCCCAAAAACAAAACAAACAACTGACTGATCATGGATGAGTTTTAAAAAGTGTATTTTTTCCCCTAGCTGTTCTATACAATTCAAAATTTTAAACAGTGCTCATTTAAACCTGTTTGTCACACAAATGTCAGCGCACAGCTACCCCAGCATTTATGGTTTTCCCTGACAGGGCAAAACAACTGGGATTTGTAATAATTTACCCACAGGTGACCCACAGCAGTCAGCTCTGAAGTACAATTAAAAGAAAAAAATCAAACTCTCCATTTCCTGCTGAGGCTGGGCCAAATGACTCTTGTTTTCATGAAGAGTGATCTCAGGAAAGGTAATTGACCTTTCTGATTGAATTATTAGATATCTGGTCAGCCCTCAGTCTGATAAGCGAGCTCTATACAGACAGGGTTGTTATTATACAGAAATGTGCTGAAATCAAAATCTTTCAGCTCAAATATGAGGGTGCTGTACTCATCCATGACCTCATTCTTGCTTGCCAAAAAAAAAATCCTACCAAAATGTGAGATGTAAAGGCTGATTTGGGGGTTTCAAACTGTTCCAGGTGTATTCACCTGCTGAGGGAGCCCTGGCTTTGCACATTGATTATGTTGCAGTGGATTTTTTTGGATTTTTTTTCCCCATAATCATACAACTTTGTGCTTTGGGTAAAGAAAAGTAGCCAGGTTGGGATCGACAGATGGTAAGAAATACTTCCCATTTCTGTATCTTGTCTGTAACAGGAATCCTCTTTGGGAGAGATCTGCTGTTTCTTCAGGGTTGTGTTTCTTTTTCAATGTTGTTGACTTGCAGCCACGTTATTCACCACAAACGAATTACATTTCAAAGTGAGGATTTACTAGAGGATATTTAATAGGTCTTAAAAGCAGCACTGTCAGGAAGGATGATCTGGAGAAGAAAATTGTCTTTCTCCAGCTTCAGTGGTGGGAGTTTCTGAGGACTGAGCTGTTCAGAGAGGGAAGGCAGAGCAGGATGCAGAAATGGAGCTGTCATTTCCCACTACTGCCATGGCAGGGATGGCCTGAGTCCCCGCACAAAGATCACTTTGTCTCACTCTTACCCTTGGTGAGGCTGATGGCTCAAAGTCAAACTGGATTTTTAGGTGAGGAGTCAATCCAGGGCACGGGCATGAGCTCTGGAATTGAATGCACAAGACAGATGAGGCTGAAGGGGAGGGAATGAAGGAGAAAGCCAGAAACTCTGACACCCACTTTCGTCTCTCACTTTTTTCATTGGCTTCCTCTCTCTCTGTACTTTGCTAAGTAGGTATCATTGTAAATACAAAACCAACAATAGCCGCAACAAAGAAACTCCATCCAAGACCCAAGTCAGCTCTAAACACTCTCAAAACAACAAAAAAAACCCAAAAAAACCCCAACCAAACAAAAGCAAACAAATAAAAAAACCACAAACAAAAAAAAACCCAAAAACCCACAAAAATCAACAAAAAAAATCAGCCCTTCCCTCCCCACAAGGAGGCAAAGGTTGAGGTGCTGTGGCTCTGCCAGGCTCTCAGGTGAAGCAAAACGAATCCAGTGATTCTTAACAGTTCAGATGGTCCTTTGATTATTGCTTTTGGAAATGAAAAATACGGCTGACTTTTCCCTGACTGCGGCTACATATTGAGCTGTCAGCCTCCTGGTGCTCGCTCAGCGCAGGTTTTCAGAGAGGCACAGAATGTCATAGCTAAGGGATGATTAATCCACAAGTGCCTTGACCAAATAACACCTTTCCCAGCAAATGAGGAGGGTCTTAATCTGATTATTTTATAGGTCTATTGCTTCCTGTGTGGGCATTTCTCATTAATATGGTGAGCTCAGAATCAGATCAGACACTTCTGCTTTTAGAGGGTAACAACTGCATTTTGGCAACTCTTTTTTCTTTTTTTTTGGTTGCGTCTGTTTTTTCGGAAAAACAGCAAATTAACACTTCTATATTCCTTAATCTTCTTTAAGTTTAATTCTGTCTTCATAGGTAAATCTGCTTTAAGAGAGGTGATTATAATACAGTTCCTACAGGGCAGTGTTTGTCCTTTCTTGCTAATGTCTTGTAGAACATTCAGGCAAAGATTCACACAGCAGCTTGCTCTGATGTGCCACATATTTTTACTGATTAAATCCATGGACTTGCTCAGATTTTCCTCATGAGTCTGCCAGTTAAATATATGCCAGAATAGTCTTCTGATTACACCAAAAATTCATCCCAGATACGCTGGCAGGAAAGCAACTTTAGGAGGTAGTTCCTGTTCTAAAGAGTTCGTGTCCTGATCCTGACTTGTGCATGGGTATTGATCTGTATAAATATAGGGAAAAAGTGATCCAATAGGGCATTCTGGGGGCACAGAGCCTGGGAAGAGTGTGGTTTAGGACATTTAATTATTTGAATTGGAAGCAAAAGGTGGGGAAAAGCACGGGAGCTCTTCATGAGGGAGGAATCTGTGGGAGTCAAATCTTTGTTCTCACGTATTTCTGTGTGAAAATGCTTCACAGGTAAACAGGGCCAGTTTTTATGGCTCACTGTATGGAATTCGATCCTGATCTCACCAGCTCTCTGCAGGCCCTGCATTGGGAGTCCTGCACAATCCTGAATTTTCTCTCACCATGCCAATGATGCCAGAGAATAGCAGATGTATTACTCTTGCCCTGTGCAGGTCTTAAAAACAATTTTCCCCTCCCTGTGGGAATCCTTTCTTGTATTGTTTTATTCCATAAAGGTTTTTACTTAACAGCAGAAAAGGGCTTTGTAATCTCCCCCTCTGTTGCACATATATATTGGTTTTTTTTCCTGTTAATTTTTATAACAAATCCATTCTCTGCTTGCCAGCTTGTAGATTGATAACAGCAATGTCTTTGAAAACAAAATCCAGGAGACATTAATTTCTGCTAAATATTCTACCTAATCCTGCAGGATGATTGGTTTTTTTCTGTCATTAGAAAACATCTCTCTAGTATTCAGAAGGATCAAAATAATTGTCATCTAAATACTTCCCTAATTTAATCATATTCCTGGGGGGGGGGGGGGTTTTTTTTTCCCCCCAATTTTATTCTACTCAAAAATTTTTTTAAATTCCATGAGCAATAAATTGAGTTGTGAGAACTGTAGCCTTCAGCTAATATGTGAGTGATGCTATCAGATTGGACTGACCTGCTCATTTCATTGTCTAGATAAATGTTTGGCTGGCATTAGGATTTAATATGAAGGATAGAACACAAAATGCCATCTTCTTAGTCCCTGTGAATGCATTTGTTTTTGCTGTGACAAACAGGTCACAGAAATTCTGCAACTCTATTGTTTCTTTTGAAGGCAACCACTACTTTTGTAATCAGGACCACGAAAAGAAGATATGTCTGAAAACCCAGGGAATTTTGAGATTATGATAGGAATATTTGTGATTAGCAACAGGTGGCAATTTCTTTATGGCAATGTGGCCTGATAAATTTGACAAGGAAATAAAAATACAGCCTCTGGATTTTTATGGTGTGGGGGTTTTTTGGGGGTTTCTTTTTGTTTTGTTTAGGTTGTTTTTCAGTTTTTTGAGAATGATTGTTATATATTTAAAAGCAGTAACCTAACCTCTGTGGAGTCTGGGGGGAAAAGGCTGCTTTGATGCTCATGCACTTCCATAGCAGATGTTTAACTCTACAGTAATTTAAGGGGGGGACTGTACAACTTAGCATTGATTTAACATTATTGGAAGTCTTTCACGGACTTTGGAGAAGCAAGAATTTCACACAAAAAGTTTAATAAAAGTTATAAAGCACTCAAACTTTGCCCCAAGGCAAAGAGATCCCTCTTCAATGATGGAAATTATCATTAACACAGAGTGAAGCTAGCAACTTCCTTCTTCCAGTCTTTCCAGAACTTCAGCTTGAGGAAAAGTCAATCACCTGAATACAGTTTTTGATAAAATTGAGTGTGTGAGGTACATCTGCATTGCATGAAAGAGAGATTAGGTAGACCAAAGGGTCAATTGTGCAAAGGTTGTTTTGGGTCCAGACTGTCAGAGGATGGAGACTGCTTGGAGAGCGATCAAAAGTTTTGTGAGCACATTTTACTGCAGCATTACCACTGTTGGGTGGTAAAGTTCAGATGCATCTAGGCTGGTTTGTAAGATCAGCGATGTTTGTACTTGGAATGGATAACAGAAAATATTAGAAGATAACATTGCCTTAGTTGTGAAGTAAGGACCTTTTGTAAAGCCAGGGGTTTTGCCAGGATAAGACTAAATAATTATGGATTGCTGTGGTTTCAGATAATCACCGAGATGCGATCAAATATTTATGGGACATTTTTCAGAGCCATGCTGCACTTTGGACTGGGACAGCTGGGTCAGTTAGCTCAGAAAGCAGCTGTGAATGTCAGCCTTACCCATCTGAAGAATAACCAAGACCTCGGGCTTAATTTAGTCATCTTTTATTTAGTTGCAATTTCTTGCAGCCTTGCAGTTGAGCTATTATGTACAAGTGAAGAACATTTCTGATTTCCCCTTCGTATCGTCATTGTGAAAGTTAAAAATGGACATTATTGTCATCCACCGAATGGCAGCTGTTAGAGTAAGAAATTCTCAGATACACCCTGCATTTCAAAGTGTGGCTTTTTGAATATGTGGGCATTCCTGGAGTTGTAAGTGTGAGGGAAAAACACTTTGTCCCCACCTTCAGCCGTGTTCTTCAAGGAGCCTTGTTCAGTTATCAGGTGCTTGCACCTAAAACGCTGTGCTTATCTGGAATTAGGGATACTGACAAAAATGGGCATGGAAAAGGCTGTGCCTTCCACAGCAATGAACTTAGCAATGACTCAAGGCCTTGTGCCATTATTTTGGTTGGGGAATAACTGCATGGTACATTTTTATAGTCAATGCCTCTGACAGTGAGTGTACATCCTGTTTGTGGGTATAATTTGTGAGTGAGTGGCACAGTTCTGCTTCCAGAATGACTTAAAAACCTGGCTGAGAGGGGAGTTATGGATTAAGAATGAAAGATTTGTGTGAAACTGTGGTTCGTGTGTCTTCAAAATTTTAGTTTCAGGTGTCTTATAATACTAACCTACATAGGGAAGGTCAGTTAACATCCAAGTTTCCTGTTTGCTTTCCTGGAACTTTTAGCTGAATATGTGAGACAGACTCTTGCATCAGNTTTTTTTTTTTTTGTATATACATATATGAAAGGCAGCTTGAAAATCTGATCGTTTCTCTTAATAGAGCTGTTCCTCCCCAAATAATTCTGATTAAAGCTAGAAAACGGATACTTGCTGAAAGCTTAAGAAAAGGTTAGATTAAGGAAGTCCTTTTATGTGTACAATCTCTAGATTTTCTCCTGTCTTAAGGGGGAATGAAAAAAAATCAACGCTCCGTAGCTAATGGATTTTTGTTTGGAGTGGAGAAATTGAGAAAGATAGTTTCTCAGCTTTGAAGTGAGCAGGAGAACTTGTCTGTTTCCTTCTCTAACACTTCCTCTTCATTTCCTGCCCCTGTCTGACCAAAAAGGCTGTCTGGGATCGTGTGACCCTTAGGCACAATAAGACCAGATTATCAAAAGCTTCCCAATAGCAAAAATAAACAACCCTTAAACCCTGGAATTAATAATTTACAAACTCTGGTATCCATATAGAACCCTTACTTCCCCTTAAAGCTGGCGATTCACATCAGCTTTCCGAAATGGTGTTTGAAGCCATCCCAAACTCTGCCACACATTATCAAATCCATTTTAATTAAAGCTCAGTTTCAGTTGATAGCCTCAGGCCTTAAGCTCCATAACTTAATTCTTCTCTCAGCCATGTTGAACAGACTCGTGCTGAGTTTTGAGCTTAATATAAATCTGCACTGAGATTTTTCTGAAGCTGTTCAGAGGGTGTTTCTTTGCAGTACTACTTACCTGGCACAATTTAAAAGTGAAAGGTGTAATCACATGCTCTTATATGGCTGAAACAACTTTGCTAAAAAAAAGTAGCTTGCTCTGATATACAGAATATTTTTGTGGCCCCATTGATATTGTACTTTTTCGTAGAGGAAAACCACATCATTCTCTGTCAGTGAAGAGTTGAGGCTGAGTTAGTGTTTATTGTCAGTAAGTAGTGGAATAAGCATTTCCAGAAACACAAAGGAAAAGGCATGTGGCACAAGCCAGCCTGGATTTACCAAGGGCATGTCTTTCCTGACCGGTCTCATTCCCTCTCTCATGAGATGAGTGGCGTGTTGACAAGGGGAGAACAATGTGTGTTGTTTCCCTCACCTTTAGCAAGGTCTTTGGAAGGGTTTCCCACATTTGGCGAGATATGGACTTGAGAAATGGATAAGAAAGTGGATGGAAACTGTCTGGACCCTTCAAAGGTCACAAACTGATGGCTGATCCCTGGTGTCAACTCCCAGAGCAGGATGCTGATGCCAGTGCAGTGTGAAGTCTCCGTTATCAACGTGAATGACAGGCTAGAGGCACCCACAGAAAATTCCTGGTGTGAATTCTTGCATTTGGATGCATTTCATCCCTACGGCGACTCCTTTCTCAGTAAAACCTGTGGAACATGTGCTGCATCAGGGAGGTCACCCTTGGGCACTGATCAGCCAAGCCCAACTAGAACTGCCTCCATTTCCTCTGAATTAATTGCTGTAAGGCCAAAAGTTTGAATAATTTTCACTGAGTAATCTGAATTATAGAAGAAGCAAATAAGTCCATAGGTTTCCCAAGTATGATTTATTTTCGTATTTGTGGCGCTTAATGGTTTTTGTAAATTTCAATTTGTGTTAGATAATTTATATCAGCTTCAATTTACATCAAATTTGCTAGTACAGGGGTGTCTCTTTATGGTTAAGGGAATTAATAATCTGAAATTACCAGACACCCATATTAATCAAATGCCTTATTACAAGTAGAATGACTCTTATTATCATACATACAAGATAAAAGAAATGCTAATTGCCTTGGTTTGGAGCAATTATTCAGTAGTTATCTAGACAATGACAGTGTAGGCACTGTTATAGCTTCTTTATCTTTCGAGTAATGATGTTCACAGAAGCTGCCCTTCTTGTCTGAGGTGGGGTAACTCCAGTTAGTTTTGTGGTATAAATATTTTACTAATTTCAGTAACACCTATCTCTAGCCGTGTATGTTTGCATGCACACAAATTATGCACATAGCAGAGAGAACTATGAGTTTCTGTAACCTACAACCCTAAATTTTTCTTTAATATCTTGAACCATTAATATAAAATGTTTTTAGTTAGACTGTAAATCAAAACATAATCTAATGTACTTTTTCTTCCTTCACCTTTCTTGTCGTGTTTCTAAGACAGGAGCAATTTTCTTTAATAGCAATCCTATACTATTGAAAAACAGCAAATTATAGCTCATATGAGCCTATTCTCTGTTGTCTCCTCTACATTGATGTTTTCTATCCCACACCCACTGTGATTACCATTTGTGATTACAATTGCTCGATTTAGTTGCTTTCAAACAACAAGGCCCGGTTCTCGTTGCTAAGGATGCGATTTGCATAGTTCTACAAACAGAATAACCCAATTTTCTAGAAAGGATTCTGGCAATGCAATCTGGCAACCATTTTCTATGTTAAAATCAGCTGTAAATGGAACCATTTGCAGTGGTTTGCTGCATTGGGTGGATAAGTCATAATGGAAGTTCTTTCAGTGTTTGTAGTTACAAAATGTGTATTATGTCTTGTATTATGTGTGCCGAGCATTGATACAAAACACTGTTGAGAAATCCAAAGTGCAATAAAGTTGTCCTGTTCTTAGTTAACCCTTTTTTACATAAATGGGAAAGTTTTCTTTCTTTTCTCTCTTTTTTTTCATTAAACATAGGGGAAAAAGAAAGGCGATCACGACAGGACTAAATGATATATTTTCAGATATTTTAATCTAATTTTCCTAACATATTGCCCTAAAAATTTTTTATCATAGACTGATAAATCTGTGTATTGAATAGTTAACTCAAATACCCAGTAGTTTGAAAGCTTCTGATATCTGCAGATGAACTTTTGTCTTTACTACTGCCTAGTCCGTGGAAGAATTAACCAATTGGGAAATCCTGAGGTAGCCACATCACTCTCTTTTCTAATATTAACCAGAACTCTCAGGTCAAGATGGCAAAAGAAAATACTGATGTTTGTTCTGTTCACTTGGTTTAGAAATATTTTAGTTTTTTTGGTTTTTTTTTTCAGTCCAAAAGCCACAGTTTCTAAAAGGTTGAATTACAAGTTTTGATAATGTAATCATGTAAGAAATCAGAATTCTGGAACATTTCTCCCTCCTCTTCCACCTCTATACGACATTTTATTTAAAGCTTTTCTTGTATTTTGGAGCTCACTATGTGGTTCACTCTGTCCCCTCATTCTATGTCTAGCACTTCATTAAAGCTCCTGTCCTGTTTCAGCAAATTTTTTCTTGCTAAGATCACATGTTGTACATGCACATGAACAATTGAAGTTGAAATGTTATGTGTGAGCTTGCTGAATTTTGTAAGAGTGCTGATATGGATGGATTCAAATCACAGAATACTCCCGAAATGCCCCAGCTGTCCTTCAACTCCCTGCATTTGAAGGGGATAGATTGCAAATAATTTCCATACTTTCAGTTTTCTTGCACCCATGTAAATCAACAATCCAGAGCTGCTTTTTATTTTCTTCCAGGTCAGAGAGAATATCTTCCCCAGACTCTGTGAGCAATTTTTTTTTAAATCAAAAACAAGCCTTCAAAGCTTTGATTTTCTGTTCCTGGCCTACTAAAACAGCTGTTGGCTTGCTTTAGAAAATAATTTTTATTAGAGGAACCAATATCAATAAAACCCTTGATGAGAAGAGGGAGGGAGAAAGTTTAAATTGACGGGTGGGCAGGAGCTGTGCCCTACCAGCAGTGATGCGTTGGCCAGAAATGCCCGGTGACAGACCCAGAGTCTCAAACTGTCCCCCCTTCCGACAAATCCCACCTGACAAATGGGATTTGGGGTTCAATTTAAAGCTCCAGCAACGGAGAAGGGTGCTTAATACTGCATTAGTGAGAGAGCACCGAGCATCCAGCTCAATAAAATAGATTTCTTTCCCCGCTTTAAAAATAAGATGAGAAAGCAGATAATGTGTCATTTGCAACTTTTGCAATGTGAATGGAAATCTGAGCCAGCAAATGTTGGCTCTTCATTTTCTTTGTTAAGCGAATGGAAGAGACTGGGGGCTTTTCATTATTTCAAAGATTCTTCCAGAAGTGTTGGATGTGAAAATAACTCCAAGTGGTTCTGAAATGTTCAAGCTCTTTTCCTCTAACGAGCACTGCTGGTAATGACAGATCATGAGGTAGTTGCAGCCTGTCATTCTTCTGAGGAAATAGCAGGGTAAGATTTTGTAGTGCAGGATAATGAGGAAGGAATGAAGGACTTTAGAGTTGAGCACCTGTTTGCTACGAGAAGAAAATTTGAAAACTGAGCTGTCTTTTAACTGAGTGTGATGTTTGCAGTTATATTTTGACCACTGTAGTACCACTGCAGGTTATATGTCCAACACTATTAAAGTTAGTAAAAATTATTTTCTACCGACACCAGAGTGAATTGATGCAGTTCATCAGGCAAAGTGCTCTATTAAATCAAGAGAAAATCACCCAGAAAATTATTTTGATGTCACATTCACATTTATATTATATATATGGAAAGGCAGTCTTGTAAATGAGTGTCTATCCCCTCATGCAAGAACATGTGAAAATCCCACCCCTAATAAAGACTTGGCAGAATGGTTTAAAACTGGTTTTGGACAGTTTGATGACAGATTATAATTTCTCTTCAAATACTGTTTAAATTATATGCAGCCCATAATTTTATGGTATTTATAAGTTTAGTAGATGTTAAGTATTTAAGGTATGGTGGTAGGTGTGGGTGTAATCACATGGGATGATTTCTTTATAAGCAAAAGCGGTATCCCCACTTTGGAAAGCATTCACATTTTTGTTCTCCATGGTGACTAACTTGGATCAGACACCTTTTCTGTGGAGAGTTTCTCCCTCCCCTGCCAGGGTCCGTAATCCCAGAAAATTAACATCAGGTTCTGTGAAATCCTCTTGGAGAGGAAAAATAAAAGATTTCTCACCTTTAGGGAAACATAAAATATTCAAGTTTTCACACCCTTAATGAACTCCTTTGTGCCAGGAACTGCAAAAACTTATTTGTCTGTTTGTTCAGAAAGCTTTTCTCCAGGCAGTGTCTTGTGTATTTGTACAGGTTTTGTGATGTGATAACAGAAGCTGCAGCAGTGCAGAATAAAAAGTATGACTGAATATACAGACAGATACTTTATGCAGGCCTCATTTTCTTATTTTTTGGTTATTTGTCTGCCAGCTTTATATTTAAGCAGGGTATATTTTTGGGAATGTGGATGGGATTTAGATTTTTAATCCCATGTATGACTCTGTCCTGACTCTATTTAAGTTTTCATCGCCTTTTGTAATTTTTTCCTTGTTCTGTGCACACACAAACACACGCTAACACATATACATCTTTTTTTGCTTCTCATTGTTTGCTTGACATAAATTTTAGTGCTCTAAGAAGCTTGGAAAAGATCTTTAGCTTACGTTTTAACTTTTGCATTCCAAATAAATGGGCAGTTAAAGATTTGTTACACATCTGCAGAATCTACAGGCTTTGTGTAGGCAACTCCTTTAGGCAGGCATAACTTAGCACCTATTTTTCAAAACACCATGGCAATAAATCAGAATTAGGTAGAGATGTGGACCTGACTTTTTACTGCAGGACATAATCCTGTGGTCATTGTGGTCTTAGCACAGGCCCCTCTGGTGACCATGATTTGGAAACCAGGAGCAGAAGGCTTTAATTGATCTTTGTGTGTTCAATAACTGCTGTTCTCTCGTTTGGCAACTGCAGCCATCAGCTAGGAACGAAATGCAACTGAGATTCAGCAAAGGAAACAAAGATGAGATGTTAAAATAAAAGATTCTGAATATTAGAAAAGGCACGTTTGTACCTTTTAGGGAAATTACTTGCTTATTAGCTTTTTTCTTTCTGGAGTCCCAAGTTCCTGATAGCTTTGGGAAATTCACCGAGCTCATGGAACTCCTTACTGTGTTTTTCTCTCACTCCTTAGAAATTGTGCTTTTATCCACCAAATGTTACTTTTTTTCCTCTTGCACTCCATTATCTGTGTTTACAAGCAGATGCTGCAGTTTGGAATAGCCCGAGGTGTAATTTCCTTGCACAAAACCCACCTGTGTTGTCCTTTAAAGACTGGTAAATGGTGCTGTACCAAGCTATTGCCAGTTCTCCTGCCTGAATTAACATCTTGGAATCGTAAAGCAAGGACATAAATATCACACCAATGGGGCATATAATATTCATAAAATTATTACAGTCATACTGAGATTCCTCACAGACTCAACCTCTGAGTGCTCTCTTGCTTGCTGTTTGGGGTGAAGTTGATGTTTTGCTGGATCACTCAGTTGTGCTTTCCAAAACAACTTGCAAGGTTCATCAGTATTCCTATACCTGGCTATATATATCTTTTTTTCACACTGTATATTGATTGCAAGCTTTTTTCAATTTATGTATAGCAGGTTTTTGACAAAACCTGTTCACAGTTTCTTTCATGTGTTCATTTATTTTCTTTTTTTTTCCTATTATGCTGCAGAAATGGTATCTGGAGGTGTTGGAGGAGGTGTCTGGGGAGAATTTGTGTATTCTTTTCTTTTTGTGCTTTACTATTCTTCTACTTTTTTCATCTTTCTACCTGTTATTTCTGTGAATAGCCACTAAAAACCCCACCCCAAATTCAAGAGCAAAATGTTACCTAAATATTTTAATATTCTTATATTGATCAGTAAAAACGAAATCACAGTAGAAAGGAAAGGAAGGAAAACAGATCTTAGGCTGTTTTAATCATTTTGGGGGGAAGTGCAACTTTCAAAATGAAATGTTTTCTGGTTCCAGCACTAGAGACTATTTAAAGAAAAAAAAATTTAAAAAAAGAAATATTTTTAAAGAATATTTTATTTTTTAAGAATACTTTTAGTGAGCAGTAAAGGAAAGTTCAGAATTCCCACTGCTTGGACTGGGAAAATGGTACGGTTGTGTTCCACACTGTCAAATAAGTGTTTTTGAAAGAGCAGATTCTCCAGGGACCTGATTTCTTGATATGAAGTGTGCCTTGGTGAATAGCAGGCACTGCAAGGGGAATGCAGGCTGTTTTGGGAGACCTTTGGGTGTGCTTGTCTCCAGCTGAGAGCCCCAAATTCCTGGTGCAAATGCAGCTGTTATAAACGAAACGGTCAATTTTATAATTAAAGAGAATTTATTCAATAATCAAAGTATAAAATTTGATAAAGCCACAAGCAAAAGCAGTGCCGAGCCAGGCGATCAGCACTGGGTGAACTGAGTTCGGACATCATCCGCTCCCAATCCCTCTAGTTCACCAATGCTGTCTCTCCGGGGCATCTTTTTATACGTTTTTGTGCTTTGTTAATCTTTAGCATATTGATGTATTTTTCTTGTCCTGCTGCTACACCTGATGAGAGTTCCTGGAACAAGCAGATGTATATCTTTCATTGCTGGTGACGCATATTATAAGTTCTTATCGCTGGGATAAGTTCATATTGCTGGAATAAATTCTTATCGCTGGAATAAGTCTCTTGGCGACGCATATTGTATATGCACATTGAGTGCATATTGCTGAAAATCCCGGAATACTTTTCTTTGGAATGCATACAGATTATGCTGGTTGAAGTCCACTCAAACAAAAAATCCTTTGGAATGCATATTTTGGAGGCAGCTACATGTCCTTGGTGTCTTTAATTTCTTTTAGCTTAAAAAGATGCTGTAATCTTAATTTTTAGCACGAATTACTTTGCAATATATACTACAGAGCTGTGCCAAGATGCACTGCCCCCCATTCTGACCTCCATGCCAAGGAATCGTGGGTCTGGTGGCCTCGGGCAGCACTGCAGAGCCCAAACCCAATCTGAAAGATTTTAGGGGGAAGATGCTTGGCCACAGCGCCCCGGAGAGCAGCCCGAGTCCCTCTGCTTGCTGCAGACACCGCGGAATCCTCGCAGCCTTGTGCCCCATGTGGGTTCATCCAAGGCAGGTGGGTTCCCTAAGGCCTCTCAGCTCAGGCAGACGGCAAAAAAGGAAAGGATTTTCTGGCTGATTGCTTCTTAATTTCCTCGCCATTGTTTCAGACCTGACTGGGCAACTGCCTGTATATCCAGGCCTGCTCCATTCCTCAGGACACGCTTTGCTTTCCTCCTTGAGGGCATCATCGGAGATCATCCCACCCAAACCCTCTTGGACTTTAAAACAAACACTGAGACATCACCCTCCTCCTGTTTCTCTCTTTGTTCAAGGGGTGGATGGAGCATAAACCATAAATTCTTTCCTTAACCCTTTACAGTTTTTTCCAAGTATCCTTAAATGTGCTCTTGATGATGGGCGTGCTTAGTCTCGTGAAATGTTTTTGTGGAGGAGTTATTTATACATCTTACACTGCCTGTCAAGAGAAATCAGGGTGTTTTGGAAATGCAGGGGAGTCTGAAAGTGATGCAGGGGATCTGAATTTGCACTCAGCATTAACAGCCTCCCAGCGCTGATGGCCTCTAGAATGGAGACTCATTATTCAGATCCTGGTTGGCACTTGGATGTGGAGTGCCTTATCATCACAACAGCACTCCTGCAACCCAACAAATTCATAAAGTGTTCACAGTCAAAATAGTGAAATCATTCCCAATGTGGTTGAGATGCTTCCAGGCAAGCAAGCAGCGTAGTCACACATCTGAAAGTTATCCTGACTCATGATTTGTGCATTTTTTGAGCTATTTTAGATGTCTGTTTTAAAATTAGTTCATTGTGTGGAATGAAAGTGTACAGAGCATACTAATTGTGTGGTGCATGGAATGGTGTGAGGGCAGCCCAGGGCTCTGTTCCTGGTGGTGCTGTTGTCACCTTGAGCAAGGAACCTCTCCTGGGTTCCTTTGCACCCCTTCCCACAATTTTCCCCTCAAAATGACCTCAAAGTTGTCTGGAGTTTGGCTGCTGCTGTAATGAGGAGTGATTTTCAAGGTTCTGGTACACCAGCTCAGCAAATAATGCTTCACTCTATGAATATTGGGGCCTTCTTTTTTCTCCCTTTTATGTTCTGAAATAAATGAATTTGTTGGCCATTCATTGCAGCAGCCAGTACAGGATTTGATCATTGTTTTTGGCAATAACATATATAACATATAACATATGACAGATATTACATGGTGTGTTTCCAACTATAGAGTTAACTTGGGTTATAAAAATTGATTATTTTCCATAGCTGGAATATTTTTTCCTATGGTCAGGCACAATTCTTTTCCCTCTTACAGGATAGATTGCTGTTGTAAATATATTGTAATTAGACTAATTCACATTCATGCTTTCTAATGCACATTTGGACAGGGCAGTAGAATGAGAATTAAGTCCATTGAGACATGTTTTCTAACAATATTTAATTTTTTTTCACTCCTCCTTTAAATCTTGCATATTTAAGACAAACTACTGCAAGAAGTCTCTTCTTTCACAAAACATTTATACCAAGAGTGTTGAAATGAAAAAAAAAAAAAAATCTGTTCCACCAAAATCAGTCTATTCTTACAGAAATTTTGTGTTTGAGGAGATGGTTTTTCAGTGAAATAAATACCCTGAGGTAGGGGTTTCTATTGTGGTTTACACTCAGGTTGCCCAGAGCCTATCTTTAATTTTGTTTTTCAGCAGTAAGAACATGTAAGCAGGTCCAGTCAAAATGAGATGCTGTGAAAAGGTGATTATGTTTTCAGCACTGAGACTTGCACCAGAACTAGTCTCCAAAAGATGAAGGTTTTCAAAACTTCAAGTCCTCAAGAAGCAGACTGAAGACAAATAAATTCCCAGAAATGTAAATCTCAGGATAGAAGGGCAGAACCACAACTGGCACAAATCTATCTAAGCTTTATTGATTCATTTTTTTCCTCAGTTGAGGATGTGGACCACTATATTTAACATCCATTAGTGGTGTTTAAACAAAACTAAATACAAAATTGTAAACATGATTGCAGCATCTAAAATTTCAGAGCCCTCAGCACTTTCTTATTTTTATGCATTTGATGCACCTCTGTTTTATTAATGCCCTTCCTGTGGTATTTTAATACACTTCAGGGTACTGCTGAAGGGGAAGGCAGCTGCCTTTGCAAAACATTCAAAAAAATTTTGAGCAGATGCAAGGCTTCACAGCGCTGCATCCAACTGCAAACAGCATCCCTGCTGTATGAGCCAAAGGCTCAGGTTTCTCGGCTGTTATTATGATATTTGTTAACACTTAAATGATTTCTGGTCCTTGTTGAAGTAATTAAAGTTCGTGTGACAGCCATGGCTGACAGCAGAGGTTGGGCAGACCTTTCTCTTTGGATCAGCCTAGGAGTTGAAGGACACTTTTTGTGCTGCTGCCCGGAACATCTGGCACTGCCACAGGCAACAAATTGGACTGAATGGTTGCACTATAATTTTCCATTATAGTTGAACTGTGGTTTTGAAACTTACCCATAAATTTAGTTATCAAATCCATACTTGGGCACACAAATAAGGGTGGTTGAAATGACAGGACAGGAAGAGATGACTGAAGACCAGATTGGTTTTTCATAAAATGTACAATTTATGAGTTTTGATGAGCATTGTGATGTACCTTAATCAATCAATGCTTAGAGTATGTGGGGTTAGTCATAAACTGTTAAGTTTAACAAGGAGGATGAGTTACAATTCTTCCGGGTTGATCTCAGGGGGGAATATCGGGAAAAAGGGTCTGGATGCAACCTATGAAAAAGCTGAGTTTTCTAGTCTCTAGCAAGAGACTGAAAATCTCCAAAAGAGACAAAAAACAGCTAGATACAAGTTCATTAACTTAAGGAGTGGCAAAAGTGAAAAGGGAGCAGAATGAATGGTGATAATGGTCACTTCAAAGAGCAATAAAAGGGAATTATTTGATAGCTGGAGGGGTAATTTAGGTGTAGAGCCATCCAAGGATGAAGGAATTGTGTGCAGAAAAGGCTGTGGACTGGAAAAGAAACCACACACAAAAGAAAGAAACCTAAACTACTACAGTAAGTTTTCTCAAAGTGCAAAGGATAGGACTGGCAAAAAAATTGAGGCAGATTACTAAAAGATGATTTTATTTCATTCCCACTCTATCCATGCATTTCTTATACTGTGTATAGCAATGACAAGTTTTTTGGTACCTCTGCAGTCCTTGAATCAGTTTGTGTCAAATATTCTGTGCTTCCAAACAGCAGAGCTGTAAACCTAGAGTGCTTGTCTGAGGGAAAAATATGCTTAAATAACAGGATGGATCTGGGGCTCAGCAGAGGTTCTGAACCTTCTCACAGCCGGGTTTTCAGGTACAGTTTCCAAAATCCCTCAAAAGCCCAAGATCTGTGGTCATTGTGAGCCAGGAGAGTGGAACTAGTGCTGCAGGATCTCAGGGACACAGAGCTCGAAGATGAGCTTCAGCTACAGGATGTGAAATGTGCATCCAGCTGTGCCACGGATCAGAAGTTCTGTGGAAGGGCTCAGATATGAGTGTGGGGGCAAGAAGAGTTCATTTCTCTGTACCATTTGGCTTTAAACTTTTTTTTTTATTTTCTTTTTTTTCCCTTTCTTTCCTTTTTTTTTTTTTTCCTTTTTTCCCCTCTTTTTTTTATTCGTCCCACATAGTAATAAATTATTTGTAATCCCCCAGTTCGTGAGTTATTCAGATGTTGTCGAGTGACTGTTGGTAACATCTCCTCACAGTTTTGGGCTAGGTTTGTGTGAAATAAATAGAAATTCTGTAGGTAACACCTGGCAGATGCTGTGCACTGTGAAAGTCCTCAAAGCTGAGCCATGTGGTTGACTCAAGCAAAAGTCCATTAGTTGTCCTGTTTTCTTCAGAGAATCATCATACATTTCAGACTATAATTTAGTGGCAGATTTACCTTCTCCGTTGAAGGAATAATTTTCTTTGTATGAATTTTAATGTAATTAATAGGAAGCTTAATAATTTTAATTTGTGAAATTTCAAATCAATTACTATATGCATTTTATTTCTGTGCTACTATGCTTTTGTGTGGGGAATGTGTTCAGATTTAGGAAATAATGATATAAAAATTTATATAAAAGCAATGAGTACCTATTCATGTATGACAGACAAATAACTAAAATTACAGTAATGAATATTGTCATTATTGCAAGTTCTTTATGGGCTTTTCAATCCCCCTCCTTTCTCCTTTTTCTCTGGGAGGCAATTCTTTGTAAGCACTTCTCTCCTTGGAGAAGCTGACCATCGTGGCAAAATAAATTCCCTGAATAAATTCCTACTTGAATCCTGATGCGTTAGTAACGTTACTTTGCAGCAGTTATCTTGAAACTACATTGCTTTGCTCGTGAGAATTTGCCCACAGGGGTGAAAAATTCTGATAGAGCTGGAGCCCTTTTGGAAGCGCATCTCCTTTGGAGATAAAATGCATGAAGAACCTATTTTGTAGCCGTTGCTGTGGGAGGCAGCAGTGGCCAGGACAGGTGGATTCCAGGCAGAAGCTTTCGGAGGCAGAACGCCAAATAATTTTTGTGCTTGGGTTTGTTTTGTACAGTGAGGGAAAAAAGCACTAGCAGAAATTATCACCAGAACTGTTATAGACTAGAAAACTTGCATGAGACCTGGAAAAAAAACCCCAAACTTCTACTTTCTGAAGGGTTTTTTAAATTGTTTAACTGCCTACCGACTTGCAATTCCTATCTTCCTTATTAATACAAGATTTACAGTATTTTGATCTGCAGCAGCTTTATTTCCAAACTCTAAATATGCTGTTTTTTCAGAGCATGTTCATTTCTCACTGCTCGTGACAAAATCACAGCAGTTAAAGTCTAAATGGGAAACAGACCCCAAAATATCATTGGGGAATATTCTGCTTAATTCTGAATAGGTCTTAATTTTGAACTTGTTTAATAATGGTTTGGCTTCTTTTTACACGGTTAAATGGCATTTTGTTTATAATGGTGTTTGATTTATCTTCTGTCTACACAAATGTAGAAGGTTGTTCATACATCCATTACTCATTATTCACATTCAAACTAGAAGCATACTTTTACTGAAATTTCTCTCATTTCCTGAAATTATAAAATCAGGATCGCATACATTTCACAGCGTTCTCCTAAAAAAAAAAAAAAATTAAAAAAGAAAAAAAGCATCTTTTCCTCATCCCTTCATGCTCAGAAAAAATTCTTATAAAGGAAGATGTCATGAAAACTTCAACCTGGACAACTTCTCATGAACAACCTGGTGAAATATTGGCTGTCCACTGAGTCCTTGAGGGAAGCCTGGGGACTCATCCAGGTTTGGAGACTCCCAGGTCTGGAATTTGTTGAGCAGAGCAGGTTTTTCTCTGATGCATTAGTAACATTACTTGCATTCTATGAGGCTTTTTATTCGATCTAAAGCAAAGCCTGGCTGAAGCACTGCTGGGGTGATCTCCCAGTAAATGATTTCCCACAGTTCAGGGCATGTGAGAATCAGACCCGTGCTTTTTAATTGTTCCTCACTAATTGCCTCTCTAGCACTCTGCTGTTTTCAGCTCTCAATTTGTCTCTCCCTTTGTGCTGCCTGATTTGCCGTTTTTCTTGCTGTCCCTCCACGACAGAAAGGAAAGCAGGCTGTTCTCAGCCTTGGCTTGCTGCAAACCAAAATGCGTTAGAGCAGGGCTGCCCGCGATGGCTCTCAGGGTCTTTATCTGTGAAACACATCACGGACTGAGGGGTGCTGCTGCCACTGCCTGCTAGGTTATTAATGCTGCTCTAATTAGGCCAATCAGTTTTAATTGGGACACTGTCATGTAACAATCTCATAAAATACCTTGTGTAAGAAAATTGATCTGGCTCTAATGCTAATTAGTTTGCTAGGCTCCCTACCTTATAAATGGGAATTGATTGCTTCCCTTCAGCCCCTCCTTCTTTCCTATTCAATAATTCTCCCATAAACTCTGCATTCTCTTTTTTTTCTCTCACATGACTCTTTTTTGTTGTCCCTGTGTCTCTCACAATTAATTCTTGCCATAACCCCATCCCTAGTGTAACCTGAAACGAACAGGGCTTTATCTCTTGTCAGAGAGAGCCTTCCCCAGTTAAATATTTTCCTCTCAGGAATTTGCCAGATCAGAGACCTAAAATCCTAAGGACTGGCTCAGAACTAAAGCTGACAGGGTTAGGCCCAGGTCAACCCACTCGTAAATCAAAGCCAGCAAGGAGCTGAGGCTGTGCCTTTAATTGAAGATTTATAAAGACAGTAGCATTAACATTACAAAAGAATTATTTTGTTTGGTCTCATGTGGGATTTGTTTACTGCTGGTAAACTGCAGAAGAGTGAAACAATGACATTAATAAATGGGAGAGTGAGCAACAAGATGAATCAACTACTCCTTGGTGCTCTTAGGAGCTCCTTAACATTGGGATTAATTTGGTTAATTGTGAACGTAGCAATGACTCGTAGAAAAGGATGAAAATTCTGGCTATGTAAATGTAAAATGTTGTTCTGGTTCAGTCATGCTGTCAGGTTTTTAACAGAAAGGAAATTAATAGGCAGAGAGGAAAGTGACTGCTAAAATTTTGGCCCAGAGGGGTCCAGAGAAAGGCCACAAAAATGATTCAAGTTCTGGAAAGCCTGCCATGTGAGGAAAGGCTGAGAGAACTGGGTTTGTCGCCTAGCCTGGAGAAAAGGCAGCTATGGGGAGAACTTATCACCATTTTCCAGTATTTAAAGGGTGGCTGCAGCCAAGATAGAGACTCCCTTTTCACAATGGACAACATGAAGAGTAAGGTGTACAGGTACTGGCAGGAAAATTCCAATTAGACAGAAGAGGGAAATTTTTCACAGCGAGAAGAACCACTGGAATAATCTCCCCAGGGAGATCACAATGTTGGACACTTTAAAGATTCAGCTGGACAGGGTGCTGGGCCATCTTTTCCAGAACATGTTATTGCCAGGAAAAGGTGCACTGCATGATCCTTCTGGTTGCCTTTTAAACTGCTGTTTAAGCTATCAATAGAACCTATTTGGGATACTTATAAGGAAAAAAAAAAAAATCAAACCACAAACTAGAAAAACTGACTAAAAACCCATGGAAGGATAAATGAAAATTTCGTCTTTTTATTTGCCTTTCTATTTTGTTGACCTATTGGCTAAAACTGGTCCGGGTTTAGCTGCCAACACGTGTGTAGATATCTTAAATAACAACAGATCTAGAACTGAGGCAGGAAATCCGCTGTGCTGTGTTGGTTTTCTGAATGGGTTCTCATGCCTGGGTGTCTCCAGGCACTCTGCCTCGTGTCAGATATCTCCAGTCTGGGAATCCATTTGTGGCTCAGCATTGACATTTGACAATGATGTAGGCGCACACCTGAGTGCAGGAGAAATGTCTTTGCATGTCCCAGGCGTGTATCCATCATTTTCCTGTGGTTAATAAAAGTGTGCCCATCTTGCTGTCCGTGTTTGCAAAGCCAAATCTCTTCAGCTTGGGTGTCCCTGCTCTTCTCTAAATCCGCCTCCAAAGGACCTTTTTAGTGCATTAGACACGCACACATCACATTTCATCTCTTTTCCTGGCCAGCTCAATATTTGTTTCCGCTGTGGCAGTACAGATGGTGGGAACGGAGCAGGAGAAGGATCTCTGCTTATTGAGTGATCAGTCATTGTCCATTTTTGCTCGTAGTGACATTTGTCATGTTCAAAGGTGAAGTTTTCCTCCTACTTCTTAATGAAATAAAAATCTAAAGGCACATAATTTGATGAATGCATCTGTGTCAAAGAAATACTCAGAGACATTATGTAGGATGTCAAATTATATTTTTGTGCAATTTATTAATTTAGGGAATAGATGCTTTCTTAGTCTTGAACTAATTCTTGTTTCGTTAGAAGCACTTTTATTTTTTTCAACTTGTGACTACCTGCTAAGAAATTTTGCTTATGATTTAAGCTCTTTGAAAGAATTGTCAAATGTCAGTACGTGTGAATATATGTTTCCTAACTTCCTGAAACATTTCCATCTATTTAAAAAGAAGGAATTCTTAGTTTATTTTTACTGGAGATACTTATAAAATGTGGTCTCACTGGCAGCTGAAAGGAAAGGAGTCATTTGAACTTGGTCAGAGTAAATTTTTATAATTTGTAGTAAACTGGGCCCTGATGTTATTTCTTTGTTAATTATTATCTGATGAGAATCCTGCTTCTTTTTGTGTTCTAGCAAAACTGTTGTTCAGTTTCATGTTCTAGCAAAATTATAATCCTAATTGCTTTAGGATTATACCTTGTCACTGTGGTATGTCCAAACCGGTTTTTTGCTTTGGTCACATCCAGATCTTGATTTCCCTTCCATCGGGACACATCTTAATTTCCTGCAAGGTCTGAGGAGTGGTTCCCAACTCCAGCATACTCCTCCTCTGGAGATTCCAATCCCTTTAAGGGAGGTGCTGGAAATACTCTGGTTTGTGTCAGTCTGTAAATTAAGCAGTGACACTAAGGATGAGAAACAGTCGTAAAAGGGAGAGACCACACTGAGAATCTCCTTATTCAATTCACTTTACAGGTGAAGTCTCCCACACCTGGTTTGTCCTGTAGGAAAAGCTTTACTTCTCTAACCACAGGCTGACAGAAATCTCTGAATATTGGAAAATTTGCCAGAACAGACACATCCATGAAACTACTAAGCTATTATCTTCAGTTTCTAATATCAAACTTGTCCGTATTTTGATGTTGATGAAGACTTGGTCACTATAAAAAACCTTTTAATAGGGGTAAAACCTATACAGCCTTTAAATAAACTTTTAAATCTTTGAATACAGGTAAAATTAAAGTCATCTTGCTGCTTCTTGTAGATCTCAGAGAACTGTAGATGCCAGTGGTCTCTTAGCCAACTGCCAGAGGAAATAAATTCATGTATTTGCCCATCCAGTGCTTCCCATCCTGAACCCCATTGCTCAGGGTGTTTTTCGTCCTCTCCAACACCCACCACATTTCATCCCAAAGCTGTTCCAGCCTTGTGAGGTACAACTGAGAAAGGTCAGCGTTTGCCAAGTGCTGCTAAACACAACCCTTCTATCGGTGTGAAAAACCAGGATTAAACTCAGGCACCACTCTGAGGGAACTGACAGGAAATTTTGATTTTGACTGCAGGACATCATTAAAAATATTTTCCCTGCTGTGCCATATGAGGCTTAATTAAATATTTGTTCAAACAGCTTGAGTTTCCCCAAATGAAAGGATGTAGGATGAATACATTTGTATAATTTAGATACCTGAACCTCTGAAATCTTCCAGTTATCAGGAGTAAAAAATGAATTGTAAGGCACTTTTGGGGGGCCTGTACTGAGGTCCCAGGTGTCACCAGAGCATGCCGAGATTTTACAGAAATTGCCATAAACTTGTGGTCTCTGCTGCTGTCCCTTATTTCTCTGCTGGGGTGAACCCAGGCTAACATTTGGACAATTTCAGAATTCTGGTTTGGAAATCAGAGTCATGGGCCCATCTCCCCCCAGGGGGGGGAAAATCTCTTCTCTTAATGGTTTTGTGCTTCCTGTAATTTTCCAGAAGGAATTTTTTGTGTGATCCTGCACTGTCACTGACAAAGGAGTTGCACCAAAGACTCTGGGGTACTCATGAGTTCCATGTAGTATAGGATCCAAGTCATCATTTATGTCACCTCTCACTCAAAAAGACCAATTTAAGAAGTACTGAAAGAAGGAAAGGGTAGCCTCCAGCCTACCTGTTTAAATATACATATTTAAAGTATACATATATGTGTTCACACATCTTTTAAAAATAAAGTAAATCAGGAGGATGCAGGAATTTTAAGGTGCTCGGAGTTTATGAGGCTTTTGGTTGGTGATCCAGCATCTTAATTTGCATAAGAGTGTGATTTTTCACAAATATTTTATTTGAAAATGTGTCTTATAGCAAAACAAGTCAATATCTCCATTGTAATAATATACACTTTTGGTTGGGATTTTTTTCTCTAAAATATCTTATTCACCCTTTTAATGTAAGGAATGAGATCATGATGAAGTGAAATGGAGGTTTTATTGATCCTAAAGCGTGTTTGCTTAGAACAGGGCAGAAGAATAAAAAGAGAAAAAGAAATAAGTCTTGGGCTAATGCTCAACAACACTGATGTTGCTGCCAAGCTGTGGTGAGTGACTCTGAATATTTATCTTAGATTGAGGGGGACGCTAAATGCTGTTAGCTTGAAAATAACCTGTGAGTTCCATGTGCCTGAGACTCCCTTTTGCTCCAGAGTGTTTGCTGTGTATATTCCCCAAAATCTGTCTCATCTTTATGTCTAATGTATGGAGCAACAATTCCACTGCCAGCTGGCAAAAAAATCTTCTGACTGCAAAGTCATTAAGGGGTCACATTTGGAGTTATGATACAGTTGTGGATGGTGACTTTATCAAAGTATGAAGGGCTTGTGCAGAGCCTTCAACACAGAACAGCTGAGAGCAAATGAATTTTCTGCCTTTGTGGTGTCTGGCTGGGCCGTTGCTGATGTCATAAATTCCACCAGTCAATAAAATATTTATGGGTTTTGAGATCAAACAGGGAGTAGAACAGAAACACGTTTGGGCTTTCAGGTTGGCCCTTGGATACATAAATGCTGAGGGGAAAGGGGCAGAGGCTCTTCCATGCCTGAAAGAGGAGACAGAAGAAAATTGGTTCCAAACCAGCATCTGATCAAATGGGAACAAGCTGACTACTTCATTTTGGAGAAAAGTCTGTTGCTGTTTCTCCAGCTGCAGGAGGGAGCTGAGTGGCTCAAAACGGAGGAGAGCAGCTTACAGAAGAAAGGGGCAAATGGGATCGAACTGCTGCTTTGGAGAGAGCCAAACATTTCTATTTGTGCTGTAGTGGGAAGGCCAGGGAGCAGGCACATTGCTCTGCCCTGCTGCTGGTGTTGTTTCATCTCGTTTTCAATAAGGAAGGATTGCTGTTAGGAGCAGGATCAGTAGTTGCTGTAGCTGACACATAAAATATCTTTTCTTTCTTTTTTTTTTATTTGTGGTTCAGTGTGAGCTGGGCTAGAGGCAGTACTGATAAAAGCCTTGAGAAAAGGAAAGGGGAACCTTTGGAGGCAAGGTTTCTTGCTGGGCAGTGACCTGCAGGCTTTGGGAAGTTGTACTCTACAGATGGCCTTTTCCATCTGAAATCACCCACTGTGGAGGCAAGGGTCTGGAGACACGCTCTGCAGCTCCCAGCTCCTGCCTGAAATCAGTTAATGGCTTTTTTTGGTTTCCCAGAGCAGGGAGAATTTATATTTGGTAAGTTTAGAAAGATGGTGATTTAATGAGAGGGAGAATCTTAGGTTGTAACTCTGTGTTGTAGAAATTATTTTCTCATGGTTTTAGTGTAAGTTGTTTCTTTCCCCTGGCAGCATATTCTGGTCTCTAGGAAGCCATGTCCCTTATGGTGAGTTAATTTCTCAAGGTCTGTCCTTTTGAATATGTAAAAAAAAAACAATCTGATCAAAACAAAAAAATCATTTCTAAAAAGTTTTTTTGTTGTTGTTGTTTGGTTGGTTGGGGTTTTTTTGTTTTTTTTTAGTTAGCCTGTTTTAAAGCAGGTTGTAGCAGAGAAACTCAGGGGGTGATAAAGTGCTGAATGACACAAGAACAATTATTCTGGTTACAAAAATGAATAACCAGGACAAATTAGTCTGAATTAAGCCTAATTAAGGCTTTAATCTAGTCTTTTACAATAGCTCTTATGTCATGAAACATCAGTCTGAAAGGTCACATTTTTGAGCAGCTGAAATTGTTCCAGTGTATGAGGGTTAGTACAGGCAATTGCATTGCTCCATAAAGAAGAAAAACTGTCTTTTGAGCAGGTAATTCAGTTTTTCTTGAGTGACAGCCGTCATCAAAGAGCTTTTTTCACTCCAGCATGGGGCCCACTAAACTGAGGTTGTGTGATAGTGATGGGAGCGACCTGGTGCATGGCAAACAGGCCACGGGCACTTTCTGTCATTTTGGCCATGAACCGACTACAACAGTTTTCACCCTTGAGTCCTGCATGTCCAGCGCCCTCCATGAACAATAACTCAGTCAGTGAACGACAGTGATTTCACTGTTTTACAGCTCAGTGAGCCTCGGGCCAGCAGCCTTCTCTTAGCATGCTCAAAATTCTCCTCAAGTCTCTAATGAGACAAAGAAGGTGAGCAGAGTGGCAGTTTTTTCTCCAGGCTTGCATAATTTACTCTCATTCAGCATGCTCTTTGTGAATTCATATCCCTTTCCTTCTTTCCATTTTGGGTTTATTCAGTGCAAAGTTTTATTTTGTCAGGTACACTAGTCCTTGGAGGTTTTTCTTTTTATATCAAGGTAGTCTCAAACTGAAATCTACTTTCATTGAATTTGGCATTTGTTGAATGTTAAAAGTAAACATTACTAAGATCTTAATATAATTATTTAATAATTTAGCTAAAAATTCAGATGTGATTTTTAGCATTATATTTAGGGCAGGGTTGTGTAACCAATTGTTAAATGGATTCTTATATGTTTGTATTTCACAACAGGGTAAACCCACAAAAGTCCCATGCATTTTCTATAGTTCTTCCCCAATAAATATCACACAGATAAATTTAAATGTTCATATTCAGGTCTTCTGACTGCCATTAGTCCCAAAGATGATAAATGCCCAGAAGTACTGGCAACAAAACGCCAGAGTTATAAAGGACATTATTCTTATGAAAGCGCGTTTGGAAGAACAGATTAAATTGCGTCCTCCTGTTTACAACTGGAAAAAGAGTCTGCATCAATTACTACTTTAGGATAACATCTTTATCTTCAGAGTTGCTCGATGATCTGCTAGTTTTGCTGCCTAGGAAGACAGAACACTAAAAGCAGCTCTGTCATCAGTGAGAGAAGTTATTTCTGAGCACGCATTTTCCGCAGGCCGATGCCAGGATGTGAGATGTGTACAAAACCACCTTTGTACCGTGTTGGACATGGCTATGGAGAAACACCAGAGAAGAGGGAGCACCTAAACCGTGTGTGACTGAGCTTCACATTCCTTTCAGCTTCTTTACTTCATTTCTGTCTCTGTTTCTTCCCCCCAGCTTCAGATTTATGAGCTGTTGTAAGCTTTTCTGACTGCTTCTGAAAAGGATTCATGGCTGCTCGTGCTCACAGCATCCAGCAAATCGCTCATTTCACAACCTTCTTTTCTTTCATTAGATGGGTATTCTTCATTTTTTGTACATCCCTCATGCTTCATTACAGTAATTTGAAGGGTTTTGCATACCAGTCTCAAGAGAAAAGTATTTCATTTGTTGTTTTGAAATGTGGATTTCATCAGTTCTGGTCTTCTTTTATTTTTTCACCACAGCATGAAAAATAGTGAAAGGCAACTGCAGATTAAACTGAAGGCTAATTTACAGGTCCTGTTTTTTGGAATAGTTGATTTTTACCTTGAAGAAGAAGGACGGACTAACTGACTTGATGATTTCCCTTGTGGCTCTGTTTTCTCTGCTTCCGTGATTAACTGAATATTTGTGGGGAGAGATGCATTTTGATACTTCTGTATCAGATGTTTTGCATCCAGCAATTTTATTTTTTTATTGATATCCTTTGCAGTTTAGCCAAATGACATCTATTTTTTTCATGGTGAGGATCTTTGAATGTAAGCTCTGGTTGTGAGGTATTGGTGTTCCAACAATGCCAGATGACAAACAGGTGCATTGAAAATACTACTTGTGTCTAGAAAATCTTTGGGTTTTTTTTTCTTGGAGAAAACAGGGCAGACATTTAATTTATCCCTTGGGCTCCTCTCTGTCTAGATTTGGGATGACCACAGCTTTTCTTGTGTCTCCGTATGTGGGGAGATGGGAGAACCCCAAAGAGATACATATCTTGTAATACTCCTCAATATTTAATATTGCTTCTGCTTTCTGAGTTAAAACCAGCTGACATTAACTTGCAGTTTTTTTTGAAGCATGCACAGCAATTGTGCTCTTCATTCTCAGTCGCTCAGCTTGGTTATCCCTTCTTAGGACGGTGACATCTGCAGCAGTGGGTGAAAGACCAGTCGAGATGATTTCCTCATCCCCACCAATGGCCTGGGGAGAGGACGTGAGAAATTAATCATATCTCTGCCCTGACAACTCCATTTCCCCCNTTTTTTTTTTTTTTTAGCAGATGCACAGCAATTGTGCTGGGTGCTTTGGGTGTGAATTCTCTTGGGTGTGACTCAATTGCTCAGCTTGGTTATCCCTTCTTAGGACGGTGACATCTGCAGCAGTGGGTGAAAGACCACTCGAGATGATTTCCTCATCCCCACCAATGGCCTGGGGAGAGGACGTGAGAAATTGATCATATCTCTGCCCTGACAACTCCATTTCCCCCAGTCAACAGAAATGATTGCTACACCCCTGTTTTCTTTCAACAACCCGTGGTAAAAGTCAGATCAGGTGTTTGTTGTGTCTCAATTTGTGACCTTAGGTGGCAAACAGTCCCTGAAGGTACCGGATTTTTGACTTGCAGCTGCAATCCCTCTGGTTGTTAGTTTGGGAGCGTAGCAAAACGTGAGAGAGCAAAACATCCATCTCAGCGCCCCACAGCACCAGGCTGTTTTCTATCCTATAGCCTTTGGCCATGGGGGCTTTGTGGAACTCTTTTTAAAAAGAGTTTCGTGAGGGGCTCTGCACCATTTCTATTGACAGACTTCTCTGTCTCACTGTCAGAAATGGCTTGATGTTGACCTTGTAGATTTTTTCCTTGCTTGTATCTTGATCTTAATTGACCCAAATTCATGGCAACCCTTTCCTTTCCTTTTTAGTGCTCCACTGGCAAACAGCTGTTTTATGACCCACCAGGTTATAAGCGAGTTTTCTTTATTTTCAGTTTCTTCCTAAATTGCCTTTTCAAGCTCTTTTTAGTTGCGCACTGGGCTTATGTTTAATTTTTTTTTTCACCTACTTCAGGTCTCCTGTCCATAAGGACACAGAATTCCAGGTAGTGCCTTACACCTGCTACACCAGAGTATTTTTAAACAGCAGTACTGGGGTGCTCAAGGCTTGTCCAGAGAACACTCCTTAAGCATCTGAGTTGTGTGGGGCACAAAGTTCCAACTTCCATTTCTCTTTCTTATTGGCTGCTTAATTCCAAGCTTATTTTGAATTTGTTCTCTGCCACTGTCCTAGATCATATTTATTTTAGCAAAACTACCTTACCAGTGCTCTGTAGTTTTGGAGGTTTTTCACATTTACCTTCTAATTAGGCATATCAATATATTCTACAAGTAATATATTTTTCAGATCCATACAATGTATTATTGGTATATCTTGATTCTTGTGGTGTACTGTAAGGCAAAAGACAGAGAGGAAGAAAAGTACCTGTCTAAGGTGTGATACTGCTAATTTCATTCACAAGGGTGAGGATAATGACCTTGTGAAGGTTATGAAGGTTTTCATTTGGGGCTGGGTGATTGTTTGACATTAAATGAGCCACTAAGGCATCTTTCTTTCAGAGATGCTCTGCAAGCTCCATTAATTCTACTTTTAGAGACAGAAATTTCTAAACCTTCCAGGCCATGTGTTTAGCTTACAACCTCATTTGTTATCAGTCTCAACAGGTCTACTTAATATTCTTTTACTGTGTGGTACATATGTGAAAGCTGCCATTGCTGGAGCGATGGGATGGTGTTATATGCCAACAGAGCTTCATTTTTATAGGAATCCTCTAAGTACTCTGCTGTGACCAGTGCATGAGGAAGCATAGACTTAAAATCATGTATTCATGAGGAATAATGAAAAGCTTTTCCTCCACGTGAAGATGTACCAGGAGGAAATTTGTTTTGTTTGGTGTACAGGGTTGTATTATATTGCCATTAAGAAGCTGCTGAATCAGACACTTCTGACATTTTTGCAATTTGATTAAGCTTATACCATAATTAAAGAAATCTGTCTTTTTTTGCAGATATCACACTAATGTTTCTGAGACATGTGTCCCCAATCTGTTACTGAATCCCACTCTTACACAAATGTAACTCCCAGGTGTGTTGCTACACTGGTGTTTTTAATTGCATTTTATTTACTGTGCTCCAGAATTATCATTTTGCTCTCATCAACACTTATGGTTAATTTAATACATGAAAACTAAATTCATTAAGATCAGAGCACGAAGTGCGCTGTTTGTTCCGTGTCTTCATTTCTATGGCACTTAAAACCTATAGGTTAAACGTGAGTTCTGAGTGTATCTTCTGAAGGAAAAATATGTTTTTCTTTAGCCTTGCAAGCTATTTAATTTCTCTCAAGACCAGGTCATGAGATCTCCGTACCTGGCAAGTAGAAAATTAAGATGATGGTATTTACAATTAGAGTATGAATTCCATATGAGGTGACGTAGGAAGGAGTTATGGAAAAGGATGCTGTCCCTTTGCTCGTGTTTGAAGTGCAATACCTCTCGTTGTCCAGGTGTGAGGGGTCCCCTTGGAGCCAGTGGTGCTACTTGAGGTAGAAAGCACCAGAACAAGCAGAAAATTATGCAAAGTTTTTTAGCTGAAACACTGATAAAAGTAAGATGTGATGCAGCAAAAATCAATGTTCTTGTGCCAGGGTTGTGATACTAAATATTTCAAATTACTCTGACTTGCCCTTCTGCCTAGAATGTTGAGTTGTGATTGGAGCTGAATTTAACACTGTTACATGCAAGGGATTCCTGTTTCCCAGCTATTTGTCGTTTGCTTGATTCAGTTTTCGTTCATGAAGTTGTGGCTGCCTAAAGGAGATGTTGGATTTCCCTGCTGAGTCCAATCCAGGTGTTTGAAAGTCAGCAGTTTGGGGTTTATGCACAGCAATGGGTACTTGAGAGTCTGTGGCCATTTATGCTTTTGGATGCCGTGGAAAATAATGTAGTGAATGACAGGTCCAGAGTGATGACAATGTGTATGAGCAGTCAGCTGGGAAAAAAGAGAGCCTGGTTACAGGAACCGTAAATGAGAACAACTGCTTGACTTGAGGAGAACAAAATGAGCTAAAAATACAGCCCAGGAATAAATGGTCAGAAATAAAGGGAGCCAGTTTGGACTTGCTAATGATTTTGTCTTCAGTAAACACTAAAGCTCATGCTCCCAAAGGACAGAAAATAACACAGAAGAGAAATCTAAACCAAGTGAGCCACTCATCCATCTTGGATAGATCTCAGAACGCTGTAGCTGCCTGGGAATGGGAGAAGAAAAAAAGGAGCCACTGGGGAGGTTCAGTATCTTGGCTGCCAAGGGCAAAACAGAGCCCACTGTTCTCTGGGTACAACAGATGAGATTTCTGCTGCACACAGAGAAAATGAACCTAACAAAGACAGGGGCCTGCAGATAAGAGGGAGAGCTGCCAGGACGAAAGAAGGTAGCTGTTTGGCAGTGGTGCAGATTTTATTTTGATTGTCACTGAAAAGCATCCCCTGACTGGCACAGAACAGAAGTCCTTTCTGTGAAGGCATTTCCACGCCGATTGCTGGGAGACCTGGAGGGCTGAATGCTATCCACACCTCCCAGCTGTGCTGCAAAGGAACCCGTGCCATGGCTTTTACCTCAGGCTGCCCCGTGCCCAGTTTGGCATTAAGAGGGAAACTGCTTTGTCTTTGGCTGGTACTGAACAAGGTTTCACAGGCCTTGGACAAATTGAACATTATTTGAAGCCGTGCATTCTTCTGCTGGCTGCTGTTCCTCGTGTCTGTTTGTTCACTGAAGTCCTTCTAATGAAGGTGGTCCTTATGAAGTCCTTCTTTCCAGGGGTCACAATTTGCCCTTTCCCGTTTGTGGTTTGTTCCAGTATCAGACTGGAGCACTTGAATACCTGGAGTTAGGTTTTACAAACTCTGCAGTTCAGTTTCAAGAGCTGTAACTGATGGAGCCCCTCACAGTGAATTCTTGGAAAATATTTTAATCCAATGTCATTGGGTTAGCAATATGTATACAAAGCAGCAGGTGACCTACTGGCTGTAATGGAGTACTTATTTCCTATTGCTCAGGTTCACAGGGACCTTCTGAGGTTCCTTTCGACCTGATTTATCCTTTCATCCCGAGATTTATGGTCGTACTTCCATACAGGACATCTTCCTCAGCTGGGTATCACTGGAAAGGAGAAGTAGGGAGGACAAGAGAGGAGCAGGAACATTGCTTTAACTCTGATGGTTTAAAGTCAACCTTTCTCAAGCTATCTCATCTTCCTAAGAGCAGTACTGACTGTACTGAGTTTGAAACTCATTCACACATAGGTCACATTAAAAACCAAACCCAAACAGGTCAGGAATAGATTATTCTTTGGGGCATCTCTCAGCAAGTCAAGCAATCCCCACAAGTCATCCTGATGATAGGAATTGTTGACTTTGTTTAGCAAATATAAACCAATTTTGCCAAAGAACTTGCCAAATAACCTGCTAATAACATCCATCTGGATTTAAATATGAGGGTAAAGACAAAAAAAAGCTGTACAAATGCTACAAAAGCCTGTTGGCAAAACCAGTATAAAGCCTTTGAATAATTGCTTCTGTGTTAGGTCTTTGTTCTGTTAAGGAGTGTTGAGAACATGTGCACAGACACCCCCAATCTCATCCAGCAGGACGATATGAACACAAAAGCTGCACACAATCCAAGCCCCTACAGGAGTGCAGAGCAGGGAATGATCATTAAAACAGCTGGAATCATTTGTACTGCCTTCTTTTACGAGGAACAAAGGCAGTTCGTTCGTTTGGGCTGCTGGTGCACACCCGCAGAGAGAAAGGGTAACAGCATAATCTGTCAGGGCGCTGCTTTGGCACGCCGTGGGTTGTGTTTCCACCTGGAGGCTGCCAAGTCCTCAGTGAGTCCAGATTTCAGTCTTCAGCCTCTGCCACTGGCGGCAAATGAAGGATCCTGTGCAGGGATGTTTGCAAAGGGCCGAGTGCTGTGCCAAGAGCATCTCTGACACGTCCATCATTGCAGCTCCTGGGTGTTACCAGGCAAATATTGTGTGGCAAATGTTGAAAGGAATATGGACACTTTTACAAATAAAAGCTTAGTTTTTAAAATTGCTTCTGCCTCACTCAAAAAAACGCCCACGCAAACAAAAAGGCAAAACAAACCAAACAAGAAAGCAAAACAGAACAAACAAGGAAAAAAACCTTGGGAAACTTCTGAAGAAATGTAGTTGCCTGAGGCAAGAATATAGGAGGTCTTGCTGGGCTGGAAACTGGTTGCTTGGTTGGACAGGAGGATGAGCAAGGGAAGGAAGTGAGGTAATTTCACAGGGCTGTACCTCTGTTTGAGCAGATGGTCTGGGTGTGGATGAAATTTTAAACCCTGTGCTGCTGTAATTCCCTGATAACTTGCTCTAGAATCGGATGCTATTTTTGATGGTTGATATTTGTACATTGGCTGTAGTCTGTTGGGCCATCTTGTGTGTTTAAGAGACCCAGGGTCATGAGACAGCTCAGCCAGAGAAGTTTTGGCCTTAATAGAATTACACAGAATTTGGTTTGGGGTTGTCTGTCCTGACAGTTTTGGCTTCTGTAAAGCAGACCAGATGCAGGACCCTCTTTTCCTCAGACCAGACAGCAGAGCTTGGGTATTGATATTGTATTAATATAATACTTAATATGAAACCATTTTCTACTGATTTAGTTATTCCTGGCACAATAAATGATTGCTGAAACATCACTGTAAATATTTAGTTTCAATGAGTAGTCTCTTGTTTGCTTTCCCTGTCTCAATGGCTGTGAAAATCTGGAATCAATTCATCACTCATTTAACAAAATCTAACCCCAAAAAATATTCAAATATAGGGTTGTTACTGGGTACAAACATATACACACCCTCCATCCCTGGACCTTGGTGTTACTTGGTGTTAACTCTATCAGCATATCAACAATAATTCATCCCCCCTTCAGTCAAGGTAAAAAAACCTGCCTGGCCTTTTAAATAAACTCACTGCCCCAAAGGAATCAGACACCTCATTGCAGATTGTCCAGGACAAAGGGCTTTAAAACCTTCCTGTTCCATTAATCTTGCTTTAATTACTGTGTATATTTGTCATTCAGATGGATTTTTGTTGCTCAGGAGACTTGGATCTGCTGCAGCAGCAAGGGGAAGGCAGGTTGAGGTTTCAAGCACTGACCAGTGGGAAAATCAGCAGTGGTTATCAAGCTTATCTGGGATGTTAGCGGGAATTTGAGAGAGGACAGCTGTATTTCTGAATTCAGGAGAGTGGCCCAGCTGCTGGGCTGCTGGAATGATGAGGAGCAGAGATGTGGAGGGCCTTGAAACTTGCTCTAAGACCTGGGGAAGCATGCAAATGGTTTTGACCAAAGAGAGAAACGTGAGAGCAAACAACAGAAAGCTAACCACCCAAATACCTTATAGAAATCTCCAGTCTCCTGCGTGGAGCATGAAGGTGACAGGGCTGTGAGGAAGTGCTCAGAGAATAAATCTCTGTCTCAGAACAAAGGTGGGATTCTGTCACAGCAGGAAGCAGTGCTGGAGTTAAACCTTCCCAGGGATCTCTGCCTCCCATGTTCCTTCCACTCTCGTTGATCCACTTCTCCTGGTGCCCTGTTTTAATGATCCCTGGAGCAGCAGAGGAGCAGCCATATGGCTTGCAGCAGCTTGGATTTCAGCATAGAATTGAAAAAGAGATTAACTTCGTCCTTTTTTGCCTAGATAATGCCTTGAACCCTATTTTACGCAGTCTAAGATAAAACATGGAAGCCACCAGGCAGTTTCAAACCAGCGAAAGAGCATCTTGAGAGAGGTCAGCACAGGAGGTGTGCCTGGAGGACAGGCCCTTACAGCTGCCCCTGGAGAAGCCTCAGTGGGTAGGAAGCAGATGGCTCAGCTCTGCCAACCTCAGAAAGTCTCCTAAAACACCAGATTATTGAGGTTCTGGCTAGATAATGACATCTGAGATGCTCATGGGCATGGCTCTCTTTCAGCCCTACAAGATAAAACAGAATTTTAACCCTCAAAAGAAAATTTGGTAACAAAACTATTGCAATATAGAGGAATGTTTGCAAATAGCAGTGGAAAATTGGATTGGGGAATGTAGGAGGGCTTTTCTAGCTTTACAGACCCTTGGTATTTGTAAAATTACTTTATTTAAAAAATCAGTGGGTGTTATGCAGGGACTCTGATAAATACGAATAATTTAAACCAGTGAATAATTAAAACCTGTCTGGGTAGAGTTATACAGGTAATTTCAATTTCAGGTGTGCACAGAGGAAAATGTGAACACAGAACAATTTGGGATTGCGTATCGGATTTGCATTGTTCAAGTGAGTCCAGATCTGAACTATGAGCACTCTGTGCCACCCTGAGCAGCAAATCCCAAAGCCGTATGAAAATGTGCATTACTCCCGCACTTAATGGACTTTCTCTTCAAAGAAGACAAAGTGACTTTGAAATGGGAACTGCAAGTACACTGCAGCTCCTGGGAAAACTGCTCTGGCTTTCTTTTCATGTAAAGGTCATTGCAAATTGGGAAGTTTAATTCGTGTCCTGCAAGTTTTGTGCCACCAGTCCCGGTCCCTAGGTGGTAAATAAGGAAAGTGAATTTGCTCATGACGAGTATAAAATTGGCCAGGTGTTTCTCAGGGGGAGGGTTTAGCCACATTTTTGGTTGCAGTGAGCTTTTTATCTGTTTTTCATCAGGTGTATCTCTAAGCTACTCATTATTTCGTACAAAGAATGGCAAATAACATATTCAGTGAAGGATCAAAGGGATGAAGGGAAAGAGCCTGGATGCAGGAATGCCATTTCTGGGTTGATGGATTACCTGAAAACATAGGCTGCTAAATTTGGGGGCAGTAACTCAAGAAATGAGAGTATTCTTGCCCAAATGAAGGGAATGATCTTGGTTTGTTTCTACAGCTCAAGCACAATAGTACCTGGTTTTGCATTAAAGAGTCAGAAACAAATGAAATTACTGTAAAAGACCCGTGTTTACACGTCATCACCTGAACGAAAAGGTCAAATAGAGAGACAGTGAGATTGTAAAGAAAAGCATTTTCAGAAATTTCCATTGCACATGAACAACAGATTTGCTTTCAGAAGCTCTAGTCCCGCATAAAATATTATTTTACAGGGAGAGTATCCAAAAAGTTGCGACACTGTCTGTATGCCAGGCTGCAGTAAATGAATTTTGATATTTTCTAGCACTGCTGTTTGCTTTTCCATGTGGCATATGCATTCTCTCTGGCAATTTTTTATCTTCCTATTGTGTGAACTTCATATCTGATATACACAGAAACATGCATGAGTGAGAGGGTGTGTGAAGAGAAAAAGTAAAAATTTACTTGTGTCATGATATTTAGGTGTAAAACATACTTTAATTTTTTTGTGGGGTATTTTTTGGTTTTTAGGGAGTTTTTTGGGGTTTTAGGGGGTTTTTTTTGTTTGTTTGTTTTTTGTTGTTTTTGTTGGGGTTTTTTTGGGTGGGTTTTTTTGTGGTTTTGGTTTTTTTGGGGTTTTTTTTGGGGTTTTTTTTTTTTTTTATTGTAGTGATAGAAATGATCCTTTGTCCTAACAACAAAATCCTCCAGTTCAGGGCAGCACATCACTCCTTTCCAAATTTAAAAGCACATCAGCTCCATCGTGTTTGTTAAAAGTTGTGTTGCTTTGGGATTTTTTTTCTGGGACTTCACTCAGCTCTATTTACCCCATCAGAGTACTTCCACTGAGGTATCCCTTTATGCTTCAGTTGTGGAGATCGAAAGATTCACTGGACTTTGTGTGCCACTGCCATGCCTTTCTTCTTCCCGTCCCTAAAACAGGGATGTGGGAAGGGTCTCTGTGTCTTACAGGGAGCTGCGGGAGGCTGAGGGAGAAGCTGAGAAATGCAGCCAGAACAACTAAAACACCAGAAGAATTATTCTATCTCTGCTTTCTAATTTGCTTATTAAGTAGATGTCTCTCCAGGTGTATTTCCCTTTTCTAAAGACTAAGAATTGTAGGACTCACACAGTTATGTCTTCCTGAAGCAGTGCCGATGTTTCTGGACTCACCTGTCCAGAATAAAAGGTAAGGGTTTTGAATAAAACTGAACGGAATGTTCTGAAGGAACATGATTCATGCTTAGGTCTTTTGTTTTATCTAGTATTTAAAACCAGGTTTCAGAATGTTTTTACACTAGGTTGAAAAAACACATGAGAGCTAAATTTGTAATGATATTGCCTATTTTAAGCATAAAAAGTCTCTAAAACATCCATTTTTATCCTTCACCATGAGGTACTGCAGCCCCTGGACTGTGTTCAGTATGCAGCACAAATCAAATTTCCAGACAACCAGAGCTGTGTTCCTGCTTCTCCTGTTATAATGCAGTGATTCATTTTCCATTAATTTTCACACAGATTATACTTCTTTGAATATTAACAGGAATAGAGGTGAAATCAAAACCTAATCCACAAATTGCAGCAAATAAAAATAGCAGCTCTTTGTCTTAGTGCCACTGATCTTTTGAGCCAATACCATCCATAAAAGCAAGTATCTGGCAGAATAAACTTCACGTAACTTCAGGCATCTACAGTAGATGCAGCTCCACACTTGGTTTTCTCACCTCTTCCCACATTGTCAGTGACAAGAAATGAGCAGTAGGGAACGACTCATCTGCCTGTCTTTGGGCAAACCATTAGGCTGTGATTTAGGGTGACACAACAGGCTCGAAAAAGCCGATTTCTTCCTGGTGGCAATTGTGGCAGCCCGAGCCAAAACCGTGGGGCAGAGGCATCACTCAGGATGCTCGTGCAGACAGCTCCTGTGCCAGGTGATGTGCACAGCCCTGCTGGCATCACAGCAGCCCTGCAAGGATCTGTCTGCACTCAGGAGGGACCTGGATGTCTCTGCCTGGATCATTTACTTGACTGATAACAATGGTTTGGCTTTCTGAGCAGGTAAAGATGACTGGGTACCAGCAAAAGACAAAAGGATTAAAAGTTTATTTGTTTTACATGTTATTGCTTCTGTAGCAAGAATAAGAGTAGAAAAAGTTTCTTAATAATGATGTTTTATTTGCTGAAAAAAAATTTAAAAATGAATGAACTTTAAAAAGTTTCATTCAGACATATTACAGTAAAATTCCCCAGGTGGCAAATGTTTTTTTGTTCTCTTAGGGCTCCAAAGATCTTCCAGGAAAGACTATTTTCCTCAGGAAATTAAAATGTTTTTCTTTTAAACCAGACTTCAAACCATTTCCCTTGGGAAGTCAAACCTCTTTCCAATTGTCAGATTACTGTTTAAGCTCTGTAATGCCAGCGCACATTAGCAAATCACTTTCCCCTATGTGCACACTATAATTTGCTGCTCACACCCTTGCTTACTCAATATGTGAGTAACTAGGTGTTTTATTTTGATAGCCATCCATAACCCATCATTGCTTTAATGTAATGTTTAACCCTACCACAAGAGGCGAAAATGCACTGCGCAAATTCCAAGCGTATCTGTCCAGCTCCTTCCCACAGGGAAACTGAGTTCCTGTAGTCAGCAGAGCGGGTGCTCCTTTGCAGCTGAGTGCCTGCAGGAGTTTGTAGGCAAGAGCAGGATGTGTATGAAATATAAATATATTTATTCCACAGCAAATGCAAGGTGCTGTTGTGTTCTATTTGTACTGGTAAAGGTGTGTGTTTTCGCTGTGGTGCCAACAGTGATGTTTCAGGTGTCATGGCTGATGCCGTGTATCAGAAAAGCCTGAATGGGTGAATTTATTATGCCACTTTTTTAACAGAATATAATTGATTCAGACAGAGAAAATTGGCATTTTCTGTTGCTTGTAGCTTGAAAAGGCAGCACCAAAATCTGCACCTCTGGACATCCGTGACAGGTTGGTTACATTCTGTGTCCTGGCAGAGCTGTATGTTCAGGTTCTCCCAGGAAAAGAGAGGATTTAAACTGGTTCCTATGCTGTTCTAAACCATGATATTAATGAGCTAAGGACAGGAATGGCACTAGAAATTGTCTTCTCTGGGAGAGAAGAGTAAATTCAAAACTCTACTTTAGTTCCTAAAGCAAGAAACTCCTGCAGCTGAGGTGCACAGCGCTGGCTGAGGCTTGGAGAGAGGTGAAACCTTTAAAAGTCTTGATCGGGGGTGTGGAAGCGTAAATGGCACAAATAGATCAAAGAGAATTTCCCTATGTTCTAGGAGCTGCTACATGAAAATGAACTAATGAAAAGTAAAATGAATATACAAGCCTTTCAGTAGAAATTTAATTTAAAATGGGCTGAACAAGACAAAGAAAGTGTACTTAGGCATCAAGGTCACTTCGATTTGAGAAATTTGCCACGTTTGCCTGGTCCCTGGGGAAATAAGAACAGCCAGCAGAAAGAAAAAACAAAGAAGCAAGTTTTTTCAAGTGCAGGTGGGCAGGCACCCAATGGCAGAGCGGAGGCAAATAGTGGCAAGGTGTTTGCCAATAATGCAATGCAGAGTTTGTATCATACTGAAAAAAGGGTGAGATTATTGGCATTTGGAATGCATTCATCACCAGCGTCCATCTGGGGGAAGACAGCATCAATAGCATTTGCCCTTGCTTGATTTAGAGTCTTCTGGAGCTTGGCTGCTGAGCTACTGCTCTCTTCTGGCTGGATTTTAGCCTATTGGTGCAGCTCGCTTATAAGATTCTGAGCAGGCTCTCCAACTTTATGAGGATCCTGCCTCAATATTGGAAAACAAAAAAAAGTCTCTTTGGAACATGTTGTATTCTACAAACTCCACAGCTGAACATTCCTGTTGCTCCTCAGAATGCAACATCGTTCATCAAAATGCAGCTGCTTTTTTTTATTGCTTAGATTTGAACACACGCTGTTCTGAATTTTTATTTTCATTTATTGAAAGATGGCAGCACAGGAAGAAGTTTTGTACTTTTTTTTTCATTTTTTCAAGATATACAGACCTGGAGGAATTAATTTCTTTTCTCATATGGGAAAGCTGTGTGCTACCTTGTACCTTTGCCATGCAGTGGAATTCAGTCCCAGTTTCTAGCCCAGAGGACAAGGAAAGTTGAAAGTCTGGACCTGTTCATTATGCATGCTGCCATTGTGCTTTTTAAAATTAAGTTGAAGTCTTGAAAGCAGGTGGAAGTAACAGGCACTTTGATTTAATTTGTATCTCTAAGTTGTTCAGGCTGCTTTGAAAATCCTCATAAGTACGTTCTGTGTTATTGCAGGTCTGGGAGGGACACTGAAGGCAATTTTCAGTGCCTTTTCCAGGTCCCCAGCACCTGCTGCTTTCCAGATTTTAACAAAAACTGCTGTTTGCAGGTCCCCACCTGTCAGGCAACACGAGCTGAACTCACCAAGCAGTGCCCCACACCAAACATTATTTTACATCTGTTGTCTGGTATCAAAAGATGAAAACTCTTGCAGCAGTATTAAAATGGTAAGATAAAAAAGCAGTTTTTTATTGGAAGCTCCCAGGTGCATCCATAGTTATGGGCTATGGACGCACTCAGTATCAGATTTCTTCAATTTTTGTAAGTTTAACAAATTATCATATCTAACAATCATTGCCCAATTAGAAGAGCAGTTGTTTAGGAAATTTTTCCCCTGGGTACTGCCCCACTCAAGTTGGTCCAGGGCTTCTTTGCCCCATTTCTTGTTGTATCTCCTGAGATTCTGGCTGGAAAACAAAATGTTCTTCTTGCAGGTTCTCTTCTTGAAAATAAGACTAAACAGTATTTCAGGAATGTGTTAGAAGGTTAGCTTATTACTCTAAAATCTAAGAGAAAGGGTAGGAAAAACACCAGGAGCTGCATAACTATGGTTTGCTTTTCCGTTGTTCGTGGGATTTGTGGAAGCAGGTAGAGAGGTCAGGCAGACAGGCTTCAAGATGGTGAAGAAGAAAAGTTTTATTTACAAGAAGTTCTTTTTCTACACAGTAATAAACAATTGTCTATTGGCCAAAGACAATCCACCCCCAAAGACCTATTGGTTATGGCTTGTACACCTCTAACACTAAACACAGAGATTAAGAAAGTACAGTTTATCTATATTCTCCATGAGAGAGAAAGGAAAATTCTAAGACAATGCAACTACACATAACCACCTAGTCTACAAAGCTACAAATACATGAAGAATGTATAAAAGCTGAAATCTTTGGGCATCACACCCAATTGCTGTGCACAAGATGGGAGATGGGGGCCGGGCTTGTTCTGTGCAGGCTGTGAGCTGCTTCTGACTGGGTCTGTGCCGCTCCTGCGCTCACCGAAATCCCACAGCAGCTCCTGGAAAGCCTCCCCTTATCCCGAGGGATTCCTGCATGGGGCTCACGCTGAGCAACCCGCCCAGCTCTGCAGGTGCTCCCCTCCTGCTGCACCTGTCCGGCCATTATAACATCGAGTGCTGTAATAACAGCAACTGTGTGCTTCTCTGAGCCTCCCCCGAACATCTGCTCCGGCGTTCCTAGCGCAGCATGGAACGGCATTATCCTGGTTTAGGGCTGATCTGGCTCTGACAGCGTCAGGAACGCCAGCCATCCGTACGCTCCCTCTGGAGAGCGAGCCCGCTGCAGGTGTGTCAGCTGGCTGCTCGCACAGCCACGGGCTCCTGCTCGTGTCACACCATCAGAGCTGCAAATCTGGCCAGTTTCACGATTATTCACTGCCATACGGAGCAACCAGATGACCTAATCAGTCTGGGGTTTATGATCCACGTGAAGAATAGTAACGTGCCAGCCAGAAAAGAAATACCTGAAGATTTGAGCAAATTTCCATTAAAATAAGTTTTTCGTATTATGACATTTATTTCATGAAACATTAACTTCATTTTCTGCAGACTGTTTTAACATTTAGAGTTAAAGGTTTTCTCTCACTTTTGCATTACTAGATAACTGTAATAATGCAGGGCATATCATAAAGTTTGCAGAAAGCTGTACGTCTGAAACCGTTGCAGCTCAAAAATAGAAATGAAACAAAGTCCAAAGAGAAAACTGTCAGTGAAAATTGGTAGCAATTGGATATGTATGTAAATTACAAAAACTAATCTACCGAGATTCATAGGGCAAATAACTCCAGCTACTATTACTTGGCAGCAAATAGAAACATTTCATTGAAAGTGCAGCTGCTAGAGAAATGAACTGATAAACATAAATTGAACATAAATGGCTGCAGGCAAACTGGAGTAGTAAACAGAAAAGGGACAGGGGAAAAAAATGTTGTTTGTATACATGTGTGTGCCTGTATATAGAGTGTTGTACACACAGAAATATCTCAGAAGTGGAGGGGGTTGTCAAGAATCCCCAACCCAGCAAGTTTCCCAGGTGAAAAATTCCTCAGTCACTCTCCCTGGGAATGGAGCCACGCCCTGGCTGCAGGTGGGGAATTGTGTCCAGGAAAAGGGGCCCTGCTGCTGGCCAGGATGTGGTGCTGACCATGGTCAGAGATAAAAGAAAAAAATCAGGCTCTGACTTTCATGCCTTGTTAACTGATAAGTTTAATACATTAGGCTTTTATATAAGAACTTGTGTAAAGTCTCAGGCTAAAACATGATACAATTTTTAGGAATTTAAATATGAAATTACTCCATTGCTCCCAATAGTAACAGGGAAAACTGAGGTTAGACATTATCCCTCCCCTGCTTCCATCTTTGTCTCAGACTCCCAGCTAGGTGTGTCTTTCAATTAATTCCTGTCCCTAAGGACACCCATTAATTAACACCAAACCCAGATATCAATTAGTAAACACCAAAAATGCATATAAAGCCATGTATATGCGTATGCACATATAAAGTCTCCTCCTCCTTCCAGGCACAAAAATACCTTAAATCATTCTCTGCAGTTTCCTAGGAACCACAGTCCAGATGTGGTATTTAAGAGTGAATGTGGCTAACGTTTATTAGACTTGAACTGTATTGTGGGTAATTGTCCAGTAATAACCTTTGGTAAATTATATGAAGCCTTTACTTTACTTAACAGGGAACGCAGGCTCCCCAAACTCTAATATTATCATCATTCAAGATAATGAGCAACACAAACCATTCTATTACCAATCTAAAAGCAATAAATGTCAAAGTAAAGAACTACGCAATATTCTGGCCTGGAAGAACAAAGGACAAAAGTAATGATAATGCCTTTTTATATTTGCAGTCTATTATATCATGCATAACAAATGACCCTGTAATTGTAGACAGTGTTATTTTAACAGGTTGTAAAGAGAAAATGGTGGGGGTGGGAAGGGAGTGTTCTGAATGCTGCCCTGAAAAATGCTGTAGGGCTGGTAAACTGGAATACCTGATGATTTATTTGAATTTTATCCTGGTAGCTGTGCTGCATTATTCTGAAGCTGTTTTGTTTATCCCCGTGATCATCTGGGGCTGTGCAATGTCACACCAAGATCCTTCCTTGCAGCGCTGATGGTTTTACCAATGACTTGGTGACAGCCCCAGTCCTCCTCTGACACGAGCATAAGCAAGAGCAGCAATACCATTTTAAACAAAGGTTATTGATTTATGGAAATTTCTAATCTGGGCATTTACAGACCATTCAGAGGTCACACAGCACTGGGGCTTTCATTCCTTACCAGCCATCACTACAAGTAAGGGGCTCTCTCCCTACCACTGTGCATATGGTGCTATAGGTTCAGGCGCTCCTGGGTTTGCTCTGAATGCTGGTCAAATATCTTACCAGGTTCTGCTTTTGTTTACAAAAGAAAATTAAACCAAGATGGCTCAAAGTGAAGTCACTCTGCAATTTTTTAAAAGCTGGGGGGAACAAAACTGCCTGAAATTTGGGAAGCCAATGCCTCAGCTACCCCTTTGTAAAAGTAGGATGGGTACTTGCTTGCAACTTATATTCATTGTCTATTTTGAGAAAAGCATTTTAATAAAAAAATGCTGTCTCTTAGTTCACATGCACTTCATGTCAATGTGTGAATGTCTGCAAAGCAAGCCGTTCACTAAAACAAATATTCAAATGGCGCTACTCTGTGACTGAAAGAACTGATTCAGGAAGCTTTGATGCACTATGGAGGCAATTAGCACACGTGGCAATTATCCTTTAGATCTCATTCACCAACACGCACAGTCAAATTCCATTACCAGGGACCCAGGCCTGAAGTGAATCCATCCATCCTGCTCTTTACACACTTGTGGACATGCGAGTAGGATTTAGCTGAAAGGGGTAAACTTGAGAGATCTGTGACCAGAAAGTAATCCTTTGCAGCCAATATATTGCCTTATAGCTCATGTCATTCTTTATTCCTTCACCCCCCACCCAACCCAAACGATTCCTCAAGATCTGTATCGTTTCATTAGATGAAATTCTACTTTGTCTTGCTTAGGTGCTTCATTATTGAAGAGCAAATAGATCACACAATTATAGAATGGCTTGTCCTGGAAGAGACCTCAAAGATGCTCTATTTCCAACCCCCCTGCCATGGCCAGGTTGCTCAGAGCCCCATCCAGCCTGGCTTTGGACACCGTCAGGGATGGGGCAGCCACAACTTCTCAGGGCAAGATGTAAAATGTGATATTAAACTGAACTAACCTTGCTTGTATTTCCCTTATTAAGCTGGTTTAACAAGTTGCCTTTGTTGTACGTTTGCTCTTCATAAGGTCCTGTTACTTCACCGCCTCAAAAATGCATCTGCAGTGTTTGTCGGGGGGGAAACAGGCCCTCAGAACAAAGCTGTAAAATTTAGGTTATTTGTACCACTGCGTAACAGAAGTGACAGAAAAAACCCAAGCAGCAAGCAGTTATTTTACATATCTTTCTTTTTTCAAGGAAAACAAATGATGAAACTTCTCAATATTTGCATTTTCCCCAGCCCAAACCTGTCAAGTGAGTGGCAGGGGGTGGCAGTGCCTGTCACAGCTCTGCTTTGGGAAAAATCAGAGCCCTGATGGCACAGCCATACTGCAGTTTCCATAGCAGATCTCAGAAAAGATGCTCCCCATGAGAGTTACTGATATCACTATTTTTCAGGTAAGCTCCATGATAACGATCACAGCTTGTGTTGCATTTTATTTTTGCTCCTTCTTCCCCGTATCTAAGTGTGTGTTATGCATTTATCTACATGATCATCTGTTTCTGTTTGTCTGCAATTTTATGTGGAAGCATCTGTGAGTGGTAGTTTTGTGTAATAACATGAATATCAGTGAAATCAACAGTTGGGTTTAAGGGCTGTGTTCGGTGAGCAGAGGAGTTTTGGATGACTCTTGCTACGGATTTACTGCTACAAATCTGATGTGTGAAGAGGGACTTAGTTAAACAATTTTTCAACATATCAAGATTGTTGTCCTCTTTTCTTGGGATACTGGAGGAAAGAAACCTAGCTCCTTTCAGGCTGAAAAAAAAAAAAAAACAAAAAGTCACCATATGTACAACAGAATTGTATTTTGGCTCACTGACTCCCCATCCCAAATGGAATTTGTTGCTGATCAGACTTTGGCAAGTTCAGAAGCAGCTCAGGGAAGAACATATGTGAATCCATCTCCAAAGAAAAGTGTAAATGTTAATGCTGCCACTGAGCTGGGAGCAAGATAAGTGACAATGTCCAAGATAGTTAGGAGAAAATAATTAGAGGAATTTTCTTGGAATTACTCATGTATTGAGTTTTAATTTCCAAACTTAGTGGGAGGCCACGGGAATTTTCCAAGTATCAGTCTGAGGGTAGAAGTGCAACCACAAAGGCTTGTTATAAATTCATGAAGTATGCTGGCATGGTTGAGAAATTACATATATTTAAACAAATTTAGATTTAGGCTGGTTCGTACCTGCCAAATCCAGCACCTGGGAGCCCAGCACCATGCTGTGATAAGTTCAGTGCTGCAAGAGCAAAAAGTTGAAGAAGACTTGAAATTAATTGAAGAAAGCCTAGAAAAACTGCCCAAAGAGCTGCTCTGCCTATCTTATTCTCAGGCAATGGATTTTGGACATTACTGGAGAGTTCTGAGGTGTTTCATTCATCTTGGAGATGGAGAACTCGTGTCAGCAGGGATCTGCATGGAATGATAGTTCAGGGTCTTGTGGGACTTCCACAATTTCAAATAATCTCGTCACATATACTCTGGAAGGAAGTGCTAATTAAAAGTATAAAAGAGCATATGTGGTATTTGTGAGGCTGTTATCCAAAGCTGTATTGCTGCATCTGTTACGTGCTGCAATTAGTCACAGTTAAATGGGAAAATAAGATATCTGAGGTCTGCACTTCTAAAACTATAAATCCCTCCCCCCAAAAGCAGTCACGGGGCACCTGTAATAGAGCAGTGGGAAAAATAAAAATTTTGGGTTTTTTTTAAGTTCAGATGTGGTGTTGATTTTCAAGGTTTTAAAACTAGAAGGGACAGTAGGGTTTTTGGTGTGGAACAGAAGGGAAAATGTGTTCAGAAATCCGATATTATATGTAGATGTTCTTTTCATGGCCCACATTAATATATCTCTTTATACTGCCACAGGTACCTGTCCTACTGGGTTCTTTTGTTAGTTTTTGAAGAAAAAAAATGCAAGGTTCATCTTGCAAATGCAATGTCACAATAGTTGATCCTTCTGGGATAAAGAGTTAGTTCATTGAAAATTCTCTAGATTTAACTAAAGAAAAACTCTTATTTTTCCTTAAGTGTTCTATATGGTTCTATGGCTTCATCTCTATGACTCTTTCATGAAATGTTGTTTAATAGCTATAATCACTCTGGCTTTGCAGTGTAGTGAGGATTGGAGGGTTTGTTTGTTTGTTCACACCCCCACACATGTAGGATTTAAATAGGCTAATAAAAACGTGAAGTTAATCATCATAACTACAATGACAAATTTTATTGTCAGGCTTTATCCGGTCTAAGAGTTCACCTGTAATTTTTCACACTGCTGCTGTGTGCAGTTCAGAGCCACACTTAGACATCCGATGAATACAGGGCTCTTGCCCATAAGCAGCATGCAGGGGTTCTTTCTCTTCCAGTGTTACTAAAATTTACTACAGGAAGTTATTAAAAAATAATTTTATTAGCAGAAAGCCACTATTAATATCAGGAAAATTAGAAATAAATAAAGAGGATTTTTCTGTGGATTTTTCTTATTTTCTTTTTTTTGTGACATGGGGCCCATCTTACATCTTAAACAATAACTTATGGTGGTATAATAATTGTTAGTGGCATCCAAAATCAGCCCTCTCCACTAATCTACCCACAGAAGCCACCGGAGTAGAAAGGAGGAGAAAAGAAACATTGGTACAGCATTTTCTTAATGGCTGTTTCACAGCTTTGAAATATGAAAGGACAGTGATGCTTATTTTTTTTAATTTTAGTCCTCTAGTTGCTCTGTATTTACTGTGGGTTTGACAACAATTCTTGGTGCTTATTTTTGCTCGTAGGATTCCCTCTTTCTGAATCTTCTTCTATTTATGAAAAAACATTCCTTTCTAAGACAGGGAGGCAATTCTATCACAGATGGGGCCCGGGCCTCAGGGAAAACAGGTGACCTTCCCAGAAAGTGTCTGAATTTCCCATTTCCAGTACATTTTATTACTAGGCAGTCTTCCAGTTCCATGTGTATAAAATACACTGTAGAGCTCCTAAATAAATAGATGGGAAAGTACCTACACTATAGTGGTTTTTATTAATGCAGAATTTAGCACTAAATATACTAGATATGATCTTCTGTTATTAGGGGTTTATGGAGTGCTTTTCATCAATAATGTTCCAGAGCCCTGTATTTATAATTAGAGCTGGGTGAGTCATTCATCCCAAACAATATTTACTATGAATTTATGCTCCCCATTTCCTGCAATAACACCACTTGTTTTTATGCTTATTGGGTAGGACAGCCTGCTGCTTTCCAAGGGCTCTCAGTTTCTGGGTTACAAGGTCCACCCGTGAATTTTGTATCCCAAGCCCTTTGTTCTCCCCCAGAGGTGATGGAGGTCGTTGTTCCCTCAGGAATTACTCCTCATTATTTTCCTGATAACTGCTGAAGGCAAGGAGAGGTTTCTGAAGGTGTGACCTTTCTCTGGAGGGAAATATCTTATTTCACAGTAGCTCCCAACAAATTGATTTGTCATTCATACTCGTTTGTGGTTCACTGCTGCTCTTTTGTGCTGGGCCAGCCAAGCTTCATGAATATTATTCATTGTGGTCTGAGCACCTCCTTTTGAGGTCAGCCAAGCTTTTTTTGGCTCTGGCTTCCAGAGTGTGTGTAAACTCATCTGAACTAACCTGACCTGAGCTGTTAGGAGGTGTTACTATGGTCTGGCAGCTTGCCTGCTGAATCCCATGGGGTGGGAAACTGTGGCTTTCTCTGGATCAACGCTCTTGTGCCCGCAATCCTCTCTTATTCCTCCAGCTTTTGTGGCTTGTCATGACCCCATAAGGTCTGGGATATCCCTGTGGTCATTTGGGGTCACCTGTCCTGGCGGGATGGCGTGAGAAATAGAAAAAGCCTCGTTGTTGTGTGAGCAATAACGAAAACATCGCTGTTTTATCAAGACAGGTTTAACCACAAATCCCAACCATCGCCCCACATAAGGCACCAGGAAGAGAAAACATCCTGCTCTCTTTCTTGTTTTGCACAGTAATGCTCATCTCTGCATCGCTGGTCATTTTCCTCCTGGTTTTTGTTGTATGACAGGGGTTTCAAATGGGAGGAATTTTTGGGGATTGATTCCGCGGTGCCTGCAGGGAAGTTTCCCTTGTGCTCAAGCTGTGAGGCCTGAGAATTCTCTCAGGTAAAAGGAAAATGAGAATTCCTTAGAGAAAAGGTATGGAAGTCCCAGCTTTCATGTTTGTGGACATAAATTCACAGTCAGAATACAGTGTAGTTTAAGCAGTTGAACTACAAAAAGTATTGTAAAGAAGATAGGAAGAACCAAGTCTTTAAGAAAATTGCTCTGTGGTGGGTGCTGATTGTATTCCTGTGATTTGTGAATATATTTTTCTTGCAACTATCTTCACAGAATGTCACAAAGTAGGCCTGAATGGGTTTTGGTGCTGATAAAATGATAGGGGTTTTTTGGTTTGCTTTTTTTTTTTAATATCTTATGTAAAATCCATGTAAATTTGGTAACTTACACATCTTTCCTAACCATCCATTTCTTATATTCGAACTCTCAATTGCCAACAATAACCAAGCTAGTCTGTTGGGTTTTTTTTATGTACCAAAATTGTTTTATTCAAAAATTTGTAGCAATTATTTTGTTTTAAATTTAAATTTCTGGGGATTTTTTGGCTGGTTTGGTTTTGTATAGTTTTTCCCTGATCTATCAAAGACCAAGACACATAAAGGGCAAATAGATCCTTAATATAAAAAAGTTAATAAAAAGGCAAATTTATCTGGTTATTTACAGGACTGCTTTACTCCAGGTATTTTGAGTAAAACTGATAAAATAAATGCTGATTGCCAGCAAAGAAGCGAAAATCACTCTTTGCTCAAAATTTGCATTTTCTAGGGAGTAGAATCTGTTTCATGTCATCAGAAAGACAACATTAATTGTCACCCACATGATGCACAACATTCATGTTGTCCCAGAAAGTCTATGTACTATTTAAGATTTATTCAGATTCTTCGTACCAAAGGGTTTATGACCTGCAGGATGGAAGCCATGGAGGATGGAGTTGTTGCCAGATGAATGTGGAATATATTCCCCCAGACACTATAGAAATTAAGATAATTTTATCTCTGTCTGTGAGCAACTGTGGTTAATTAATAGCCAGGAAAATTCCATCTCCTACCATTTAACAGAGAGATTCTGATTTCAGTTGATGCCTCTACACGTTGCTCTAATATAAACACTAAAAGAAATAATGGTAATCCCAAAAATCACAGTCATCTCTCCTCTGCCTCCCAATGACTCTGTGGAGCCCAGGCTCCCTCCAGGGTGTGGTAAAACGGGCACAAAACAAATATTCCGTGGGGAGAACAGGAGGAAAAGGACATAATGGAAGTGGGACTAAATGGCTTCGTATCCTTGGACGTATTTCAAATGACGCCAAGTATTTCAGCAAATGAACCTCTCTGAGCACATTTCAGCTAAAACTACTGGAATAGGGACAGGGCAGCATGCTCCTGTTCATGGAATTTGCTGGGTTTTGGCATTTCTGTTGGTTTTTCTTTTGGCTTTTTTTTGTTGTTGTTGTTTTTTGGGGTTATTTTTGTTTGGTTTGGTTTGGTTTGTTGGTTGGTTGGTTGGTTGATTTTTTGGTACGTGTTTTTTGTGCTTTGTTCTGTGAGTTTTTTGTTTGCTTTTTTTGGTTTAGGGTGGTTTTTTCCCCTTCATTAAAGATGTTCCTCAGTGTCTCTACCTGCACTCTGTGAAGTTAAAATAATCCCTCATGTGTCAGAATGAAAGTAAATTCACCTGTCTTCAAAACTTCATTTCTCTTCTTCAGATATCCGTTCTCTCCTTCATCCTAACTCCTTCCATTACCTTAAGAAGAAATCCTCTCAAGTGCTCGGGAAACTATATTTCCTCAGAAATTACAGCTTCACTTGGATCTTCTCTCTGTTTTGTTTGTTAAGCTATTTAAAATAAATATTTTATCTGAAATAAGGAATAAGAAATGGGGAAGATGTGACCTAGTTTCCTTCTACTTATTACGAGCTATTTCCAGTATTTCTTAAGAGGGTTTCCTCAAAAGTCCTTTCCAATATTCTGATTTCCGTTCCCCGATCTCTTTTGTTTTAATATTCATGAAGAACCCGGAGCTGGGTGAGATGTGGTTGTGTCACTTCAGGAGATGATAGGAGCTCAGTGCAAGGAAGTTCTCTCGGAAGGCAGAAATAGAGAGTGTGCGTGGGAGGATTAAGGGAGTGTTTCAGAGACAGCAAAATCTTGCTTTTCTGGAAAGACAAAAAATTAGAGATTATGAAGTAGAATCCTCAAAGTTCAGAAGGCAGTTTGTCTGATCTTCTCACATGCCCTCCTACACTCTTGGGATTTTACTAAAATAATTCTGATTTAAAAAAATTTTTTTTGTAAGTGGAAATTGAAGTTCGAAACAAAGTTAGAAAAGTCACATTTACATTTTAACTAAGGTCTAGGGATTTCAACCACCTCTCAGTTAAACACAGGCATCCACCTGACTGAACATACCCTTACCCACAGGACAATTGTATTGGTCCATGGACAGGCATTTCATTTGCTTCTCCCACGGATTTTAATTTTTTAGGATCCGAATCTGAAAGTATTGAAGTTATCTTCAAAATACTAAATTTTTCATATGGAGTAGTGGTACCATTTACAGTAATTTTGATCATCATAACCTTAACAGCTTTCTATTTCTTTCAAGTTTGTTAAAATCTTTAGGATAGCACCAGTTGCCTTATCTGAATTTAAGTTACAAAAGGAGTCAGAGTTCTAGATCTCTTATGTAACATATCTTCCACTGTAACAACTACAATAATTGACATTTTCAAGTTTGACTGATGACCTGAGGACCCCATCCTTGCAGGGAGTGGTTTGCCTGAGGAATTTTTTTGGGCAGGCCCCAGGAATTCCGTAGGCCCACTGGCATCCCGCTGCCTTGCAAATGTAGTTTTTGTAGCTGCTGTTAAATTACAGAGGAGTATCTTTGAAAAAATGGGAATGCTTGGAAGTTGAGTCATAAGCATAGGTCTCTCCTCTGGAGAAGAGAGAATTTTTTCATTAATAACAGAGACAAGATAAGAACTTCAAAGGCAGAATTTTTCAAAAAATTCTATTTCTTTTTTTCTTCAGTGCATTTGGCAGGACAGAACCCTAATGGCACTATAGAATTTGGATCTGAGGAAAGATAGATTTCACCTCAGCAGAAGACAGCCAATATTCCTGATAAAATGTAGAATTTATATTTATTTGTATTATTCGTCATCTTTACTGAAGCATTAATGAAAATAACATATATATATTTGTTAACTTAGACTCTGGCCTTGAAAATAATTTGCCTTGGCAAGTTTGCTTTGCAATGCAAGCAAAATGGATGTGATGTGACGTGATGTAAGCTTTTTGTTCCCCTCCTGAAGCTTCCCCACCATTCAGTGTTCCAACCAGAGAAATTTGTTTGCTGCAGGCTCAGTTCTGGCATCAAAAATGAGATGTGCTGACAAACAGAGCATCTCTAGAGACAGTGACAAGCTCTGTTTGAAGACAGCAGCATTTGGGACTTATTCTTTTTTCTCCTTTTAAATGCAAGTACTGAAGTTTACAATACTGCTGAGTGAAATCTGAGAAGTGGCATCCGTGTTGGCATTTCTGCTTTATGAAGAATTTAGTCCCAATCCATGGTCTTTGCCAGGTTATCGCTGGTGCATAGCACTGAGGAGAAGCGGCTATGATAATTAACAAGGCTTAATTTGTCACTGAGACTTTTTGGCTATTTGTGCTTCATAAGTGCAGTTTTTTTGTTAAAGAGGAAATTTCTGAGCCCTCCAAAAATAAAGCATTGCTGAAACTGTCAGCTTCTGATCACGGGTGTGCAGCGAAACCGGTTCATTTTCCAGCTTCAGCGTTCTCCGGAACCTGATTGATTTTTATATTGCTTTTCTGCCTGAGCATGGGTTCCATCTTCCCAGATGAAAACCTGATACCCATTCTTCATGGAGCCCTGGACACACGATGACATTTGAAAAGAAAATGTCATTTTGTGCCTGCTGAAGGTGTGATGAGATGTGTGAGCCTGGCAGGCCTGGAAGCCGGTGCCCAGTCAGAGGCATTAATGCTAAAGTGCAGCATAAAAATTGATAAATTCAGCAATCTCATGGATACTTTCTCTTGCAAATGTCATCTTGATTGGGTTGGCTTTGCTGTAGAGCAGGAGCAGGTGTGCCTTGAAGGGTTGTGTTGTTTTACAGGGAAATGTCCTGTCTAAAGGAAACTGGGAGTGATGGTGGCTTTCAGATGCTTCTCTCTAGAAATTAAATGGTTCTCCCAGCATATTTCATCCAGTGTCTTATCACTGGCAATTAATAATTAAATTTTTCCAAGTGAAGGACTCTCCCAATGGGGGATGTCTGTCCCTATGCATGAAGCACTGAGAATTTAGTCAAAGGAGCAATAAACCCAGGGCTTGTTTGAATTGTTAAAGCACAAGGTGAAAAGTGCTGACTTCAGTGTGAGCCACATAGGAAGAATTAAATAGAAAAGTTCAGCTCCATCTCACATGAAGTTTGCGCTGTCTGGACTACCCCCAATAAGCTTGCTGGTGTGATCATTTCTTTTTTAAGCTTCTGTCTGTAAAGGCCTTGACAATACATAAAATTAAAAACTAGCAATAGCCTTCACTTCATTTTCCAAAGGGAATTTTGTTACAGTTTTTTGTCCGTGTTTCCTTGAAATCTTGTGTATTCTTAAGCTGTTTTGTGGTGTATTTTGGCTTCTCTTGAGTTACCCATTCGCCTCCAAATTACAGTGGCTATTTCCACATTTCTCCTCATGTCCTGATAGAGAGGAGGAACCAGGCTGTCTCTGCAGCCTGGGCAGACTGTCAGTCACTTGGAAAAATGCCTGTTGGCTCAGCTGACGGCATTCCTCTTGAGACAGAAATCACTGCCTTTCTGAAGGGGAGATTACGAGAAGTGCTGGGCTACATGTCCATAGATTTATCTACAAACTGATTTTATATATATATATATATATACACATATATACATATA
>VZTX01021184.1:379989-391871 GCA_013400915.1 Pardalotus punctatus | reverse complement strand
ATATTTATATATATATATTTAAAATGACAGCTGGAAAGTGCTTAAAAATGACAGACAAACTCCAGCCCTGTCATTTTGCACCCCTCAGAAAGAGCTGGAGAGCTGAAAAGCAGAACTTTGTGGAGATGGTTTTGTCTGTGCAGTTGGCTTGTTGCTAAGATCTCAGGGTATCAAAACCCAAAATGAATCTGTATCTCAGTCTGTTCTCAGAAACTGAATATAATGTGTCTTTTATAATGTTCTGGTGCTTGGAGTACCCAGCCTGCTCCTCCAAATTCAGTGTGTGCCTCGCCAGCCAAGAGTCTCACAGAAATATGCTCCAGATGAGCCAGCTGAGTAAAATAATATATGCATTTATCATTGCAAAGTAACGTGCAACCTATTTAGTGCTGATAGGCTTTCGTGTCTGATTTTTTTCTCAGGTCTAAGTGGAGTGATATTTTATAAAAGTCATATCAGGTTCCTGAATGTTATAGAATATAAATATGTAAAAAGTGGGCTGATGCTAAAATTATATTAACCAAATAACTCAGAATGCAAAACTCCATTTTCATGAAACTCTCTTCTCACAGTGGCAACACCAGGTCTGGTCTCTTTGGCAGAAAGAGGAAAAGTAAAGAGGACATGGTCAGGAACAGATAACAGCTGGGTAAATGTTATGCTTATCTTGAACTTGGATTTATGTTTAGAAACAGTATTAATAACCAGAGAAGATAATTTCAAATATTAAAAAGTAATTAAAGTGTTAGAAGGCTGAAAATGTTTGCTACTTTTGTTTGATTCACTTCTAATAGCATTAACAGCTTTTTGTTTAATCCCAATCTTTTAGCTTTTACTTTTTCTTGTATCCAAAATATACCAATATTTTACCTCATTTTTTCATCAACAAAAAAGAGAACAGAGAGGGAAAGGAGAGAGTGTTTCCCTCAGAAACTTAGGACTCTAAATCCCTCAAAATATGATTCTGAGAAGGTGGGAAGGCCCTTGCTATTAAAACAAACATGTAATTTTAACCTTAGCCATTGCAATAACTTTATTCCCACGAGCACTGAATCCAAGAGATTAATTAAAAAATCCTTGGGAACTGAAAGAAGTAGGAGAGGAAACATCTCCTACCCAAAATAGCTGCTGTGCCTACAAGAGATGATGTTTGGAGTAGTTACGTGTTTCACTGGGGAGGGAAGGGCTGTGAAGGTAACTTGGAATGCATTTGTTCTTTTAAGGCACAGCTGACAAAAAGAAATAGAGATGCTGGGCCTGGTTATACCCATTTTTAGCTCAGTCATTTGCATCAAACTGCATTGCAGCACTTTCAAACAAAGTGGAAACAAAAGCCATGGAATTTTCTGCATCACAGCAGAACAGAAGGGAGCCAGAAAGCATCATCCGTGCCCTGCTGGTAGATCTGAAATCTTTTCCTCATTCTGATGAGTAGATCTGCTCCTAAGAACATTTTTTGTGAGGGGGTGGTGAGGGAGAAAGGAAAGCAAAGCTTTTTTGCAAAATTCTTGCAAAATTCTTGCAAAATTCTTGCAAAGCTAGAATAAAAACCTTTCTCATGCCAAACATCACCCTGGTGCTTCCGTGCACCTGCAGCTTCCAGGTGAGCACACGGACCAGGTTGTGCCTTATCAGCCCTGACTAAATTGGAATTGGGGCTTCCTAGAGAGTTTGGGCAATCCTCAGATGCTCTAGTCCCCTTTGTTTTCAGGAATTCTAGAGGTTTTATTGGTTGGATGGGAGAAAGTGTGACAGGGGGACTGTGAAGGCTGTACAGTGAATTCTGGGAGAGTCATGAGCAGCAACACAACTCACTGAAGATCTGAATTGCATCTTCAGCATTCCTGGTGATGTATTCAATTTTGGAGTCACCTTGCACTAGGACCCATTCTAAAGAAGAATCTGCACATGGACAAGTACATCCATACATTCATACCCCTGATCTATCCCTGTCTATTAAAAATATTTCATTGATAATTTAAAAAGAAAAAGGTTCTTAAACCTCTGCCACAATTATACTTTAGTATCACACAGTGTTTGCCAAATCAGTTAAAGGATTAATTTATTCATATTGTTTATCTAAGCCTGTTTATGAATTAAATTGCCTGCCTGTTTATGAATTAAATTGCCTTTGGACTAATTAAACAATGATTACTACCAGCAGGGCACCCAGCATGAGGTTTGCTGTTTCTCCTTTAACCACTTGCTTTTAGGTCTTTTGTGAAGGGTGTGGAAAGGAAATATTTCAGACGGAACTAATTTGATGTTTCTAGAAGAGCAGCCTTTTGTAAGATGCTTTGATTACATGGCAGAGCAGCTTCTATAAAGACCTATTTGGCTAAGTAGGGCTTCTTAACTCCAAACAGGGGGAAAAATTACAAAATGACTGCTCAAGTGAGTATAACAGGAACAAGGAAGATCATCTTAACAAGCCCTGGGAGGCAGATCATTAGCTGAAATTCCCACATCAGTAAATGTGTGTGCCACACAACTTCAGCATCTCTGAGGTTCGGTTCTAGCCCTGTCCTTGCTCATGGGGTTTTGGGGGTTTTTTTGTTGTGTACAGTGCCACCTCTTTGGGTTTGTTGTCAAGTCCCTTAAAGAAAAAAAAAAAGCTGCATCTTTTAGTCACATTATTCTTTATGTTTCTTGCAAATGATGTCTTAATTCTGCCTCCTTGCACCGTTGCAATGTTTTTCTAGGTCTTTGCTTTCTATCTTTCAAAATATTCAGAGTAGAAAACAGGGACAAGAAACGGAGAGTTGGTGAGGTGATGGAGGAACCTTCAGAAAATCAAATTCTTTTTCCATTTCATCTTTTATCCTGTGTGAAGAATGTCAGTGTTGCACAGTAAAACAATATTTGGGTCACAGATTGCTTTGTATTTTGTGGATCTTTGCAGTCAGAGAATTCTCACTGCCAGTATCTCATGCAAGATGACTGCTGTAAAATTTAACTTTGCAAGCACTGTAGGCATTAAAAAACATTTTAAAGGGATTTTTATTTTGTTGTTTTGGGGGTTTTTTGTTTGGTTTTTTTTTAAGGTGGATTGCTAGTTAAGCAAATTTGATCTCGGGCTGCCCCTTGGAAACAGTAGTTCAGTTTTGTATTTAATTTCTTCGATGTTTTGTTCACTTTTTCCTTCCCCATCAGCAAAAATAGCACCCTCAAGATAAAAGGAAAATGTAAACAAACTCCATTTGATATTGCAAATGTTATTTCCCGTTTATCATTTCGATTAGCTTTTTTGTGTGTGTGTAATTGGAAAAAGTGATAAAGCATAGGCACAAAGAATTAAATATAAGAGGAAAAGCCACACAGAAGAGTCATACATGGAAAGTCTTACACAGCGCTCTGACGTGCACAGCTGTGGGCCTCTGATCAATAACAACCTCTTTTCAAAGAATCTGAAGTTAACATCAGGTCTTATTCCTCGGTAGAATACCGAAAGGATAAAACAAAACGAGGGAATCGCCTCCCAGGTGCTGTTTTGATATTTCCTCGGTAATGCCATCCAAATTAGACAGGAACAACACAAATCTATATGAACTTGATAAATGATACAGTTATGTATTGATTTTTCTCAGCAGGCCTTTTACAAATTGTTAATGGTTGCGGTTGAAAGAGGCGTAACTCACAATTTGTGGTCAACTGTAATTCATGTCCCAGCATTTCTGTGGAGCTGATTGACTCTTGCCTGTAATTATGGTTTACATCCTCCTTTTACACCCCTGGTTTAGGAGGTGTCTGCATGATCTGGTTACGTGGTGCAGGCAAGCTCAGAGCTGTAAATTCCTCCTTTCCAGCCCTGCAGCCTTCTGTGCCTCACCTGTGCTTCCACAATTTGCTCAAAGTCTCGAAGTCTCATCAGGAGGCAGTTGCCTCACTCTGCAGCATTTTGCAAGAGATGAATTCTGACTTATGAATTTGCTTATTGTAGCTCAGATATAGGAGGAGGAATATGAGAAAGATGGGAATATTACATTATTTAAATTAATTTAATTGACTTTAGCATCCCTGAAAATATTCTGCCCTAAACTGATGATCTGGGCTTTTTCTATGGCAGTGGGAGATGATGGTGAAGGCTCTTCTCACAATTTTTCAGTGGTGGAGAGATCCTCAGGGAACAGCTCTCACCAAAGAGACTCTTCCTCAGTCATCCTGGATGAGTCTTTTGCAGAAAAATATTGGTGGGGAGGTGTTGGCTGGATTTCTGTTATTCGTGGGATTTGTGGAGGCTGGCAGGGAAGTCAGGCAGACAGGACTCAAGATGGCAAAGAAGAAGAAGAGTTTATTTACAAAAACTTCTTTATATATGCACTAATAACCTAGCAACTCTTGGTCAGGAGGGAATCCACCAGCTAAGACCATTGGTCACAGCTTATACAACATCTAACACAAAACACAGAGATTAAGAAAGTACAAGGAGTAGAGTTTATCTATATTCTCCATGAGAGAGAAAGGAAGATTCTAAAACAGTGCAACTACAGGGAGGAACTGGATGTGGGGGAATAGGAGAAAGAGGAGTAAATGTTTATGGTACATTGGTAACGATTTTCTTTCTTTCACGGATTCTCTGCACACCATCATGCTGAAGAGGCTCTTTCCATCGGCATCCTGTAAATATTTCAGGTCCCTTGAAGTGACAGCATCGGTCCCAGCCAGAGGAGGAAGGTTTTGTTTCTCTGTGTGTGCAGAACTGACAGCTTTTGCCTCCCTAGCAGAAATTAGGGAGCGCTGGGCTCCTCGACACCATCCCTAGCACACCTAGGCCAGAAGTGAAGCTTGCAGAGCTATTCCAAAACAGAACTCAGAACAGGAATTCATCTCCCCAGAGGGACTCACACGAGAATAATACAGGTAGCAACCTGTATCTTCAGAGGTGAAAAAGGACACCTTACAAGATTCGCTGGGACATTTTGGGTAAGTGGGACCTGGAAATTTCTGACTCCCGCTTCATGCAGAGCCGACTTCTTAAGAGCACAGGACACGTAGATTTTCAGTGCTTAAGGGTTCTCAGCAGATTCTTATAATTTCAAAGAACTGCATAAAATTATGCTGATCAATACTTTTGCATTTCATAAGATAATTACTCAATGAGAAACTCAGTGTATATGTGCCTCCAAAAAGAGTCACTTCCTTGGAACAGGACTGAAGTTATATAAAATATGAGACACAATAAGTGTCTTTTAAAAGAGGGAAAAAAGAAAATACCAAGAGTAGAGAAACATTTAGAAGCTCAGTTTCAGGGATCCTGCAAGGCAAAGGAACACAGTGAAACTGTAGGAACTTCAGAATTCATGACTCACTTTTTTTTTTTTTTTTTTGTACTTGAGAGGATCTTTATGAAGAAAGTGATTGTAAAGAATGAAAGTACAGCAGTCAGTATTCTGTATGCAGTGCTATCACAGCTGTACTTTTCATGACAGAAATTAATCAAAAGACTGTGTGGGAACTGCAAAGAGCAGGGAAAAATCCATTCAGGATGGAGGAATTAGATGAAATTATAATGCACTTCATAAGCCTAGTTGTTAAACCTTGGTTCATAAATTCGTTACCTGCTCTGCAGGAAAAAGTTCATTAAGAACAACACAGATTTTTTAAGTGTTTGGTAGAGATTTCACCTACTTGGACGGGGCCATAGGAATGGGGATTTCTTTAGTATGCTTGCAGGATCCTTCCACCAAAGAAAAGGAGCAAGAACAGAGGCTTTGACAAAGTTAAGAAACAAGTTGGATATAGTTTGTTTTATTACTTCATGTTTTCAATTGCAGTTTGATCATCTGTTGGCTTGAAAATGTTAAGGGACAGCAAGAGAATCACCAATTCAAATACTTACAGTTTAAATTGTCAAAACAGACATAGGAAAAACATTCTTCCTCCTCTTATTTACAAAGGGTTTTTCCATATAAATGGTATGGTGCTGTGTAAAACTTGGAAGATCTTTGTCATGTATTGCTCTTAAATTGGAACCTCTTTGGGATGCATTTGCAAAAAAGAAAAAAAAGAAAATAATGCAATTTGTAGTGCATTTAACATATACAGGTGAGGGGTGAGAGACCCTTAGGTATGACATTATATTTATTGGGATCATATCTGTACCTGGTGTTCTTGTTTCATCTTTGTAAATGACAAAGAAGGTGCGACAATCCATCTTTCCAACTAATGGTGAGAATATAACTTTATCAGAGACAGCAGGATACCATAGCAAAGGAATAGATCAGGGAATGTGTTGGTGACACATCACAGAGAACGGTCATTTTTTAATATAGATATATACATATATATAAATTTTCTTTTCCTTTTTTTTTTTTTCAATGCTGTTTATGTGTGTATTTTGTTCCTAGTGGGTCTAACAGCAGCATCCCTTGAGATGAGTATTTAGCACCCAATTAACAAAAGGCTGAAGCGCAGCTCTGCCAAAAGCTTTGTCCAGCTTTGATGTCTCTACAATGAAAGAGTGTTTGGTTAAAAAAGCATCTATTGATTTCCGTGCTGCAAACATGCAATTGTCTGAAGTGATAATTCTTTATGAGGAAGCTGTTGGGGAACTGCCTGGTTCTTTTCTGAGGTGTGGGTTCGATACCATCCATCTTTTCACAGGGCTTGGAACCGCCAGGACGCGACACCGTAATGCATTGACCCTTCATTCCCCCAGCGACCGCTGCAGAAAAAATTGCAGGGGCTTTGATAGGTTTTGCTTGTTGCAGGTTCAAGATCAATGTTCAGTGGACACACGAGGCAGGGAGACGAGCTTCTCTTTTACTCCCATTAATTTTAGGAGAGGGTTGTTTGCAAGGGAATTGTTTGGCTCGTTTGAGAATCTACAGCAGAATTGCAGGAGTGGAGAACTCCTGTGATAGATTAATTTCTGGATTTGTTTTCTTTTTAATGTGATCAGAACCCACCTGAATTTGTTTCCTTCAGTTCTGCCAGCAAGTGTTACTCATGCTATCCTCCCCTTTCCCTACTGTGAGCATTCCCCACAGATCCCACAGGGCGCACAGGTCTCGGGTTTGCGTGATCTGTTGTTTTCCAGGGCGTGGCACAATCAGTAAAGGTGGCAAACTTCACCTGCAAAAACATGAATAAAGAGCACAGCTCTGATTGAGGAGAGAAACTTTCACTTGTATCTGCAGTAAGTGAATTGACTGAATTTTCTATGGTTCACCTTTCCATCTTCATCAGTTTTCTTTATTTTTTCCCCCTCATACACAATAACTACGTTGCTCGTTTTCAATCCTTTGGAAAGTTAAAAGCTTTTTTGTTCATTTTTCTTTTAAAACAGTAGCTCCAGTTCCTGCATGCGTTCTCTTTTTGTCTCTGATGTAATTTTTCTTACATAACTATTTCACAAATTCTTTCAGATATATCTTAATCAGTTCTGAAACAGCTCAGTTTTGAAACTGATCCAACCTTTGTGGCTCTAGTGAAGCAAAGCACAAATTTCTCCTTAAACACTCTGAAAACTTGTTCCACTATTTCTCAAAAAGTAGGAAATCAGGTTTTATGTTTCTGCTTTTTTTCCCAGATTTATATTGAACAGAATTTGATTTTCCAAGGGAAAATTACAGGCCTGTGTTTTGGGTGATTTTGCTGTACAACATTTTCTCTCATTTCTTGCTGATTTAATACATGTAAAATGTAATTGCAAAGTTATAGAAGTTGGGGATTTTTTTGGTTGGGTTGGTTGGTTTTCTAGAGTTGCTTTTAAGGACAGATTGGAAAAAATGCACCAGCCTTATGGTCAGTTTGTGGAAAGAGAGGAGCTTCATTTTCTAACTCTCAGAGTGATGAGAATTCGGTGATACACAGCACAGTTAGCCAGGAGCAAGAATATTGCTCAGCAGAAACTGAGAGAGAAAAATACAAATAAAAAAAGAGAGAGATGCCGGGATCTTGAGTAAATTATTTAGCTTTGCCTCCAGGCCCCTGAAACAAACCCCAGTGCCAATTCACAGACACTGCCCTGAAGTCAGTGAAACAAGTTTTGATCCACAATCAGCTCGATCATTTGAGAAACAGAGAACAGGAATGCTATTTCTTCTGCCCCGAAGTCTGCCAAGCTCTCTCCAGCCTGCAGATTTACACCAAACGGAATTTCATCCTCCAAGGGTGATTCAGAGCCCCACAGGACTGGTGGGTTTAGGTTATAATTATTTGTTTTCTCCAAGGTGTCTCCTCTGACACCTGTTATGTATAATTGTGTAGCCGGTTGGGTGGAGGATTCCCCATTTCAATGCACCCATGGTTGATCATCTGTCTGCCTAAACATCTCACAAATTAGTTATCACCTTCATTTCATCTAGGTTCAGGTGTTCCAGCATGTAAATTATTTGATAATTGGGTAACATTGTCCATCAAAATCTGTGTTTCTCAAAACACTGAGGTGCTGCTCACGTTGGGCAATATCACTGGGGAAGGAGCTTTGATGGCAGTGATGCGTCAGATTAATTTTTCTGCAGCAATCCAGCAGGGATCAAAACGGGAAGATGGATTTTGTGCTCCATCCCAACACTTTTCCCAGTGTCCACCTCCTCCTTCTCCTGAGGCGTGTTCCCCTGGTGCTGGCCCGTCTCTCCATGTGGAGAAATGGCTCGAGGAGCAAGGCGACCATGGAATGCCAGAGTCTGTGTCTCTGCAGATTTTGCCCCTGCAGAGCACAGAAAGGGCATTGTGCGAGCAGAAGGCAGAATTTTGAAGATAACTGCAAGGATGATGTCCTTGGTGGTCTGGAAAGTACCGAGGCCTATGAAAGAGGGATTGTAGTCAAGAGAATAGAAAAAAACAGATCGTAGGGACCACGAGCGGGTGGGAACAGGTTGATGTGACTGTACAACTAACCAATAATAGAATGGCAAGTAGTCTTACTAACCAATGATTTTATGACATGTAATATTGCTAGGTGCTGCAAAAATGTACTTAAGGCTGTGAACCTGAAAAATAAACGGATTGAAGCTTGCTATTGATCATATTGGTCTTTGATTGCTCTTTCCCCTCGTTGTTGCGGAAGAGTTGCGGTCCTTTCTCCTGAACGACTATCCTCCTGAACAAGTATTCTCCTAAATGAGTTTGCTCCTGAACGAGTTTGCTCCTGGACGAGTTTCTCCTGGACGAGTTTTCCCGCAACATTGGTCACGGTGTGGATTTTTACAATAAGTGACATTCCGCGACATCTCCAGGTGGAACAGCTTGCTCTGCAGGGTTTGAAACACCCCAAAGAGGGTGAAGCACTGCCCTGGCTGAGTGTGCTGGATCAGGGTGAGTCACACCTTCCCCTCGGAGGAGTTCCTCACGTGCCAGGACCAGAGGGATCTCACTGACAGGATTACCCCATCCAGGGAGTTAAAACCCGCAGGACAGCAGGTGGCTGCTCCAGCCCCTCGTGTTGGTGCTTTGGAGAGCTCTAAATGCCCGTGGCTGTGCTCCTCATCTGCTGGGATCGGCCTTCTTATGCGCCGCAGAGCAATATTAATGTGCTGCGCTGAGCCCTGAGGAGGGCCAAGATTGCTCCTGGTGTCCTCTGCAGTGCTTCATTAAAATGAATCTGTTCTGGTAGGGCAGTTTTTAAAATTGTCCCCACAGTAGGTGCCACTTTCTGTGAGACGTTTCTCTTTGGTGAGCTCATAAATCCAAATCAAATTAGATTAATCAGCTGTATAGGGCACTCTTCATGAGCTGAGCACAGAACTTCAAGATCCTGTTTTTGAAGGCAGAGCAGCTCTTGCATTGCTCTGCTGACAAATACTTATTTGCTAGAAATATAAATGGGTTTTTCTGTGCTTGTTCTGATGGGTTAACATGTCACTAGCACATGTATATTTATTGTCAGTGTCACACAGCTGCATCTGAGGATGAACAGCTTAACTCAGCATCTCAGGGGTCAGTGCTGTTGTATTTCCCACCCAGCACAAAATTATCTGGGCAGGATTTTCTGCCAGACATATTTTCTTACTTTTTAGCAAGCAAAAAAAAAAAAAAAAATTCTGAGCATATAACACCTCTTTTACTGGCAGATACTGCCTTATTTTTTGAGAAAGTTTCAAAACAAGGTCAGTATTTTCACAGCGATGCAACCTAAAAATTTCTTCCCTGATTTTCCCCCCTGGGCAGTGAGATTTTTTTGCACACCGTTCTGGCCAGCAGCAGCCAGGTTTATCAAAGTGAAGCCTTCCATGAAAAAGCACTAAAATATTTGTGCTGCAGCATGAAGCTAACGGAAGTCTGTATTATTTTCAGGAGACATTCTCAAAACTAAGCATTTCACCTCAGCTAGGTGCCATTTTTCTCCTGTCAGCCTCTGTGGAATGAAAATTACAGAGTCTGACAAAGCCAAAGATTTGCTGGCTGACAGATGCTAACTTTAGTTTAGCTTCTAATTTCATTTTTTTCCCTCATGTCCCTAGTCTGTTCCTCCATGACTTTCCCTTGAGTTATTTTTTCATTCCTTGGTCATTCCTTCTTTTCTGTCAGATAGGTCAGAATCAGAGTGGCTCTCTAATTGTCTGTTTTTTCTTTATTTATTGCTTGTCTGAAAAGATCAAGAGCGGGTGGCCATTTCCAAAACCCGAATGAAACTGATTTGATTGTAGGAGCCAAAACCCACAAGTTTTGTTTTGACACATTCCATGACTTTGCTTAAAGCTCCTGGCTCAGCCTGGTCATGCACTGAGCGGATGGAGAACTCCAGTGAACGTAAGAATGCAATTTTAACCACTCCACATGGAATCTCAATTCCCTTCTCCCAGCTGGACTTCAGCACTGCTCTTTCCACTTGCAAATGTCTGTCAGTTTAGACATTTAGATGTTTAGAAACCCACTTCCTATACTCTGAATTCCTTTCCCCTTTTTGACCTTCTCAGAGCTCTCTTTACACATTTGTCCATATTTTTCTCTCTTTTATGCCCGGTCTGCACTGTGACCTTCCTTTCCTACCTACGCTTTCCTCCCCTGCCCATTTTTGTCCCAAACAGATCTTGATGTGAGCATTTCTTCCTCCTCCTCCCAAGCATACCCTCTTTCATTTCACATTTAAAGGATTTGTGTGGGTTGAGGCTCTGTCTCCTTTCAGGCACTACTTTCAGTGGCCTTCTTGACAAGATGCAGCTTTGCTTTTATTTTCATCCTTGACAAAGCAACTTCCAGGATTTTGAGGCTTCCAGTTGTATCAGAGATGGCCACTTTCCAACCTTTCAACTTGAAGGCCTGCTTCACTTAACTTTTTGATTTTTTTTTTCCTTTCATTTTTCTAGCATTTCACTCTTGTATTCCTTACTCCTTTACCGATTCTTCTCTCCAGTCCCCATGGAAGCACTGTGAAATCCCAATTGAAAAGGTAAAATATCCAAAATCGTGGTCACCAGAGAGCAGAGATCAGTGCCTGGCCCTCCTCTTCAGGAGGAAGCTGAAAACTGTGGTGAGGTCTCCCCTCAGTCTCCTCCAGCTGAACAGACCAAGTGACCTTAGCAAAACTGTGATATTATCCTAAAAAGAGTCTTGTCATCAGAAGAAACAGATCTCCTGGTTTAAAATATTCTGCTTGTGTTCTTTTTTATTGCAACGGCTTTTTCTTGTCAATTGGAAACTATTAATTACTAGGAAAAACGATAGAAAAAAGCAAATACTTTGCTTGAAAATGAGTTTGTGTGTGGGCACACAGATACAGTTGATAAAGCTTGGGATTAATTTCTGTAATTGCAAAGGTGTGTTTTGCAAAAGAAAAATCTTTACCTGTAAGCTTGGTTGTGTGTTCCTGTAGCCATACAAAGCTCTAAAAGAGAGAAAATTGTACTCTGTTTTTTTTTTTGTTTTTTTTTGTTTGTTTTTTTTGGTTTTTTTTTTTTTTTTTTTTTTTTTTTTTGTTTGTTTTTGGGGGTTTTTTT
>VZTX01021184.1:344020-379893 GCA_013400915.1 Pardalotus punctatus | reverse complement strand
TTTTTTTTTTTTTTTTTTTTTTTTGTTTTTTGTTTTTTTTGGGGGTTTTTGTTGTCACTTTTTGGGGGGTTTTTTTTTGTTTGTTCTGGTTTTTTGTGTTTTTTAGGTTTTTTTTTTGTTTTTTTTTTTTTTTAAATAAGGCATTAAACTTTTTTTTGGGTTTTTTGTTTGATTGGTTGTTGTATTTTTTTTTTTCAGCAGGTTAATGTAGATTAAAGAGAAAACAGAATGGAGTAAGAAATCCTCTCAAAGTCCTAAAAAACAAGGGCACATTGCATAATTTAAGGGCTTATTTTGTGATTACAGAACATAATTCCTTTACTAGGATTGTTTCTGACTTTTTTTCTCCCACAAGTGCTTTTAGTTGGGTTAGTAAGGAGGTGTTCTGATCCCATCTGGTGTTTTTATCTCTATTGTCATATATTCCACAGGCAGTTAGAACACCCCTCTGACAGAGATATGACAAATCAGATGGAAGCTTTTGAACGTGGTAGTCTGTATTTGGCTGCTTACCAAAAATACACTTTACATCTCATCAGTACCTGGAAAACTATACCATTTCTTCTCCTGCTTTATTTCTTCAAGTATTTAAAATACAATTCAGCACGATGAATCTTTGAAGAAAGAGCATGACTTGCTTTTTTTTTATTTTTTTAAATAGACCTCCTTTTGGAAATGCAGAGTTTCTAAATCTCTAGCCCTTAAGCTCAGAACGTATCTCACTTTCACACAGTCTACGTGGAGCAAGCGTCTGTGAGGAACTTCCCCAGCTTTTAAAAAAGCAGTTAGCAGAATGTGCATTTTCACAGGGCTAATTATTCCTTACACCTCCTTGCATTGAAGAGCTATCAAGCAAAACTTTTCATCAAGAGTATAGTGATGATTTAATTTTATATAAATATTATCGCCTGCAACATATGTAATAATGTTGATGGCTGTAATAAGTAAATTTCATTTTTTGATCACTTGGTGCTTTTTTTTTTTTTTTTAATTTCATAGGAAATTTAAAGTTCATGGTTAACTGGCAGCTGAAATGCTATGGAAAGCCATTGATTTATCACTCTGCTGGGATCCTCTGGTGGCCATTGCCAGGGTGAGATGTTTTACAAACACTGTAGCCCTACAGCAGTGGGAATCTTACCCTAACCTGCACAATGGGAGGTTCCTTTTGCATGACAGAATTGCAAAAGCCTCCCGTCCTAAGTCCTACAGCTCGAAAAGATTTAAAATCCCGTACCATCACCTGCTCTATCCATGGAAGCAAACCAGACATAATACGGAAAAGGGACAGGAATGGGTTGTCTTGGAAGTGCCGTGTTGATGCGAATGAACCTCACAAAACTCCCTTTTCTCTTCCTCTCCACATGCCCCGAGCTAGGGCAGGACATTCCTGTCATCATGGGCAAAGCAAAGCCCTGATTTTCCACCGATACAACCTTTCTCCTTCTTTATTCTCATTTCAACCTTTCTCCTACTTTGTTCCCATCTCATTTCAACCTTTCTCCTACTTTGTTCTCATCTCATTTCAACCTTTCTCCTACTTTGTCCTCATCTCATTTCTGTTGGAACTTGGCCCACAGAACCTTGGCTCGGCTGCTCTCCACGTCGTGTCTGTAGTGTCAGTTGTCTTTTGGCCAAACAAACATCACGATTCCGTCAGGGCGTTTTTCTGGTCTTAAAATTCACACTCTTCCTTCAGATGCTTCATTTATTCTAGCAGGCAGCAGTTTCCAGACTATTTGTGAGGACTTACTTTTCACTCATCACACATAGTTTAGAAGGATATTTTCCTGTCAGTCTCACAAAGTCAAATTTTCATTTTAGTAGAGAATAGCAAAGCTATTCTACTTTTTCTAACAGTACTACTTTTTCTAACAGTTCATGACAGACAGTATTTTTTAACCTGGTCTGGTGGAAAGTGTCCCTGCCTGTGGTAGAGGGATTGGAACTGGATGATGTTCAAGGCCCCTTCAAACCCAGGCCATTCTAAGATTATTTAATTCAGCCTTGTTAAGTGTTTTTCTGCTCTTTAGAGTTCTTTCAGCTGTGCTGTTTCCTATTGTCTCACATTCAGGCTGTCTGCTCAACTCACACGCAGGAGAATGAGGAAAGAATTTCCCTGTTTCATGGAGAATATTTTGGCGTGAATTTATACATCATCATATGATTCAGTAGTCTTCTTTATGTCAGGCTTGCAAGCAAATATTTTGTGTCATCCTCAGGGTTTATGTGGTGTCCAAAGTCAGGCATGTCTTTCCTTTAGGGGCTAAAAAAAATCATGGTGAAATTCTGCTCTTTGGAAAACTCCAGTCCCACAACCTGAGTATTGTAATTTTCAGCCCCATACTTAATGACAATATTACAAATTTTCCTAAAGTAGATCTTTTCAAGTCTGTCTACACAACTTCTCCAGTGTGTTTCAGATTTATGCTATAAATATTTGGGTTCAAGAGAAAGGTCAGCAATATTTAAGCAGTCCTAAAATGCAATATTAAATAGAAGACATATGAATAATGAATGCACCCTTTAGATTAAAAGTTCTTTTGGGTGTATGACTAGTTAACAACACATAACCTGTGCAATAGGAAGCACAACTCTCATGCTTTCCCTCAAGATTAATTAGCTTTGTAGCGTATTAATCAAACAAATTGGGGAGCAAACTCAGGATGCATATTCCTGTGTGGTTCTCAGACATCTCATTTGTTTAATGGAGCCATTTGGATAATTAAGATCAGTACCGGTAATTTAGCTAAAGTGCAATCTTTAAAGATTATCTGGAAATTTACTTCTGTTTGTCTCAGGATTTTTGGTCTTATTTTTCTCACTAGTTATTTATATACATAGCTTGGTAGTTTAAAAAACTACTCTTCTGTAGCAAAGAAAATATCCATTTATGCTAATAAAACTCTGGTAGATTGTTTGCATTCAAGAAAGACCCACAAAACAAATAGTTAAGAGGAGGTCCTATTTGATATTTCTGAAAAATTTCCCTGTCTGAATTCTCTTTCATCCCCAAAAATCCAGAATTTTTATCAGTGCTGGACTGCACTTAGGTGAGGTCCCCCCCTCCTTTACACTTTTTTTTTTTCTTGTAAGTGGAGAGGAGGACTGTGCATTTTTTGCATTTTAAAAAATTAAATTAGAATTATTCTGCAGGGAATTTATTTAAGTGAAATTACTTTCATTACTTGTGGGAATGAAGTTTTGTAAACTTACTCTTTCCAGCCAGAAGACCATGCCTGACTAGTGTTAGTAGCTTTGAAAACCATGGGAAAATATTCTGTGTGAATTGAACATTGAAATCAAATTGAAATGCGTGATTTGATTATTTGCCAAAATAAAATGCATGAACAGTCTAATAACTGAAATCTTAGAAATGTTTGTACTAAGCATCTTTGACACTTCAATGAGATGATTGAAAAAGCCCCTGCTGTTTGAAGTACGGCACATTAATAAATTAGAGGAAAGAATAAAAAGTATTACAGTTCCTATAATGCACTTTTCAGGCTCACTCTGACATTACATTACTGCCTTCATCCTTCAAAATTAGGAAACAGACCTTGCAAGGTGCAAATTTGAGGCAATATATGCAAATCTGTTATTCTAGCTCAGAAATTCAGCAGCTATTCAAGCTAATGGATCCATAAAAGCTCCATAAAAGATCCATATTATCTTGAGGTTTGCTGCTGCAATTCTGACTATTTGAACAGAAGTGTTTTTAGTGGTCTAATCTTAAATACGTTGTACACAGCTGTTTGTTTGCCTTTCCAGGGCAGAGAAGTTGTTTGCACTGTTGCAAAGAAGAAAAGGAAATTGTGGAATACTTCAGGCAAATTGTCATGTTATGTCTGGAGCTGATATTCCAAGATTTCGCACCTGTTTAATATCTGAATTTGCAATATTTACCCCAATACTACTGAATAATTTAATTAAGTGCTATGAGTGATGGCAGTGCATCCACTCTGGGTGGGTTTCTCCGGGACTTTTATCCACGGTAGTCAGTTCTTTCCCAATCAACTGTAAGTGCTGGCAGGATCCGTGCTTTATATTTGGAGCCTAATTGGAGTCAGATGGGATATTGGGCAGCTCTCGGGGTTTCCAGAGTGGTCTTTGGATGTTTTTCAGAGAAGGCAGCCAGTCTCTCACACAGAGCTCATATATCAAGCACCGCAAGCAAGAGGCAATAACCCAAAATCCAACTAGTGGCTGGGGATGTACATTTGGGCTGTTAAATGAGAGAAAAGGAGAGATCAAGCTTGGCACTGGGGTGGGTGTTTGGGCTGCAAACATCAGTCACTGTAGGAGCAGTGAAGATAGAAGTGACAGCAGCTCTCTGTCTCTCCATTTGTGCTGGAGACAGGACAGTGACACAAGGGGGGTGTTATTGCAGCTGTGACATTCTTGCTGCTAAAGGGAAAATATCGTTGCTTCCATTTAAAACCACTAAATTCACAAGTTTTTAGCTCAGTGAGATAAAATAGTTAGGATCTCCGGCGTCATTTTTTGTCCTCTTTCATAAAACTCAACCAAGGTTTTCCATGAGGCACAGTTCACCTGCCTCATCCCCACCTGCTTTCTCTGTCAGTGTGTATTGATTTGCATGCCTCAACTTATAAAATTCAAGTTTTAAATAATTTTATTTGAGTATCTTATGCTTTTAAGGAACCTCACAGATTAGGTAAAAGCAAAAATGCGAACAAGAATAATAATAGCACTCTAGAATATTTTTCTTCTTTACTTTATCCATTTGCTTTATCCATAACAAATGTTATGTTGTTGAGGTTTGACACTGAAAATATTTGTTTAATGAAGTTGTGATCTCTTTTTAATAATAAGGCTGAAAGGGATAATTTAAAAGGATGGAATTTGGTGAGAGAGGTGTCCCTAAGCTTTCTATTTGAATCATGGAGGGAGCCTTAACTCTCCAGAGATTCACAGAAGTTGAAGTATCGGTGTTCTGAGCTGCCTGGGAGGAGGAGAAAGGATTGTGTGTCTCTCTTCCACTGCCCAGGAAAGGAGCCTGTGAATTGACTCCTTGTGAGCATCCTGAAGCATTTCAGTGGCCCTTGCTGCTGTCTTGAGAATATTTGGAACTTGGGTACCATCCTGATACCTCTCAGATGAGAGAGAAATTGCAACTATAGCAATCCAACTTTGATCAGACTGCAAAACTTGGTTTATTCGTTAACCAAAGACAAGGTCTCTTCTCAGATTTCCCAAGAATGAAAGTCAATCTCCTTTCCCAGCGCTTAATCCGTTTCATATTGGAAGCATTATACGAGGTTAGCTTTGCCCAAATCACATTGTGGGTTTGGTAGGAAAGGTTTCATATGGTTACAGTGAGAAAAATAAATGCAAATATGAGTCTGTGTTTTGCTGATGGTTATTAATTCCCCTGCCTCTCAGTGGCATAGCTGGAGAATTGGGTTAAGCTCCTGGGCATGAGCACAGTAGGTTTCTGTATTTATTCTGTATAATCTATTCTATTCCTTTCTTTTTAATCTTTGTTTACTTGCCAGGCTTTCCTTCATGGCCTCCTTTCTACTGCTGCACGCTGAGTTCTGCTCTCTCATGTTGTTTACTGAAGCTTAGACATGAAAGGACAATGAAATGGACATTTTAATCAATTAACTGTAGCCTGATCAAAGATCCCTTCTTCCTTATTGTTGTTGTTGTTTAAAGTGTTTTTATTTACAACATCCACTGGGGCTTTTGATTCATATGGTGTGACTAAGTCACGCAGAACAGTAAGCTGGGAGTCTAAAAACCTGCTTTTGATCAAGGCCTTGCTTTAATCACGGATGGTGTCAGAGTTCTGAGCAGCAGCTCAGCTTTCCTCGTGGATAATGCTGGAGGCAGAAGGGGAGGGTGTTGGCGCAGCAAAACTGAGCAGAGAGCACAAAAAGGGGCTGAATATTTACACTCCATGCCCCACTCTGTTCCTTTTGCCTTCAACGCTTTGCTCAGTGTTTTCCTCTCAGAAGAGAATAACAAACACCTTCAGTCCCGGTGCCTGTGTGGGTATGAAAGAGGTGCTGCTCATATGATCATCACCTGTTTGTGGTTCACAGAATCACAGAATACTCTGAGCTGGAAGGGACCCCACCAGGATTATCAAATCCAGCTCTACAGGGCCTGGCCCACGCAGAGATTGAACCCTTGGCACTATTAAAAACAGGCTCTAACCAGCCCTGTCTCAGAATTGGAACTTCTATATGCTGGGTTTTTTTTAGTTTTTTCCTTTTAACGGTTCTGCTTCCCTCAGCCACCTTTTCTGGCTTTGAGTGTCATACACAACCAAGTAAAGAAAAAAGTGCATCTTATAGCCCACCCAAACATGTGTGTTGGCAAATTTGGTGGGTTTTTTTAAAGGAAACATGACCTGTGTCAGTAATATCCAAGTATTCCTTCTGATCCTATAATTTTGGAGACAAACAAAATTAATTTTCAGATTTCTACATGTACGTGAATGCACACAACTAAAAAATGTGTCTGTTTTGTTTCCTGCATATTTTTTTTTCAATCTGTCTTCCCCAGTGGCAGTGGTTAATGAAAAAGATTATTTTATTAATTAAACATTCAAAACAATGCAGTTTGTTGCTGGCAGACACTTGTTTGTAATAATCTTCTATGCATTATAACCTCCTATCTTTGTATTTAATTGCTTCCCCCCCCTTCCCTTCCCTTCCTCTGGAGCGCTCTTTGAAAAATCTCTCCTGACCTTTCATGCTGCTTCTGCGTTTCATGTAATTTCAGTTAAGAAATGTTTAATTAGTAAAATAATCACTTCTGCTTTTAATCTGTTTATGTTTTTCTGACTAGCTCTTGTTCTTCCGCTGTAATTCCTGATGATGCCTGTGCGAAGGGGAGAAATGATCTCTCCCAGTTCTTAGGGAGACTCCTTTTATTTATAGGTCACCCTTTACTCCAACAGGAGTTTCAGTCAAGCACCTACCGAGACAAATTCATCTTTAGCAAGAGAGCTGTCAGGTTTGGGGTCAGAGAGGTTTACACACAGGTCAGAAACGAGACAACTTTCCTATGTGGATGACCCCACTTGAAATATGGGTGAAACAAGCTTCATTTACACATCTGGTATTTCTGCTGGATCTTCCTCTCTCTCTCNCCTCCCTCCCTTCCTCCCTTCCTTTTCATTTCTTTTTCTTTGTTGAGACAGCAAGGGGGATTATGTGAGTGACAGTCAGAGAGAGAGGATCCATACAGAATAAACTCAGAAAAAAATGNCGCTGTAATTCCTGATGATGCCTGTGCGAAGGGGAGAAATGATCTCTCCCAGTTCTTAGGGAGACTCCTTTTATTTATAGGTCACCCTTTACTCCAACAGCAGTTTCAGTCAAGCACCTACCGAGACAAATTCATCTTTAGCAAGAGAGCTGTCAGGTTTGGGGTCAGAGAGGTTTACACACAGGTCAGAAACGAGACAACTTTCCTATGTGGATGACCCCACTTGAAATATGGGTGAAACAAGCTTCATTTACACATCTGGTATTTCTGCTGGATCTTCCTCTCTCTCTCTGTTGTTTTTGGGGTTTTTTTTCTTAAGCCAATTTGGTATTTTTGTGGGGAATTTGTTGAGAACCTAATATACCATATTCCGCTGAGCACAGATTTTTAGCCCCAAGATAACTACATGATGCAAAAGTTAAAAAGGAGCATGTTTACAGATCTGGCCTTGCATAGTTATCAAAACCTTCACATTCCCAAACAGGAAACAACTTCTGACTCAATGGGTTTTCTGCAGGTGTAAAGATAAAGATGTCTCCTTCCTTCCTTCCTTCCTTCCTTCCTTCCTTCCTTCCTTCCTTCCTTCCTTCCTTCCTTCCTTCCTTCCTTCCTTCCTCCCTTCCTCCCTTCCTCCCTTCCTCCCTTCCTCCCTTCCTTCCTTCCTCCCTCCCTCCCTTCCTCCCTTCCTTTTCATTTCTTTTTCTTTGTTGAGACAGCAAGGGGGATTATGTGAGTGACTGTCAGAGAGAGAGGATCCATACAGAATAAACTCAGAAAAAAATGGGGAAATTTGTTGCCACTCACTGTTTTGGGTGTTTTTTACATCTGCTTCGTTCTGAGCTGCCTCTGTTTTTCAAGAAGTCAGACTTTATGTATTGTTTTACAAAGTTTGTTAACATCCTGCAACATCAATCCCTGACTCATCAGACAGAAGATACAGAAGGGCACTCCCAGGCTGCTGAACTCTCCTCTGCACTGCAATCTCTGGTCTAACCCAGGGGCTGAGATGCTGTGGTGAATCTTTAAATGAGCTTTAGCTAATTGATCGCCTCTAGAGCACAGCTACAGAGCAATGGAGCAGGGAATTTTGGCTCCTTCAGGGAAAATGATTCCTTACACCTCTTGTCAAGGCTGTGGCTAAATGTGAAAAATTAGTTCTCAGTTTTGCAGTTCATTTGCAGGTTTGCCTAATCACAGACAGAATGTTAGAGAGTTTTATTGAGGAACGTTTGGGTTACGGTGTCAATAGGCAGAATTTCTTGTAGTGTATTATGCTTACCAAGTTTATTCTCTTTATTCTCTCACACACTAAAAGTGATTGGAAATAGTTTATTAAAAAGCAGAATAAACTAGTTTGCCTGGGGGGGTGGGGAGAAGAAGTCATGATCCCCTTGTGAAGTTATTAACTTGCTGTAATTTAACTTGTAGAAATACATTTTCATAATGCACAGTGCTACTGAACATTTATTGTATCTTTGTTTACCACAGAGAGCGGTCTCCGTTCTGTTGGAGATCACATCTCAGGCAGCCTAGAGGTGAAGATGGAGCAGCTCCACAGCAGCAGCCTGACGAGCAGCATTATTGGTGTGTGCAGTCTGCACGACCTTGCTTGCACTCATTTCCTCATGAGAAAACCTGCCTCCTTCTGAGTGCAGCTTTAATTAAAAAGGTGTGTGTTGGAAACTACTGACAAAGCAGACAAAACAGCGAGGGGAAATCCTCCAGGTCTGTGAAGCTGCAGCCTCATCAGGGCTTGATATTTGGGAGGCACCTGCCAGGTGAGCCCACAAGAGATTACTCAGGGACACAAAACTCTTCTGTGTGCCCAGGGTTTCTAAACTGTTGAGTTAGATTTGCCCCGGGGGTTACTTGTTCCGTTTGCTAGATCGCTGTCTGATTTTCATACAGGATGGTTTTGTAGTGAAGAAGTTAAATTAAATGTGTACTTCACACTTTGCATGTTCAATTGACTATTTAGATTTAAAATGAGGCTATAAACCCCCTGGTATTTTTAAATAAACTTGTTCTTTTTCCAGTGTTGTCAAAAAGGAAAACATTTCCACAGGAAAAAAAGGTCACTGTATCACTTAGCAGGAATTCCCAAGCTTCTCCAAACCAGGACACCCAATTTGTTAGCTAAGCACTCGTATTCTTTTAAAGATTTACAGTGATTTATTTTCGGTGTCAGTAACAGCATCATCATTACTGGAAGGTCCAACTGTACCAAATGTTACTTTAATAAATCATCAACCCTGAAAATCGATACTCCAATGAATTGAATCAAATGAAACCGTTTCTGCTGCACAGTTTCACCCACAAAGTCAAAACCTCTGCTGTCCAAGTTCATAAAATTTCCATCATCTGGTTAGACCAGAGCCCTCAGACACAGCTCCCCAGACTCAATGTCAAACAAACCTTATCTGTTGATGGATTTTATTTTTTTTTTTTATGTCAGCCCATCAATGTGTCTGTGATGTTATATTACGGCATTTGCTTCCTCTGAAGTGACATGAACTGCTGCTTTATTTCATATCTGTAAAGATACCACAGGCTAGGTCTGACCTGCCTTTTTCTCCTTGCAGATTCCTGGATTTCTTTTCTGAAGGAGCTGCGTCCTCCTCTACCTCCTTTTAAATCTACTCTTGCAGAAAAAATAGTAGCTCTATTTCTTTTTTTAAAAATTTTGCTTACTGGCCAAGTACCTGGCATAATAAATGTGTATATTTGTAAAGACATATTTGTGATCTGTGCCAGGATGTTTATGTTGGCATGTCAGAGTTGCTGGTAGGATTTTTTCTGTGTTCACTCCATTTTTTGCCTGGAAGTCTCATGGAGTTGGTGGTAATTTCTTTTCCAGCTGGCATTACTTCCTACTAGTGATGAGGAAAAAATCTCTTGTGGCTGAGAAACTGTACATTGGTACACTTTCTGTCACAATTATCAGTAAACATGGAGAGAAAATGAGTTATTTGTGGAATCACAGAACGGATAATGCAATGATGCCGTTATTTTAGTGACTAAGCATTTTCTACCTCGTGAGAAAAATGCAGATAGCATTTATTTTATAAAGCCTTTTCTCTTTTCCCACATCTAAATGTTCCGTTTTGACCTATCATTTTTTTTCAACAAGGGCATTTATCCAGCCCTGAAGATGGAGGTACAGGCAGAAAGAACATGTGATTAGTTTTCCAGCTTCAGTTTTAACTTGACAGGAAATACCGAGAAGTTCAGGAGTAGTTTACGCTAATTCAGCTGTAATCAGAAACACCAATTTTTGGCTGATTTCGATGCTTGGTCCCCTCAGGGAGCCGAAAAGAGGCTGGTTTTGGCAGCTAACATTGATAAATACATTTTAGCAGTTTTTCTTCCTCACACTCAGCTGTCATCTCTTGCAACATCCTTAAATATAAACCCTGGAAAGCTCTGGTATGTGAGTGAGCTGCTGCCCTGGGGAGAGGCGTGAGAAACCTGCCTGCTCCCCTCTCCAGTGCCAAACTCCTGCTCTGGAGCTGGAATCTCCCTGTGTCCGTATTCCACCTGCTCCTCCTCGTCTTTGTGCCTTCCGGCCACGCTGTGATGGAGAGGGCTGCCTTAGGGCTGCGACAGCTTTAAAGCGGAGTTGAGAGGGGTTAGAGCCCTGCAGATTTACAGAATTGCTGCTGGACATCAGAAGTGTGGGAACTTAAGAGGGTTTGCCTCAGGGGTGCGTGGGTTTGAGGGCTCTGAAGGATTTGGGGATATAAAAATGCTTTTAATAACTAGGTAACTCACCTTTAGATCTTAAAAAAAAAAAAAGCTATTAAAAAATCATTGTGCTGACCAACTAAAATAGGTAAGACAAAATTACACCTGTCTTCCCAAAGCTTTATTCGAAATGTGGGATGTCACTCTGCACCACAATTCCTAGCAGGATGTGGATTTATTCCAGGTAATTCATGGGGCAGAGACAGAATTATAGTTGAGCGTATGAAATTAGGTGTATCTATAACAGGACGAGGGTGACCTATACTAAAAATTATTTTGAGAAAAAAAAATCCTGAGGTTCTTACACCTTAAAAAATTATACATACTGGGTTTTTTGGGTTTTTTTAAGCCAATATTTGGAGTATTTATTTTAGCACCAATATTCCCCCAGATGGCAACTGATCTCAGCTACTGTCCAGTGACCAGTCAGGGAAGAAATCTGAGTTATCCTCGGTGTTAATTGAGTTTACAGGTTGGTTCAGCAGTTCAGCTCAGAGAATGAGGGACATAAATGGCTCACGTGTCTGAGGACTGGAGGACTCTTGCAAATCAAGGCTCGACAGAGCTGCTGTGGGCACCGAGCCACAGCAGCTCGTGTTTCTATCACAGCTTCTTCCTCCTCTTGAGCTGCCCTCGTGCTGCTGAAATCTCCTTATGATGAAAGGTTTGATTGAGAGAGTCGTTATTCAAAGATGTGATGAAGTCAGGGGCATGGAGGAGCAGAGGTCATTTAGATGCCATTAGTTACATGCTATTAAATGGAAGTTATCTTGTGCTCATTGCTAATTGAAAAAAAGTAGTCCTGACTCTTTCTTCTGGTGCACTGGGCAAGGGAAACCAATGCAACCAAAGGAAATTGTTGTCAGTGATTAATTATGAGGACTGGGTTAAGACTGTGCTGTTGAGTGTGGTGTCTGGATACTCAGCCACAGCAGCGAGGTTTGGCACCCCGGACAAAGAAATTGAGTTTCAGGTTTTGACAGCAACGCTTTTATAGGTTCCATGGTAAAGGGCATCCTGTTTCTAAGCCACACAAGAAAAATCTTCGTAATAGAGGGTTTTAATATCAGCCAGAAGAAGTTTATTTGTTACCTCAGAAATGCCACAGAAAAAATAGCAAATCAGCACGGAAAGTGATGTAAAAACCCCCAAGCTTCAAAAACCAAAGCATCGCATTCATCGTCTTTCTTCAAAAAGCCACTTCTTCGTGATTTTGTTCACACACTGAGAAGGAAACCCCGTAGTCAATTATAATAAAAAGGATTTCAGATCTTCTCTAGCTCTCTCCAATAAGTGGCTGATTTTTACCTTCCAGTTCCAGCACAGGCCACCGTAATAAAATAATGACAAAGCTGCACTTGAGGGATTGTGTCACCCATAGCTTTCATTTCCTACTTCTTGAGCGGTTATTAATGGATAAGCAGGCTTTCCTTATTATCCCAAGGCAGATTGGTTTCTGTAAGAGCCTGTGATGAGAGACCTTCAAAAAGGCTGCTGGGATTCACATTCACTTTCACCTAAAATGTTTGAATTTCAGTGGTTTTATAAAAAAGATTTGAGAGACAAACGTTCCTGGAATTCTATGCATTAATTTAAAATTCAGGTTTTCTTTGTGGGGAAAGAAGCAGGCAGGACAGCAGGAGGAAGGGTGACCTTAAAGGAGGTGTTTAACACACCAGGTGCACTACAACAAATTTATCTTTTGAATTTTTAAAAGTACAAATTAAAGATGTGTTTCCTTGTATGGGATGGGGTCAATGGCTCTCTGAAAAAGTGCTGCCAGGGGCTGAGCGCTTTTAACCAACAGTTCTTAAAGTGGCAAAATATGAAGGTTTTTCACATAATTTGAATTTGAAAATACCATACAGCAAAGAAATAATGAATATTCAGATGTTTCTAATGTCACATCAGGTTAACAGTACAGGATATTTTAGTAATATTAGGATTTATACCAGCCTGTTCCTCAGTCTCCTCATGAAACCTCTAGGTGAGCACAGACTTATGGGAAAGGAGAAAACCATTTAGCATGGCCAGTGAAGCTCTGATAGGAGAATATAAATCTTTGTGAATGGTGGAACCAGAATTCTCTGCTCCCATCCCTCAGTTTTAGAGGCATTCCTCTCTCAGGGCTTTGATCTCATCTCCAGACAGTGGCAAGAAGGAAAAAAAATAAAATTAAAAGCATCAAAACCTACTCCAGATGCATGGTCCTGCTTCCAGCTGTTTGTCCGAGCACTATTAAAAATTTACCCTCTCTCTTGTTGGTGATGCTGCTATTTAAATTGTATGTTTATCTTCTGCTGAAATCCAAGGCAGTTTCAGGGACAGATTCCTGAAGAGAAAGAAACAAATTTTAAATCTTGCAAATGGAGAAGTACAGGAAGATTAAAATTGAATGTAAGGTTCTTAATATGCATCGATTTCCAGCAGAAGAAAATTCCTTATATTAAGCAACTAATATAAGGAGCTTCCCTTTTTAAGTTTATTCATATTTGACCATTTGTAAATTGTTTGCATTGCCCAGGATTAAAACAGAGAGGATCAATTTATTGTAAGAGTTACGCTGGATTTTCACAAACTTGTTTTGCAAAGCTGTGTCTCTGAGCAGCTGAAGTAACTCTTGTTTACTCGCTTATTTTTCCCTCTGTTATCTGACTTTGTTATCTGACTTCCTTTTTTTCTTTTTTTTTCTTTTTTTTTTTTTTTTTCTTTCTTTTACAAGGAATTTTTTCTGGTTATCTTATTCTGTTTTCCTTCTTTTTCCCCCTCTCATTTTAAATATGGTTTTCTACAGCATAGCCTGTAGCAAGACTTGCCATGATCACCAATAAATGACAAAAAGGATGTAGATATTAAAAGGCTCAGCTGCACTTTCATTTTTCCTTACCCTGTGCTTTTAATTTCAGAAATTAGCAGCAGTATCTACTGGACCCCCCATACTCTTTTCCCTACCTGATAAAAAGATAATGTACATGACACAGGATATTCTGGATTCTCACTTAAGGGAGGGGGTTAGTCTGGGATCTTGAGATGATCTTTTTGTATGTTTTGTAGTCAGGAGTAAAGTTAATTTATGAGTTTGGCCATGGATGTTTCACCTCTTCAAAGCGTAATATTTTTTCATTGACATTAATTCACAGAACTGTGTTTTGTAAACCAATTATGACAATTTGTGAAACTTTTCTCAGCACTTGAAATATGAGAGTTCGCCCACTATCGGCACTGGACGCATTCTGGGGTGCACTAATTAAATAATGAAGTCTCAGGAATAAATGCAGCAACAAATCTGGCTTTATTAGAAAATAAGTTTGATGGCAGTGAGCAAAGAAAAGAATTACAGTGAGAAGCAGAAGTGTTTTCTCTCTTTCCCATGGAGGCAGAGAGGCTGTGGCTTGTCAGAACCTCCTCTACCTCATTTCATGGTGAAAAAACAGCGTCAGATCTGCACTTCACCAAATCTGCTTCTCCCATTTCTGACATCCACAACTTTTATGGGAGGTTCTCGTCTTTTCACAGCCTCTATAAATCATTTTTAATTACTTGTTCACATGCAGAAACTGCAATTTAGGTCTTGTGGAACCTAATCTTTTGCACCAGATTTAGTTGGTTCTCTGCAATGCTGGTATTGCTAATTTGTACAAGGGTGAGCTCTGAAAAGATTTGTTCTGTAGGAAAGGAGATTTTGCAAATAGGAATAAATTTAGTTAACTTTAGTAATATTTCATGATAATTTGAAAAATGATAGGTTTGCGGTTTGCTTACCATTTATATGTGCATTAATTTACAACAGTTCAAAAGACACTACTCTCTGGGAGCAGTGAAAATTTAATTTTTTCATGGCAAAAATCTACACACAAAATGCAAAGAACGAGTGAGTCAGGCCTATAAAATCTCAGAAAAAGCACTAAGAGCCACAGTGTGCACATATCTAATGCAAGCCTGGTTTAATAATGCTTTAATTACATGTTAATTATTTATTAATTATGTTGTTTACCCTTATATTTTATCAGCATTCTCAGGTGTCCCTGCCTGGAGCTGCAGTTTTTTCAGTGGCTGACAGAACTTCAGGCAGTGCAGGATCGCCTTTGAGCCACAGTCGATGAGATGACGCTTCTGGGGGGAGGAGGAAGCCTTTGAAATTCCACAGCACCCAAATTTGTGAATTTTAAAGCTTCCCTGACACCCTAAAAGTAAAGCAAAGCCAATATATTACTAAGGAGCAAGTACTGAAGTGCAAATTTAGCACTGCAGTTGTCTTGATCGCGTCACAGTTCATTTTAAAATATTAAAAAAATAACAATAATCTCTCTCAGAGAGAGAGAGATTCCCCCACCCATGGAGGAGTCCTCCTGCTGAACGAGCCTTTTAAACACGTTTTTGCCCAATGTCCACAGGGAAAGCTCATCCCCAAAGTTCTCTGGAGTGTTCTGGGCAGCACTGTGCCTCGGCACGGAGCAATCACACGGGTTTTGTCCCGAGAATCTTTGCTGAATCACGAGATGCGGTGATTCAGGCCTTGGAAACTGCCCTGCAGCCTGGAATGGGTGAGAGGTTTTTATATCATGGCCCAAATCAAGCTCTGTTCATTCAGCTGGGTTTCCTTTTCTTCTTTCCTGCACTGCTTTCTCTTTTAAAATGTGCAAAAAGATGATGTGGCGCTACCACAGCGGCTTACTCTGCTTTTCTGTACATGCAGCACTTAAAACAGTATATTTTGTGACGTTATTAATCCCCAGAGCTCATTCTCAGAGTTTAATGCGGTATGATGATTTTACCTCTTGTATGGTAATATGCAGTCTCCAGGCTACCTTATTTTTATGCAGGTTATTAAAAAAAGAAAGACAGAAGTAGATGTTGGATACTGAGCTTTATTCAAAATCTGCCCTTCTGAGTTTTCCTCCATTATTGTTTACATTTATTCTCTGCCATGTCAAGTTCATACAGAAGTGTCAAAAAATCTTAAACTGCATAAAAGAATAGATTTTAATCTATTTAGATTTAATCACTTTAGATTTTAATGAGCAATTAAAACCCCTATAAAGAGGTTCTTGATTCCAGATTTTGGAGGGGGAAGGAGGGTAAAGGTGGGAAAACACTGGCAATCAAACCTATTTATTCAATTAATTAATTAGCAAACTAGATTTTCCATGAATATTGTGAGTAATTCCAAGGATAGCATAAAACAGAGAGATCTTTGCCCAGCCTGTTTCTTGGAGAGATCCAGTGGGTCCATGGTAAACTGTTCATTTATTCTCTGCTGGCTTCTCACAGATTTAATATTTCTTTTGCTTTCCTGTGCCATAGCTACCATTTACTGCCATTTCCTGGGAGAATTTCCCTCTCCTTCTGGAAGAGGCCTGCGAGCGATTCTTTCCATGACGTTAAACAGACAAATCTTTAAGTTGGGTGCCAGTGACATTGTTCCCATGGATGTGTGACTCGGGTCCTGATCCATGCTGCTGCAGGGACAATCCCAAATCCCAGTGAAACTGAGCCATCCCTTCCTCTGCATCCTTCCTGGCTCAGATTTCTTCTGAGAGGGACAGATGGATGTTTATGGAATGTTTCAGATCTGCACTGCTCCTTCCACCTTAAGCTTTATGAGTCTCTGCTGACTTTTAATTTCTTGACAAGCCAGGCTGTTGTAAACAACTCATATTTTATGCATCTGTGAAATGTAATCATGGGTTTTATGATGTTATTGAGTGATGGCCTTCACCGCTCGAGCAGGGGGTGTTGGAAGATTCCAGACTTGGCAGGAATGCGTGGCTGCTTTGTGATACTTGGTAACTGCAAGGTGCTTTATGTCTCCATAAAGTGAATTTTGAAAATAAATTTGGTCTGCTCCTCAGTAACCCCTAAGTTGCCAATGAACAAAGCAGGTTCAGCTTTCAGAGGCGGCCTCCTAAGAGAGGTATCAAACACAGAAATTTTTCAGGGCTCTTTGCCGCATTTTGTCACATGATTGTTGTTCTCTGTGTTTTCTTTATATAGCTATCAAAATTTTGTTGGCGGTCCACGAGAATTATAAAACCCTTGTCCATATCCTAGAGGATGTTAAAGTTCAGTCCCAGAAAACAGACTTCCACAAATTGTCAGAGGCAGGCTAACTTTTACAATGCCCTGCACTTTTCTTAAATCATAGGATGGAACTTCACTTTTTATACAGATAATTCACAGGCTGTGTATCTGAAAAATCTGATAATTGAGGCTGGTCGTATAAACAACTTAGTGGCTGCTTAGAATGGGAGCTGGCTGGAAATACTTGAAAATTCCATTTATTTTATCTTGGAAAAAGCATGGTAACAAAAATTACTAACTGCTTTTATATTACAATCAGTTTTGGCAGGTAGAGATGGAAGAGGGAGTAAATAGAGTATTTTTATCTGCTGTTGAGCAAAACACGTGCACACAGCTCTCTCCTCTCTCCTTCTTTCCTCATCTCACTCCCTTCCCTCTGCCCCCTCTTCCTCCCACCTCGCTCTCTCCCACTCTCCTGGCTGGGGCCTTCCAGGACCTGAAGGGAGCCTGCAAAAAAGATGGAGAGGGACTGGAGTGACAGGACAAGGGGGAACGGCTTCAGACTGAGAGGGAGTGGATTTGGATGGGATATCAGGAAGGAATTCTTCCCTATGAGGGTGGGGAGGCCCTGGAATAGAATTCCCAGAGCAGCTGGGGCTGCCCCTGGATCCTGGCAGTGCCCAAGGCCAGGTTGGATGGGGCTTGGAGCAGCCTGGGATGGTGGAAGGTGTCTCTGCCACAGCAGGAGAGTTGGGACTGGGTGATATCAAAGTCCCTCCCAACCAGGCATTCTATCATTCTGTTCTTAAATTCCAAAGACAGGCATACTTGTTCATCGTGAAAACTGACAGCCAAGTCCATCTAAATCCACCAAGGTTCCTGGTTGCTTTGAAAATATCTTAAATTCCGAGAGGGCTTTCTGAGGCTGTGCCATCACTTGCATCAGTGAAATGCAGGAATGATGATGATGGAATCTTGTGGGAAACCTCCCTGACATCAGAGTGGGGATGTGGGCTGTGTGCTTTTGTCTTTTGGGTTGTTTTATTTTTATTTATTTTTTTTTAACTAATCCTGTGCAGAACTATTTAATGTTGAATGCAGTTTGTTTTGTGGAGTCAGTCTATTTTTTAAACGTCGGTGAGGTGGCTCCAGGCACTGGTTATGTGCCTCTCATGCAAATAAAGTGTTGTCCTGCTGCTCAAGGGACCCTTCACAGATGGATTAAGGCATTTCAGTAGAGAGGGCAGCAGTGCTGAATTCCCTCACCTCAGGCTAACTAAGGAATGGATTTAGGATGGCAGTGGATGCAACCAAGCCGGCAGTTGGGTACCAACACCACATTCTCCTCAGCTGAAACGTGAGAAGCTGTCATTTTTTTCTCCCTAATTACTATCTATATTTCTTCACCACCTAAACCCAGCAATCACTCCTTTTCAGAGATTCTAGATTTGCAGCACAGACCCCTTTTAAAGTGATTTTACTGAGGGAAAAAAAAAAAAAGGAAGGTTCAAGTTGGCCTATGAATACAACTGATTCCTCAAAATACACTTTTATTCTGTGGCAAAGTCTGTTGTTCTGTCGGAGAACTTCACTCACTTCAAAACCATTTGTGCTGAACTGCAGGTATTCTTTTTTCTTTTTGTTTGTCATGGTACAGAAGCATTCTCTTTGCAGAGGAGGTTTTTTAGTTACTATTGAGTTGCTATAATATTTTTGTTTCCATTTAGATGTTTTCAGTCTCTCCTTTTTTTTTCTTCCTTTTTTTCCCATTCCTATCTTGAAAATAGACAGGAGTACAAGTGTATCTTCAAGATTAAATGAACAAAAAGCAGTGCTCACTATTCTGCTGAAAAATTCTCTTTAGCTGAGCCCGAATTTGGAAACTTTGGGATGTAAATGAAAATAGATTAAAAACATTGGGTCCCAGTGCCCTTTTCATTCCATTGAGAGCTAACACGTGTGTAATTATGAAAGCAAATGTGCAGCAGGCAATCATGTAAATACCAATAAAGGTTTCTTAGTGGCAAAGCTGATTTCATGTAAATAACTCCTCTTAATTTGTTCTAATTAAAAAAAAAAAAGTCTAATTACAGAGAGCAGCTTACGTTGATCAGCATATTCAGATGAATGCTGGTATAGGTCATAATAAATAGATAATAAATAAATAGGTCATAATAAATAGATAATAAATAAATAGATGAGGAAATAATCTATATAAAGAAATTTTAAAAAATAATGTCAGATAAGAAAAGTGGGCTATCTTGACTGGCACTGAATGGGTATTTCTGGGTTCAGCCCAGCCAGTTAGAAACAGGACAGCTGAAAATACTTCCACTGAAAAAAAAAATAAATAAAAAAGCAGAAAACCTCAACACACTCCCTCTCATCCTGCCCTCCCCTCCTCCCTGCCTCCTTCCCTCTCTCCCTCCTTCCACTCCCTCCCAAAATTATCCATCACGTGTCCCTCTTGCTACTGAGGACATGAAGAAAGGCTTAGTTGGAGTAACACAGATTTACAGATATTAAAACAAAAACCAAACCAGTGACCAGGTGGTAAATTTGATATAGTGGTGATTCAATTATTATCTAGAAAAATCACGGGAAAACTGCATTTTCCTGTTACTCAGACAAGGTAAATTTCTTTTTCAAAATAGAATTTCATTATAGAGTGGACTAGATGCTAATTAAGTGAATTTTCTAATTTCTACTCCTCATAATAATTCCAATATTTTTTAAATACTTTGAAAATCAAAGATTAGCAGAACCATCACCAGTGAAGAAAAAAAAAACAACTGACTAGATCAGGGCAGGGTTTTTTCCCCCACAACAACAGTTCTTTTAAGAATAGACAAGGATTTTCTTTTTATTTTTAAATGCCATTGTTTTCCTTCTCTTTGAAGGTAAGATTTATGCGATCACAGTCTTTGTCTCCTGCTCCCATAAACTTTTGACATTTTTAAGTGATTTAAGGCAAGTTTGACAAAGGATTAGAGATCTCAAAACCTCAGTAAAATAAAATTATCAAATAAGGGTGGCAAGAATGAAGGGAGATGATCGTGAGCTCTGAATTCAATGCCATTTTTAAACACAGGAGAATCTACCACTGCTCTGATGTAAATATTGCCTTTTTTATATATTATCTATACTGTAAAGGGAAGATAAAATAAAATAACTTACTCCAAAAAATACTAAAGCTTGTATATTTATGGGGTATCACCAAATTTTAAAGAAAGTCCATGCAGTTTTGTTGCGGCAATTTTTGATATTATTTAATTTCTACAAAGGAGTGGAACAACTTCAAGAGCTCTTAGAAGCTGAAAACTTCTCAGTCCACCTCTAACACTCTCAGAGGTGAAAAGGAACAGAAATTTCATGTTCAAGTTCTTGCTTTATTTTGGCTCAAAGCAGGCGTTTTCCCAACATGACTTGAGTTCCCTAAAAGTCCCGGAGCACCAATGAGAATTTAATTGTTCGCTGAGGACGGCAGGGTTTGAACTGTGCAACTTGAACTCTCTGAGCAGGGATGTAAATGAAATATTCTGGGACTGCTGACAGGATATCACCAAAGACAATTGGGGCTTTATTCTAGCGTTAAAAAGAGGAAGTTTAGCAGTTCCTAGGAGAAGGAGATAATTTCCTAAAAATATAACGATGCAAAATTCAGCAGTAAGTTGAGACCCACCATCTCTACCACACCTCAGAAAAGAAAAACAACTGTGCATTTGCACGGCCCGGGAAAAGGTTTCATTAATGAGTTAATGGGTTTTATTTCTTAATAACCCATTCTTATGTGCTTGGTAATAATGAAATTTATCTCCCCAGGCTGAGTCTTGCCAGTGACACTCGCAGGTGAGTGATCTCTCCCTGCCCTTATCGGGACAGATGAGCCTTTTGTTGTATTTTCTCTCACCTGCCCAGCTGAGGCTGGGCAGCTTTGGTGGGCACCTGCTGTCCTGTCAGGGTCAGCACACCACAGTCTGGAAGGCCACAGCTGAAGCTGTGTTGTTTAAATTATTTAAAGAAAAAAAAAAGCTTTCAATCAAGGCCACTCTTTCAGTGACAGAAGATGAAACAGTTTGCTGGTTTATATCTTCTCCCCAGATATTATTATCCTCAGCCATACATCATTCTGCTACATTTTCACAAAAAGCCATTGATTTAAACATGACTTGGGAGGCAGAAGGATGTTCAGCAGAGTGATTGCTCTGGTGGAATCGTAGGCTCTGCTCAGGAGCTGTGGGAAAACATACAACTTGTTAAACACGTTATGGATTTACTCTCTCTGTGGATGTGTCACTGCAAGAGGGTTCTGAGTTCAGACAGCATCTTCTTTTCGGGATGCAGCCCCTGTTCTGCTACCCAAACAGGTTCTGGTGCGCTGAGATTTGTGCACATGTGCTCACAATAGTTTTGCATTCCTCCATCCACGTGAAAATAAAAAATTTAAAAAAAAAAATGGAAGCTTTCTTGTAGTACCTCTGAATCTGAGAGAGAGTTCCGTGGGAGAGACTGAGTTACACTCCACTGCCTCGTGTGATCAATCGGTTTTCTCTTGGAAAATGAAGTCACACAAAAGCACAGCGGGGCAGATCTTCTGGGCTTCATAGTTTTGCTTTACCTTCAGCAGAATCCCATTTACAGCCAGCAATGGATTGAAAAGAGTATCTGGCTGAGATCCGCACCTTCAGTGCTTGCACGCAGCCTGGCCTCGTGGCTGATAGATAGAGTACAAGTTTTCCTTAGAGGTTCAATAAGGAGGGCTGAAATTGATGTCTTTACCCCGTGGTACCTGCCGGTATGTTCAGCTGAAAAAATAAAATATGGTTCCCTAGCCTAGAAAGAAAAGTAGGTGCAGCTGCCCCAGACTTTAGTAGCAGCACTTTATTTATGCAGCTGTAAAACATATTTGTGTCTTGAAATGCATCATTTGTGTCTTGAAATGTATCATCTGGAAGAGTAAATACAAATATTTGGAGAATATTGTGAGTTTGCTGAGGAGTTAGAGCAAAATGGTTCCAAGCAATGCTACCCTAAAATTCAGTGTTTATCACGTTTTCATTTTGGGGAGAGGTGTTGCTCAAGGGGGGAGTGGATGATAGGACAAGGTTTTATCTTGCTGGCAAAATTTTCCCATCACCCTTGGCCCAAATCCTTTGCAAGAAATGTTCTGTCTTTCTAAAAGTCTCGAGTTAGCAAATCAGTGTGCTGAGAGCAGAAATGTATTGTGGCCCTCAGTGAAATGAATCTTTTGGCTACGAGGATCAGCTTTTACCTAAAATAGCATCATTGTCATTCCGTAGGAGGGGGGAAATAACAGCTGAGTCTCCACAAAAATAAACAGCCCTCAGCAGTTCCGCAAACAGAGATGAGAAATGTCCATTATAATAACCGTACACATCCTGGGCATGGACAGGGCTGCAATACAAGCAGCACAGTGTCGATGCTAAAGCCCTGTTCCAGATGAAGAAAATCAATCTCAGCTTTTCCCCACGGGTGTATCTCTGTTCTGAGCGCGGTCTCTGGGCGCCTCTCACCTTTCAGAGCTGGTTTGTGTGGGGAAGGGAAGATGAGGCCCGTGATGGGCATTTAAAAAATCCCATCAGGGATGGGATCTCGCTCCTCCGCCTGAGCCAGCCGTGGGTAAAAAGGCAGCTCTGGTTTAATGTTTTACAAATCAGGTATTGTAAGAGGTGATAACCACCTACCTGCCTAAAAAACCTCTTGGCATTCAGTTTGTTCTTAAGAGTACCCAAAAAGCAAAGTGTGAATAAAACACAGAGAAAAGTGAGTTTAAGAGGGATGGCAGCATGGCGACCACTGTGCTCCAGTCACTGGAATTTTGTTGTACCACACACACCTCTAAATACATTAAATATATCTAAAAATGCAGTATTTTAGTGGTTGTGCAATATTTCAGCAACTGGCAGACATAAAATGAGCTAAAAATATCAATACACCCCCGAGACCAACACACCTCTGCCCACAGGACCTTTTTTATCAACATTCGAATATGGCCAAGCAGTAAGGGGCTGTGAGTCCAGAACCAGCGCCTCAGATTTTTGCCCATTGTGAACGGGCTTTAAATAAAATCAGATTTAGTCTCCTATCCAGTTTGGAAGGTCTTTTTGCTTTGCAGCAGATCACAGGCTGGAACGGTCTCCTCCTTGATGGATCGAAGTTGTCTCTTTGCTGCCATTTGTCCTGTGGGACCACTAGAGAAATCAGTATTTTCCCCAAATCCTTGTCCTAATTTATGTCCTCTTGTTGGATAACTTTTATATCTGGGTTATATCTTAGAATGCACATTTCTGTGCTCGATGCTGTTCATTCTGAATTTTAACTCTGGCTTGCAATTTTCCAGCTGCTGTGTGTGTCCGTGATTAGGTTCATTCTAAAAATGTTCCCCACGCTAGAAAAAAAAAGAAAGGAAAATATTTTAAAGAAAATATCATTTTATTGTCATTAGATGTACAGGATAACTGCAATTCTGGGTTGGTTTTTGTTTTCTCCAACAAGATTAAAAAACCCCAACACGAAGACCATCTTTTAAGTGCTGATATTAAGAGAAAATAGGTTTCCAGATTAACGCCTTAGTTATGCTTTTAAATGGCATATGCAAAATAATCATTTTAAATAAGGTGTGTCAAATTGAGGGAAGAAATTATGTTTAATATAAACATGAAGATGAGTCCAGCTACAGCATATGAAGTTTGTCTATATATATATATATATACACACATACATATATACACACAGACACACAGATATATATGTATATCTATGTGTGTATATATATATATATATGTATAAGACCATGATTTTTTTCTGGTAGACCTCCTCTATAATGCATGGACAGAAACAAACATTTCTAGAATGTGATTTTCCTGATCACTTTCTGCTTTCAGGTGAGATGAATCATGCATTATAAGCACTGATTTCTCCCCACCAAGCAAGGGGTATTTATACTCTCCATGTAACTACACAAGGATGGAATATTCAAACACAGATGTTTTCATCTGGATCATGTAGAGCTAAATGGAATCTTATTCCCACATGCTGCAAAACCCAGGGAAAAAAATACTCCTGTAGCCATAATTGCAATTTTTTATAAAACCACAAGTGTTGCCAGGCTTGCAAATCTTTCAGCACAAGCTCAATTTGTGTGTCAATTCACTTCTCTTATAGTCTGAATGGGAATGCCACGCTCCTGAAAACCTGTCCCTCTCTGCAGCTGCTGAGCCCACCAGAAAACGTAATTGAGCTGCTGCATCCGACACATCTGGCGGGAACGTGGCCCTTCCACCACACAAAGGTCAGCTCTAGCGCCGGCAGCTGCTCGTGGAGCGCTGCGTTTGCTCTGCACCGTGCGGGATCGGGGATGGGAGAGTGCAGCTCTTGGCTGGGTTCTGCCATAAAACGTCCTGGAGTCAACTTGGATGGACAGGTTGTGGCAAGGCTCAGCCTCAGCTCGTTTTTGGGAGAGTTTCAGCCTCGCCCCCAACTGATCATTGGTACTCCCCTGAGATCAGTGATTTGTCACCAGTTGCTCTCTGGTGATACATTAGTTTTTCTCCATCACTGTTAAAAGGCACGGTTTCTTCTTGTTCAAAATCCCTTCAGAAAGGCTATATCATTTATCTGGTTTTATTATTTAAGAATGTTTCCTCTTTTCTTCTGTGGAACAGCCATGCTGGAATAAAAGCTCCCCTCTCAAAGTGCTCCTTCACATCCCCCTGTGAATGCGCTCCAGCCTCAAGACGTGTTTTATATGGAGGTCCTTTTTTAACTGGAGCATGCATCACACACCAGAATAAAACCAAAGAGCAGGGGGAAAGCAAGGAATAAAACTGTGAAGGGCTCATAGCCAAAGGAACACGAAGAGGTGGGAATACCGAGATGATCGTGGTCCGGATCTGAAAATCAATGACTGCTTGAGATTGCTCATTCCTAAACTTTGACATCTACATCTGTTTTTCTTCTCGCTGTTCTCAAGAAACTTCTGCAGCATAACAGATCAAAAAGGCGTTTTACATTACGTGTGTTATAAATTCAGTCCAGACTTTTCTCTTTCTTCAGGATACCTGCACTTCATGAAGTGAAACAAAAGAAATAAACCCCAGCACCCATCAAATTCTGTTTTGATCTTCAGGCACAGGCTCAATTATTATTAAAATGAGATTGGTTATTAGAAAACAGCACATAGTATTTACACTTTTCTTTCTGCTTTGAAAGGCTTCTCCAATTTATATTGAAAATTAAGGACATGCATAGATCTGTCCCATCAGAAATGCTTTCCATCTAATTTATTTATAGGGCACTGATAAACTAATACTGAAAGTCATTTGAACAGTCATTAATATTGTGTTCTGGAGGGTTTTTTATTTACTCATTAAAAGAAGTGTGATGCCAGATTTGTAATTTTAGAGATAATAGTCTTGTCTAGATACATTTACTTTATCAGCTATAAAATCCCCTTTCTCTGGGACAACACCTCATCTGTAAGATTTTTTTGTCTAGCAGTCATTTTTTTCTCCACGTTTTCAGAACTCAGAACTTCAACATTTTTCACTTCACTGGAACTGAAAATCAGGTAGAAAGACTGAGACTGAAGGCACACGTATTTACTGTAGGAATCAGAATTATTCTTCCCAATGTTTATACTTAATTAATAAAACCTTTGCAGCTCTCTTGAGAAGGAAAGGGAGTTTACCTTTCTTTTGACACTTTAATGAACAGCTCCAGAATAAAAATTTAGGCTCGATATGCTTTTGGTTTATTTAAAGGTACTACCTGTTCTGTGAATGACATCTGTGAAAGTCTCTCCCTAGACTTTGCTGGGATTAAATCAGCCATGCACACGTCTGATTTCATGACAGATTTTCAGAATATCCCAGAGAACACAGTGTCTGCATTTCCAGCAACTGTTTATCTAAAAGCCTGAGGAGGGCAGACTGGAGCACTGTGTGAACACTTTTGAATAAGACGAGGTAAATCACATACTTTATCAAAATTCTTTCAACTCCTAATGGCTTGAAACGGTATTACACTTGAATTTTGCAACAGATTTTTTTCCCATTCCAAGAGAAAGTTATGAGCATGTTCACAAAAATGTTTTAAAGATCTGTAAGAGAGAAGAGTTACTAGCTTAATCTGTATTTGGCTAATTAAGGATCTCAAAGCATGTCAGAGCATTAGCCACTATCTAGCCAAAATATAAATGTTTAAAATCATTGGCCTGCATTAGGAACTTTGTGAGATTTCTAAAGATGTTCCATGGTGTCGTCACAATTTTTCTAAACATTCCCCTAGTTTTCCTTGCAGATGGGATTGCTTCAGGATCAAGTTAAGAACTGTATTCCCACACGCTGTTTTCTTAGCTATTTGTTCCTAACAGTAATTTTTGTTTGTTTCTGATATATTTGTATTTATTTTGACGTTGTGGAGGGATCCCTGCTGGCTTTGCTGTCAAGAGATTTCATTTTCATATGAATTCCCCACTTTCCTTTCATGAGCTTGGTTTATGACTTGCCTTTGAACCTGCTCATTTTATCTTGTACTCACTGTGAATTTGAGACAAAGCTGTACTAATTTGTCATCTTTTGCTACATGAAGTTTTCTCCCCCGTGCTTCCCCCTTTTTATCCATTGTGAAATTCAGCTTAAACTGAGATTCACTGTCCACTCTGCCAGCCAGTGACACCTGGTGACATCTAACGAAGAGATGTGTGTTCCAACAAAACCCTTCCTCAGATAGGGAATTCCTAACTGGGCAGAAATATAAAGACACTTTTAATAAACCACGTCTTTGCTTGGCTGGAAGAACACCTAACAAATCTCAGAAGAATCATGAGAACAAATTCACCCAAAAGCTGTGACTAGTTGGTTTTTATTTTAATATTTTTAATATTTAAGATTTATTGGAGTATGAAGAGTTACAATTTGGTGACCCTAAGGCCTTTTCCTGCCAGGCATTTAAGAGTTGGACTCAATAATCCTAGTGGGTCCCTTCCAGCTCCGAATATTCTGTGATAATCTGTGATAATTGGGAAAATCAATTGTTAAAAAATCATGAACACAAAACCACCTGTTTGGCATAGCCCTGCTTATTATATGGGAATAGAAATGTAGTCAAAAGGAGGTGATTAGTAGTTAATTCCATTTAAAAGAAATCTGAGTCTCCAGGCTGTGATGTAAAATACTGTTTATATCTTTGTGATGCGCTGTAGAGGCCGTTCCCTTTCTAAACAGAATTTTTTCAAGGTGTACTCCATTGAGTTAACCTCTCTCTTCAGCAGTCCTGAGTAAATTTATGGCCTGATTTAGTTTTTAATTACTTATTTGGATAGGTTTTCTGTGAGGCTTCTTACCTGGTTAATAGTAAGATATGAAGTTCTGTCACAGCCACACATGAGATTTGAACTGTAAGATGGAGCAGCCCAGAGCTTCATATAAATAAATTACCTTCAATTAATTTAATTTTGCAAGGTTTGGAGAAATGTTTTGGAGCAATGTAGCTTTTATCAAAGGAATTCCTTTTATTAAAGGAATTTATAAAAACCTAAAAAGGCTCATTGACATGCCCTTACCTTGTCCCAGAAAAGATGTTTGCTCAGGTGTTGGCTTCAGAGGCTGTTTTACAGTTTGGCTTGTGGACCTAAATAATCATTAGATATTCCCCGGAGAGCGGAGGATTGCCAAGAAATAGATGAGCAATGAAAAATAAAATCATGGAGAGAAGGATATGAAGGGAAAGTGAGAAATTTTCCAGAAGAGAATGCAAGAGGAAAAAGATCTAAAGAACAAAAATTAGTCTGAAATCCTTGAAAGCTTTTGTGGGATAAAAAAGCAAATGTAACTGAAAAATATTGAAACTGGAAGGGCTTTTTTATTAGGATACTCTCCTGATTTTATCTGGGATAAAGTTAATTTTCTTGTTAGTATGTGGTGTATGGGCACTTCCATAACCCTGGAAACAAATCTTTCCAAATAGACTCTGAACAGGGAAGAAATATTGTTTCATTCATCTAAAAAATAGATATAATTATCAATATTTTATAACTTTGTACTCTGCTGCAAAGCATTTTGTAGAAATAGAAGTCCTTGAGAAAATTTTGCATTGCAAGCAGATAAGCAATTAAGGAAAAAGAGTTTGTTACCATAACAGCCTCTTATTGACCCTTTTATTGAACATAAGAATCTCAGAAGTACCTTATATTTTAATGGTATTTCACAGAGTTATAAAGCAGACAGAGGAAGTGATACATAAAACCACTTTTCACATTTAGTTGGAAATATGACACATCCAGCTTCAGCAAAAAGCAGTTTACCTTTCGCTATATTTAAGTTCTTCTTTGTCCCTTTTGAAAGCCAGCAAATATTGAAAAAAAAGAATTTAAATGGTATTTATTTGCAACTTCCTGGCTCTGTTCCAGACCCTTCCTTCACCCTATGAAGACAATAAGCAGACTGGGCCAGGTAATTCAGCTGCACCAGTGGAGCCTTCGGGGAGCAAAAAGGCGTTTGTGCGTTTGGACAGAAATTTCCGCCAGGTACGGCAGCGAGGCTGATGGGATCTGACAGCGCCCGGTGGGGACAGCGTAAATTCACGGACAGCAGTAGGATTTGGAGTTCAGTCACAGCAGAAGCAAAGAGTGTCTGAAGCCATCTATCTGTCACAGTGACAGCTCCCTGGAGCTGCTCCCTTCACCTTTGTTAATCCCATGCAAAGGATCGGGCTGAGACAAGCACAGAGCTGATCTTGGCTGGCCACAAACTGATGCCTTCAAGGTTTGCTCTGCAGCAGCTTCTCCAGCAAATCTCTTCATCCTCAGGTTCCCTTTATTGGCATGTAGTTCATTGCTGCTATCTGTTGGATTAGCCTTTTTTTTAAATTTCCAATTAAAGCGATCATTAATACTCTGTGTTAGGTTTGAAGGGCATTAGGCTATTCTTGCAGCCTGCACATTTTAGACATCTGGACAGCACTAATTGTGAATGGTTCAGGTGCAGATGGGGATTTCTTTATTCCTGTTTCAGCTTTATTATCTTTTTAATTAGGGTCACGTATCTTATGTATGTCTTGTAAACATTGTAGGGAGGCTTCCAGTCGGTGCCAGTCCTGCTGCATCAGGACCTCAGTAAAGGAGGGTTTAATGGGGACAGCAACAAGGAAAAGAGATGATGACCCTTCGTAAAGTTTAACTTTCATTACTGATGGTGAATAAGAGGAGGAGATAGGCAGGGTAAGATCTAACGTGGAGAGGGGAAAGGCTGCAATAATAGTACAGGAAAAATGCTAGGAAGACTTTTTTGCTGAAATCCTCCATCTTGTGAAGGGTGATGTTTGCCTGTTTATAAATAAAACTTAATTCTGCTGAGGAGTCAGGTCTCTCTGGACTGATTTACCCCTCATGGACCATATTAAGGTGGTGGAAGCACACGTGTACATGCATGCTATAGGAATATTAGGTTAGTGCATGAAAGAATCTGAATTCTGACAACAGTCTGGCAACACAGATTACAAACTTTGTGCTGAATCTTTATTTTTTTCTCTGTTGAACCAATTCCCTTTTCCTGTACTCTCATTTCTTGATGGCAGTGCTGAAAGATATTCTGAGCTCCTGCTTCCTTTAACTGACGAAGAGGTGACAAATAGTGTATCTGCAAGGAAGACACAATTTAAAGACCAAAGTAGTGCAGAGTCTTTAGCTGAGTACAATATTGAAATAAACTTTTCTCCTTGTCTCTACTGAGAATACCACCAGACTTTTCAGGTGTTTTTTACCCTCCCAAAGCACAAAGTTGGTAAGGCACCTGCAAGGCTTAGAGTTGTTCTGGCTTGGGTTTAGCAGTTCCGTGGGTTTTGTTGCTCTCTCACTCCTATCCTGGCTCACAAATCTTTAGTCACAGCAGCAGTTCTCGCTCCTTGATTATTATTTCAGAAGATGATTTAAGAAAGCACTTAATAGCCCTAATGAGGACAATAAATGATCCCAGTGGAACAGATATGCAAATATTTTTTTAGTACCCTGCTGAATCAGGTTTGCAAGTCTTATTTCTAACCACAGTGGTAGAACCACAATTTTCCTGCTGCTAACCACTTTCCCTCACCAAAGAGGGTTCATTTGGGAACAGCTAATGCTTTCCCAATAACCTACAAGGTACTCCAGTTGAACATTTCTGAGCTTAGTAAATAGGCTATTCAGTTGCTAAGAAGAGTAATGAGTCCTTAAGTGTACATAAGAATGATTTATTGCATAATGTGAATTTAGAGCCCATTACGGGAAATAACTACATTCCACTAATTACAAAATTTAATAGTCACTCCAGCCTAGGAAACAGCAGTGCGAGCAAGCAGATTTGCAGCCATGCATTCAAAAGAATGAACTACATGAGAAGCAGTTAGCTGAAAATCAGTTTACCATTTAACCCCAGCTCAACTCAGAGATCTAACTCATGACAAAGTTGTTTTGAATTAGTTGGTTTTTTTTCCCATGGTCAACTTTTCTAAAAACTTGGGGGAAATGGCATCATTTAAGGGATTGGCTAGAAATATATTAAGAAATTTCATCAGTCTTCAGATTCATCATATTTCTGTTGGAATCCCTCAGAAAAAAAACCAAACTTTTGCCCATGGTGTGGGTGGGTTTTCTAATGGGTTTGTAATAATTTGCTTCTCTCTATACAGAGCAAATGCACTCCCGTGTCAGTACTGTTGTTCTGTTGTTCACACTGAGCAGACAGTGCCAGGCTTGGTTCTTCCCTCTGAGCTGTGTAAATGATTAGTAAGTGCCAGAATCAATTTTGTAAATGCACAGGACAAAGGGCAGCGTGCCTGCTTGGAGATTTCCAGCTGAAACGTAGGTGGTATTTATTTTACTCTTCGAAACCTGGTTGACCTGTCAGGATCCAGACAAGGCTGCACACAGTGGTGTGGGCTGCAGATACGGAACTTAGGAGAGAGATTTTATGGTAGGATCTGTTAAACTAAACAGGAAAATTGCCAAGGACAATTTTAGTTTGATAGAATGGCGTCTGATAGGAAGTGAAGCATGTTAATTGATATAAAGAATTTGATACTTGGTAAACTGAATGCGATGCAAAAAGAAAAGCCACCCATCATGTGGAGTGATCTGTTTAACCTTCAGAGTGACTCTTGTGGGTTTTAAGAATAACTGCTTGGCAGATGATTTGTTTTGTCCTGGACTCAGGAAAGTAAAACCATCTTTCACCGACCGAAAAAGTTCCAATTTAACAAGATTCAGATGGGGACAGCAGATTGTCAGCAAATTGTCAGTCAGTGGGCAAACCGTGGAGTGTGTGTGGCAAAACTGCTGGTTTTGGATGCCTGCATGTTGCAGAAGGGAAGATGTTAAATGATAATACTGTCCAAAGCTGATGAATTTTCTCGGAGGAAGAGATAACTTCAAGAGCATGATCAGATACCCAAGGGCTTATTTAAACACAACTGCAATTTTTGCATCCATAACTTTACAAATTCTCATCCGTGTGGAATGGGAAAAGCAACATTTGTGCTAGTAATGGATAGCAGATACTCTTCTCACATTCACAGGGCTGAAAAATATGCTCTTGACCTTATCAAGACAGGAGAAATGTAGTCTTTTTGTAAGTACAGAACACACAAAATATTTTTATGTGTTTGGAGCCAACAGCATTGTTTCAAAACGTAAGTCCCTTGACTTATTTCATTGGGTTTGTAAACAGCTGATCTGGGACTAAGATTTTTTTTTTTTCTTTTTTTTATCTTTTTAAATATACAGTAAATTTAAGATTTTACCAAAGGGGTTCTTTTTTTTCTTCCCCACCTCAAACAGGAAAAGTAAACCCAATCTTATTTCAGATTGAAAATAATATGTCATTAAATGCCATTGGGCCTCAGTGTTACAGCTCCAGCCAAGCTGGCTGATGTAAATGACTTTCATCTCTCACAACTGGTGCTTTCCCAACTTGCTTGCCATAAAATTATCAGTGAAGTAGGAATGCCAAAAATTATCTACCTTTAATTCTCTGCTAATTAGTCCAACTCCATCAGGTCCTAGGATTTATGGCTCCTATATGGAAAACGGATTTGTTTTCTTTCCTACCTGCTAATCCACATGCAGATGGAGATAGCAGCAGTTTTCTTTCTGTGCAATTTTGGTGTTGGCTGGTTATTTAAAGGAGCTTTTAAAAAACAGGAGAAGCAAAATTGATGCATAGAAACCAGGAGGGGATTCATTTTTGTGACGGTATTTGCATGTCTGGTTTGGAAGTTCAAACCTAAGGTTATCTTTTCTAGTCCATACATTTCCCAGGATTACAAACACAGGGCTGAAGTTGTTCATTTTTACCTCTGTTTACAAACTGGCTGAGGCAAATTGCAACACACTTGAATAAATATGTTCATTGCTATTCATTTAAATAAATACTTGCAAAACAAGGAGGTCACATCCTGAGTTTTTCTGAGCAGCTAGAGTACAAATGAGTCCTGGTTTGTACCATCTGGTGGGATGTTCAGTGGTTCAGCAGTTCAGGACTACTCAACTCTGATATTCGCACTGCCTGTAACGACAAGCAATCTGAGTGTTGTTTCTGTGTCCTAAAGGGGTGACCATCACTTACATCGAGGTTTTTGGCATAAAAGGTTAAATAGGAAGATTGTTACAATATTAGGTAACCTTGCCACTGACTTTCTTTTCAAACTGAAAAATAGCTTTTACTCCAACTCCAGCAAAATCTGCTCACCTTACTGATTGATGCATCCAGTCAACAGCTGGGGAATGATACAGTGAAGGACCATTCAAATGACTCAGCTGATATACGAGCACTGGCCTGAAATTTATGGCTGACAGCAAAAGGACTGACCAGGCTCTGAGACAGCCAGGATTTAAGCCCATGGTTTGTCTGTTGTTATCACTGCAGGATGCTGTTTATGTCAGACAACAACTTCCACTCTTGTTCTGCAGCTTTGGTACTCGTGTATTTTGGAATATTTGGGCTTGGTCACATCTTGTACCATCGAACTGCACAGATCACACGCCTTAAATGTAGCCTTACTTTATGATGTACTCATGTATTTTGGAATATTTGGACTTGGTCACATCCTGTACCATCAGAACTGCACAGATCACACGCCTTCAATGTAGTCTTACTTTATCATGTAGACACCGTTTCTCCTCAGCAAGGGCTTCTCTTCAGAGTCTGTAACTTAATATTCACTTAGATTTACCTAGATTTTTACAGATTAGCAAAGCTGAAAAAGTTCCTCACACAGCACGTATCCAAGGTAAGTAACCAAGGTTAAAATGGAATATTGCTGCAGTAAAGGAGGATGTATAATTTACAAAGAAAGGGATTGGAGAGGGGCTTTGAGCTGAGCTTCCCTTCTATTGCCCATGAATTTCTTTGCCCCAAGACTCTCCTTATTTATTAAACAATCAGTATGTATTTCAAAACACACTATTCGCACAGCTCAGCAGATTTTCTTTTACCCTTTCCTAAGGTCACAAACTCAACAAAACTGAACCTTCAGCAGACCTGAGCAAGTTCACTGCTGGTGCTCATTCAACCTTAATTTAAGCACGGATGTGGAATTATTCACTGGTTTCTTACCTACTGCCAGGCAGGTGGCATCCTGTGTCTGTGTGTGTGTGCAGAGAACCAACTGCCCTCGCTGTGCCACGAGAATTTGGGCAGCTCACACAGTGGAGCAGCGTCTGTGGGCAGTGCGTGCACAAACGACGAGTGCAGAGCTTTTTTAAACTCGATAGAGCACACAGTGGCTAACTGTGAATAACGATTTGCTGGGCTAAACATTAATATGCTCCTCATCTCCCGATGAAAAGCCTGGTGGGGCTTTGCCAGCCAGGCAGTTGTCAATCAAACGGGGATGTGACAGTCCCCTTTGCTTCTCGGAACAGGCTGATCCTCCTGTGTTGCTGAATTAACATTTGCTGTGTCTCTGCTGGTTTTTCTTACAATTCTATAAGTTTTCACAGAAGTATTTTCCTCTTGAATTTTGTTTAGCTGCCCTTTCTCACAGGTACTTTGCTCTTGCAACATGAAATGTTTGTATCCAAGCAATCGATTGTCTCAAAAATCCATTATTACCGGGGAGATCTCAACAGCATTCCAGTGGAAGCTGACAAGCAGATGATGGATTGTTCTCATTAAACACTGATACTCATATTTTAAACAGTGCCCCAAACTTTCAAAGATTAAAAGTAGGATTCAAAGTTAGAAGAACGGAAGACTGGAAAGATTAAATCTTTCCATGGCCCAGAACTACGGCCAGGTAATGACTAAGTCATGAATTCTTCACCAACGTTTATGAAGGTTTTGGGGCTCCTTGATTTCTTCTATTGTAGAAAGAGAAAGTCCTTTAATGTTGTGTAACGTGTGTTTTTTATATACAACAACACAGAAGGAACATCTAGTAGGATTAAAACTTGCAAGTTCTCTTCTGCTGTGTATTAAATTCTCTTACTAGCTGGGTATTTTAACATTACATTGGAATTTTAGCATAAACATGTTCTAAATAAACAGGAATTCCTTCAGCATGGGTCAGGAAACTTAAATTGTTACTTTTATAGAAGAGGAAAAAGGGGTTCTAAGCATGAATGCAGTTTTACATGAAGCACTTCAACCAGAACTCTGACTATGCACGGCAGTGCCAGAATTGGATCATGCTGTTAGCAAGTACCCTGGTTTCTACCAAAAAATGTCTGAATTACATCTGGCATCAGGTTTTTCATTTTCTTTTCTATCAACTGGTAACCTGAGGGCTTTGAAAAGGCTTAATAATTTTAAATTTTTATTCTGCCATGGCGATCTGATACCACTTCCTTGCACTGGGTTGCTGCACTATTCCTGAGGTATTTTTCAAAACCACTGTAGCTGCACTGTGGACAAAGTAAGTTTTAATGAATGTTTATTTTAGACACAATGCCAAAAGAGGAAAAGAAAAAAGGCAATTTTGTCTTAATCTTTGAAAGGAATTCCACTGACTGGGACTTTTCTCCTTCCTGGTTTACTGCTAAATTCAGCCCTGTGTAAGTCATTACGGAGCAGTTCTTTTTGGAAAAGCAGACACTCGCGGCCACTTGCCCGCCAGAGGGGCAAACGAGGCTCTGACGTGGAACAGGACAGTCCACATGCTCCGTGTGGCAGGGAATCAACATTTGCACGCCACATGCCGTGGTCCTGAGGAGAAACAGACCCTGCCATCCATGCCGGGGCAGGTGATGTTTGGGAGGATGGATGACCACCAGCACACAGAGCTCCTGGGTCAGGGAGGGCCATCATCCTGCACTCAGCAGCTTCAATTGTTCAAGGATTTTCAGGTTCAAGGGCTGGCTGAAGTTTCCCCAGTGTGGGTACAAACACATCCTGATATTCTGACTAATGGAGGGATTGACAGCTCAGTGTTTAGAACCCAGCAAAATCTCTCCCTTTATCCTCCTGAACAGCCTCGTGGAAGATTTTTCACGTGCACCATTATCTGCCAGGCAAGACACTGTGACATCCCTTTTTTTTCCCCCTGAGATATGTTTCCCTCTTAAAAGGACGCGAGGGTTTCAGGGATGTGCTTTCAATGCCACGCTTGGTGAAGGCATCACGCTTTGATAATCTCCCTCCCAGCACCTTTTTCAAGTGAGTGGTGCAGCAGGCTCCTGTCAGAGAGCCCCTGCTCATCACCAGGCATCCCTCAGCAGGCAGCCCGGCCGTGACACCGAGGAAATAACAGCTTGCCACCTCTTCAGAGGCAGAGTCACCTTGGAGGATCTGTGCTACCTTTATTTTTCTCCCTCAAAAATGCTGTTTAGTGTACCTAAGCCTGTTATATATTTCCCTTTTTTTTTTTTT
>VZTX01021184.1:108041-343924 GCA_013400915.1 Pardalotus punctatus | reverse complement strand
TTTTTTTTTTTTTTTCTCCCACTGAGTGACTAGGAAGCTGCAATTTGGTTTTGCTTACATTGCTGTCAAAAATGGAAATGGTTGGGATGCAAATTTTAACCTTAAATTGACTTGAAACAAGATGAAACTGTACCAAAGCGGATCAGCAAACACACAAAAGGAAACTTGGTCTCTTTTCTTTATAGGTGGCTGCCCCATTATTATATGGGATAAAGATGATAATTTATTCAGAGTAGTTATATATTAGTAAATGCTAACTTCCATTTATTTACTAAATTATTTCTTCCCATTTGTGATTTGCATCAAACTTTATCTGAGCCTTTGACTTTAATCAGGAAGGCCTAAAAATAGCATTCTAAATTTGTAATTCAAGCTTACAGTTTAACAAGGGTCTGACTTTTTTGTAGGCATGGTATTACCAGGGAAAGGAAAAAAAAATAAAAAGAAAAAAAAAAGGAAAAAAAACCCCAGCAGCTTATTCTAATAGTATTATTTTTAATTTATGAGTTATCTTTCCAGGGTCCAAATTATCCTGGATTATGTAACTGCTAGTTCTCACTTCTCATTTAGAGCCAAACCTTTTGAGAAAAACAGTTCTGCCAATTTCCCAATACCCCAGAAAATTCTCTACTTTAAATTACTCTCTGAACTGGTTTACTTTAATGAACTGACGTGGGGGAAAAAATCTACCTTCAAAGCAAGCCTGGCTGCCAAGAGGATACGGCTGGAAAAAGCTGATTTTAACTCTTCAAACAGTTTAACCTGCTCACATTAGAAACCTCTGCTTTACTGGTTCAAAAATCTATACAGGTCAGCAAATGCTACCTCAATTATTTTATTTAAATTCTACAAAATGTAATAAGACACGGAAGAAAAGGATTTACTATTTTTTAAATTATGCTGTTCTGATGTCAAAGATATTGTTTTGTTTAATTGAAATATTAAACACATATTTTTATATTAAAGCTAAATATTTCCTTAACAAAGCTTTCTTCAGAAACAGATCCCACAGTGCGGTTTCCACATCAATATTATACCTTTGCATGTGCAATGTCCCCAGAAACTTCATTATTTTCAGCTTCCACTTTGGGAGAATGTTGATTCTGAAGAATGGTTGATCTCACCTATGAGAAAAAATCATCTTATTTAAAGCAAAACAAAACAACCAGAAAGACAAACAAAACATCCCAAACAACAGACCACTGCTCTGTTTCTCTGTTTAAATTTAGTCCACGTGGAGATCAAGGTACAGAAACGCCATCTGAGAGGTGCTGAAGCTTTTATTCTAAATTCAGATGGATATCGACATTGTAATAATCATAATAATGACTATGATTGTGATAATAATAATAATAATAATAATAATAATAATAATAACAATAATAACAATAATAGTAATAGTAATAATAATAATAACAATAGTAATAGTAATAGATATAGTAATAGTAATAGATATAGTAATAATAATAATAATAACAATAACAATAATAATAGTAATAATAATAATGTGCTTACATCAGAGAGGCTATGGCAATAAAACAAGGAATTGTAGGAATTAGTGAGCTCTTCATTATCATCATTCCAATGTCTCCCCAATGTGCACTTGGGAAAAAAACCCTCAAACACTGTGAGAAGTGGTTAATGGGAACACACTGCTACCCTTTCCCCAAGGTTAATAACTCATCTCTGCCCATGTGAAGTACCAGAAGGCCCTAATCTGTGCTAAACCAAGGAATTTCACTTTAAATCATTTTTTTCTTTCCAGAAAAGCCTCTTGATAAAAACACACAGCGGCCAAACTGCAGGCTACGTTCTTTTCCCAGCTGAGTCACTGTGTGAGACAAGGAAAAAGGAAAAATCCTGGAGGACTTCCTCGAAGGAGAAAAACATTTAAAGTGAAAATGACAGTCAGAGAAGCAAAGTCTACAAAAAATGAACCAACTTTCTTTGCCACCACTGACCACAGGCTGTTTGCAAGAACATTTTAGGACCTTTCTGAGCTCTTCTGCAAGCTTAATTTAGCAGCTCCTTTTGCAGCTAAGGTGAAGTCAAAAGAGGACACATGTATGCTGAAGAAACCTGCTTGCAGAAATTCTGCAGCTTTTATGCAGTGACATCCCTTTTGGCATTTTAGCCTCATCATCCCTGAGGCCTGCAGGACACAGGACCATCAGACAACTCAAAATAAATGGAATCATTGAATGCCCTCAGCCTTAAACATTCAAAGATCATTACTTGCCTCCTTCCCCGTACGCTCTCTGCATAGTGGAAATAAAGTGCCTTGGTTTTCTTTTGTTTATTTTTTGTTTTTGTGGGTTTTTTGGTTTTGTTTTTTGTGGGTTTGTTGTTGTTGTTGTTGTTTGGTTTTGGTTTGGTGTTTTTTGTTCAGTTGGGGTGGTTTTTTTTTGTTTTATTTTGTTGCTGTTTTTTGGTTTTGGTTTTTGGGGTTTTTTTGTTTGGTTGGTTGTTTTTTTTAATGTGGTGATATTTTCTCCTAGCTAAATAGGTGAACCCCTCTACTTGCTTTCACAGAAATGTGTTTCAAAAATATTCTCAGTTCACTGATCTGTAAACTTTTTTTCTTTTAAATTAAAAAATGTCAGCAGAGATCCTCACAAGCATGTGAGAATTTCAGGAGACACAGAATGGTCTTAACTACGAGACTTTGCCACATCATTCCTGGAGTGACTTCCATGTATCCTCCACAATATCCTGAAACACCAAAGGATTTGCCTGGCTTTTATTTTCCCTTTGAAAAAGGTGTAAACAGCAGGTTAAATTATTCTTATGCTGAATTCTGTGTGCCTTTCCCCATTCCAGGGAAGAGAGAGGAGCAGCCATCCTGGAGATCAGCAGGACTTTTAGGGCACAGCCCCTGAGCTGTTCAGCCTCAGGATGGACTTTGCAAGAAAAAAATCTCCTTTTACCAAGAAGTTTAAAAGCAGGAGGAAGATTTAACCAGCTCAGCTCAGAAGGGCGTGATAACAATAGAGCAGCTGGTGGTTATTAAAGGATTTATAACAAGGTTAAGTAGCACAGTGAAGGTGCTCAGCAAAAATTCCTGTTTCTCCCTCATCTGTTTGGTTTCCCTGACCCCAGAAGGCAATAGGTAAGGTGTTATTTTCTTGCACAGAAATCCCACGAAACTGGATGAATCAGCAAAAGAACAATCTAATTCTCTAGAGAAAACATTACTTCTCCTGTAATGAATATTGCATGTATTTTTATCAGGGTCTTACTTGGATTAATTTGTTATTAATGATTTCAAGTATATAAGAAGTGGAGCACTTTTTTTTTTTTTTTTCTTTTTTAAGAATCTGTGAGATTTAAAATTACTCAAAATTATAAAGCTAGTACATTCAGGGTAAGGACTGACTTGAATCCAAAATCTTCCTTTTGTTACTACTGAAGCTTAAAGTGCAGTCCCTTTTCTATTTGGGTGGTGTCACTTCATGTCACTCCTCAGAGCTGCACTCCTTCTGCTGTATGATCATAAATACACAAAACTATTTAGAAATCAGGGTCAATCACATCTGTTCAGGTTCTGTTATAAATCCAAAATTAAAGAAAATTTCCAGTCTGCTGGGCAGAACTCAGCAGAGCTGAAGCTGAGCAATCCATAACCTTACTTCATTTATTTCTAAAGAATTTTTATGGCTTGAAGGCTTCTGCTCCTCCCTCTCTGCAGGTTTTCTTCTTCTGAAGCAAGATATCCCTTTCTCCTCTCAGGGGCTTTTTACTGACAGCAATTCCTATTCAAATATTTCTGATTTCCGAAGCTCATCTCTTTTTTTTTTTTTTTGACTGAATGTTAGGAAAGGCATAGAGCTGTGATTCTTTAATCTTTGTATTTTGTAGCAAAGAGATACTGGGTTGTACCTCCCAAAAAGCATCCAATGCAATGCTCTGAGAGATTGGATTTAAAAGAGGCAGCCCTGCAACCTCCTGATGGAATGTAGTGGAAGCTTCCACCAAAATGTGTCCGTAGTAACTGGGTTAATAACCTCTCATATACAAATTTAACACCATTTGAAGCACACTGAACAGAAGCAGATGCATTGCATGGAAAAGCCTGGCCCTGGCAGGATGGACGGACAGATCTTCACAACTGCACAAATCTGTGATTCCCCGACTCAGAGGCCCCTGTTGCTTGATCAGCTCCATTAGTTTCAGCTGAATCGTTATGATGTGGCAGTTTTTGTGCAAAATAAAACCAAGGGATGTGTCTGTACTGCACAGCACGCAGTGTGGAGGGGGAATCCACCAGCGATACGAAACTGTCATTTAAAAAATCAAATTCAACAAAGAGAAAGCTGCCAAATTTGTAAAATTAGCAGAACATCTGCTGTACAGCAGGTTAACACCGGAGAACATAAAATCGTGCAGTTCTGCTGTCCAGTGTCACTAAGCACTGGTATTGGTCATTGGAGAGACGTTACGGTGGCAATAGTGGACATGGTAAAGAGGAAACTAATTGCTGACTGTTCCTTTCCAGGAAGGAAAATTAGGCAAGTGTATAAACAGCTGTGATTTTAATACAGAATATACCACTATAGAATGTTTCTAATATATGTAAAAATTAATGTATAGTGGTTGAGCAAGTTTATTAGTATGGCAATTGTAGTACAGTAATCTAATGTGCAATTCAGGCTCTGTTCAGCCTCTGTTTCAATTTCCAGTGGAGAACTTTACTGGGAAAAAGATCCTGGTATTTTCCTTAAGAAATACAATATTTATTCCTATAGATTTGGAGATTTCTTCAATATTCTAGACTACCTATTTCATTGCATACACAATCGTTCTGTTCTTTATGAGTGTTGACAGAACAGCTGCAATTTGCTATTTCTGCAGAAAGGAAAACCTAGAGAAATCAGCTTTATCTCTAGTTTGGCTGGGAGATGGTTTCTAGTATTTTTTTTTTTTTCCCATGGAACTATTGGTCAGACTGTGCTGGGCCTTCTGATCAAGTGAGTTTAGTGTCTGCTGCAGGGTGGTGAGTTTCTGGGAATTTTTGATTGAAAAACACCTAGAATGCTTGCATTTTAAATAAATAAATAAATAAATAATAAAAAACCAAATCAGAGTATTGTGTTATAGTGATCACTATCAGGCTTAGTCACATCACTTAGACCTAATGGTTTTGTCTGAGCATAGCTCAGCTGAATTGCTGGTCATAAATTCTTACTGTGCCACATAATTTGTTTATTGATGCCTGTATTTAAAAAAATCACCAAGATAAATAATGCAGTCAGTAACATGAAAAGCAAGAAAGAAATCTTTCCTCAGATTACCAATTTTGCTGCTCTTTCTCTTAGGAAACATTTATTTCCTTTATGTTTAAAAGAATGATTTAGATAAATAATACAGTAAGAACATAAAAACCAAGAAATCTTTCTTCAGATTACCAACTTTGCTACTATTTTCCTTACGAAACTTTTTTTTTTGCCTGTTTGTAAATCAGTATAATCACTGAAATGTGCTTTCAACTTTTTTAAGTTGTTAAAGAGATTTTCACCCTTGCATACTTATCACAGTTAATCTGACGCAAGAATTCCAAATATTAAAGGACACAGATTTGCTACTAATGTAATATTTTTTTCTTATAACTGAATTGCACAGATAATTTTGAGGCTTCAGAGCAATATCTGAGCAGCTGTGAAAAAGTTTTGGAAGCCCACCGTGTGCAATATTGTACAGAGCACGGGCATCTTCAGGGAAAGCCAGCCCGGCTGAACATGCTTACAGCTCTGCTCACTGAATGAAGGTGCACATTTATTCTGCAAAAATGGGCTGTTCCACAAATCACTGAAGCAGTTTTCCAGGATGGATGGGTGTGTGACGACGTGACCGGCTTGTGTATCTTCGAGGCTCACGCCAAAGCGATTTGGGTATTAGAAACCGTCTGATAACTTTTCCAACGCGTGTAAGGTGAGAATGGCATCCAGTTTGAGCAGTTCTTTGGAGAATGGTGGCAAATTTTCTCTCAGTGACATACAATAGCTTAGCACGGAGGAAAAACAGCACTAAAACTGCATGAGAAAGAGATAAATTGAGACTTGTATCAACAGAAAAAGTGACATTTCTCTCTGTTTACTGTGGGTGCTGTGTTTGACAACTCAGCCATGGGAAGATGTTTTTTCTCAGGTAATCCTTTCCCAACCTGGATTAGGGAAGTGCCATATCCTGCTCTGGATACACAGATTTAATTTCATCACTGCGTCAAGCACAGGCCAGATGCTTTTAATAGGAGACAATGGAGAAATATAAAATGAACCCCAGCTTCCCACTCTTAAATCTGCTTCTATCAGGCTGCCCTGGAAAATGAAAGTGCCCTAGATTGAACTGCTGAAGAGTTTTAAGAATCAGAGCAGGCTTTTTGTCCCATCCCATTTGGCTGAGGTCAAGGACCCAGTGTCTGCTGACAAAGCAGCATCAGCCCTCTCTCAGCGAGGAGCTTTGCCCCATTTCCGTCCTTCCCGGTCACCCCCACTGCAGACCCAGCAGATTTTGTGAGCGCTCTCTTAATGTGACCTGCATTAAATGTTTCACTGAAAAAGTCTTGCTAATATTGGCAAATTTTCATTCATCAGCCTGGAGGGGAAGGGAAAGAAAAGGAGGAACGAAATTCCCACTTTTTCCAGAATTGGAGGCTGATCCCCAGCAAGGGGAACTCCTAGAGCCCCATTCTGAATGGTAATACACTCATTTATTCTAAATGGCAAATATTTAAGTACTGTCTGCATGCAGCACTCCTCACTATGTTTTCCTGGACTCTTCCCTGCTGGTTTTAGTAACAGCTGGAAAGCTTTTGAGGATGGCAAAAAACCTCCCTATTTTGGACATAAATGGTGGGAGAAAATAAAAACTGAAGAGGTGAAACCACCAAAGTGGCATAAAGAGATAAAGATACACTTAAAAATTAAATTCCCAGAGTCACAGCTCAATAGCTTACCCATTCCTCGTTGCAGCATTTTTAAATTTTCCTGAAAGTACAGATCCCTTTACTTGGCAACTTCTATGGAGTAAACAAATGTCATTTCCATTGGCATCAAGAACAAGAGTTTAGCCCAAGGAAACATAAATGACTTGACAAAATCTATACCCTGTGTCAGGGACAGAGTTACAGTAGGAAAATAAATATTTCACCTTTTAACTTGTAGCATTATTTTTGGTCACTCCAAATTTCCTTAGACTCCTGTAAATAATCATTTCTCAGGAACAGTTCCGAGAAACAGAGAACAGTAATTATTTTGAATGATTTATTTTATTCTTGTAGGTGAAAAAGTCATTTTACATTGGCTTGCAATATTTCCAGTTTTGCTCCACTGATAACACCTTCTGTTTTTTAGAGTTCTCACCATGTTTTTCACCATGACAGAATGCCAGTACAATTTATGGAATTAATCTGGAAACCTATTTATCTTTCTTTCGTTTTAATGTAACAGCTTGGTGTTCTTCTAGTTTCTTAATATTATTGGCAGTATGAGGAAATATTTTTAAAGCACTATAGATATTTAATTGCTACTGTTCTTTGTGTATTATACATTCGTATCTAATAGCGGGCACTGATTTTTATGACAGGCAACATTTTCTAAAAGGTGCCTTTTCTATTTATCCTTATAACTTCTTGCAAAAGCAAACTGAAATGAAAATTAAGTGGGCTGCATATGTGAGACCCAAATTTAAATCTGATTTTTTGGTGACCTTTTCTCTGTTTCATGCTAAGTAGTTGAATTAATTTGCTTTCAGAACATCATTTTGAACAATACTTCGTTGTGAAGAAAATTATCGTGTCTAAACCTGTGTGCTACCATGTCCAAAATGTTTTCAACGTTTACCCAACCTTGTGCATCTTTATTCTACACTGCAATTTAAAAGACGGATCATCCTCCTGCCTCATCCAAACAGGGTATGTTTGTTATCCAGAAGTTTGCAAGTTCCAGTTTGTTTTTCAGAGATATTTCAGTGACACTGCAATAAAGAAAAAAGGGAATAAAGGATGTGCTCTCATTAACCGAGAGTCAGCTTACAGATGAAATTTCTGCCTTTTAGAATTATGTGAAAAAGTAAAATTCAAGACTGCAGAGGAAATGAAGAACTTCGTCTTATTTTGGCAAACATATTACTGCATACTCCTATGAATGTTTTCATTATTATACAGTGTAACAAAGGAACAACAGATGTCTACAGTGCTTACAGTTTCAGTCTGTTTTTTTCCAACTTTAGGAGTTTCATAAAGCCTGAGCTATAAATTATGGAGAGCTGGTAAATGATTCAAAGCAGTTAAGGTAATTATTGCTCATGTATCATAGAATCATTAGTAACACACAACATTAGTTTGAGTATTACCATGTATCATAATTGTCTAATCCCTTGTACTTTTCCTTTGCCTCTTTATACACTATTCACACGTATTTTCTCATAAACTCTATCAGCTGATAATTAACACATCAAAAATTGGCCGCATTTTGTGTTCAATTTTCATTTCCATGAAATCTGATGTCTTATTTATCATAAAGAAAGCATAATTATCCACATAGTGGACAGTTATATATGCAATATATGTTTTTATTGAAGAAAGCATGAAATATTTGATTATAAGAAATCAAACACACAGACTCCGTGCCAAAAAATAAAAGACCCTTCTGTTTTGTTTTCTCAGGAAGTTATTTTACCTTCAAGTCCATGGGACGTTTGCATATTTGCACAAAGTACAAGAAAGGAAGCAAAGGGAAAAAAATCTCATCGCATCCAGGCAAAATTTCTTTCCTGCAGCAGAGCTGCTGGAATTCCTCTGCAGCACTTGCCTTTGAGGAGAACAGATTGGAAATGCTGTCACTGACGGTAACAGATGGTGTCAATAATGACTGGAGTTGTACAAACCCAGGCGGCCTCGTCTCCTGGCAGGCAGCTCAGATTGTTATCCACCGACACAGGTACAAAGTGAGAAAAGGACCAAGGGTGCCCAAAAGCGGTCACTTCCTTTCAAACCCTTCTCCTGTGCCTTGTGGAAGTGGGAGGGAGGAGTTGGTAGGGATTGTGATTGATAAAGTGTCAATGCTTTTAATTACGGCATGACAGAAAGGCAAATGCTCTCACTGGCCACTTTCTCTGTTTGCAGATCTTTGAAGAATGCCACTCCCAATCCAGCCATGTGCAAGCTGATGTGGATAAGCTGAAATTGCAAATTAGCATCACTGCTTCATGCTTCTAATCAATGTCATGCTTCCAATAACCAGGAGGGTGCTTAAAAACCACTGATGTTATTTGACCCAGCCACTTTACAGCTCATTTGCCTGATACTCTAAATGTCAGATTTCCATACAGAAATCAAGCAGTCTCTTTTCATGGAACCTTTTAAGACCATGCAATGAATGAATCCATGGAAAGCTGTTCCAGGTGATGGTAATGTAGGTTTAGTTCATGCATGTCACTGAGAAGGTGTTATTTAGTAGGTATTGAAATTGAACTTAAGCAATGCGGCCATTTGAAAGTAATTTAGGGAGAGCAACTGCTGAGTGGAATTAACTTTAAAATTAATTCACTGAGGATGTTTTTTAAATATGTTATTTCATATCCCTCTGACACCTTGACCAATACAACAGGTTCTGATTGCTAAATAAGATCTTCTTCCATGTCACAAGTTTATAGAAAAGCTACATCCTATTTTGATAAAATTAAGTTAATGACTACATGAAAGGCTATTAAAAAATAGAGAGAAGATGTGCACTGATATGCATTATTATTTCTGGAACTATCACATGCCTGGTTTTTCAGCCCCACAAGCACCCTTGCTGCTCGCTATTTCAGAAAACTGACCTGCATCAGGAGGGAGACTCAGAGCTCAGCAAAAGATTAGGATATCCGAAAGCAGGATGTGGGACAGTCCCCGTGTGTGTGTGTGTACCTGCATCTCCTGAAGCTGTGCTGCAGTCAGGGATGAAGCTGAGTTCACATTTTCACGCAGTAGGAACAGAGGAGGATATATCTTGATGGCACTGTTGAAAACGGATTCAGGAATTTCTTTGCTGATACCTAATTTCCTACTGCTGAGTGCATTCTATTTAATAAGTGCCCAGGCCAACGATCTATGGACCAAATCCTTCCATATTCTTGACTTTGTGAAAGCCTGAAAAAATGGAACTCAATACTTAAGCTCTTGTTCCCATTTCTAAAACCAGAAATGACTTCACAACAGACCAGAGAATGGGATATTCCAGACATTCAGATTAATTTACTTCCATGGTGAACACCTGAAGAAGAGCTGAATTTGACACTGAGGGCTTGTATTCACACACTTAATAACTATTGTCTCTATTTTGAGTAGGCACAGTGATGGCATCTGCTGATTGCCAAAATAAATTGTTTTATATTAGGAAAAAAAAAATTGCCTGAAGCAGTGCTTATTGCAAAATACATTTCTGTAAAAACCTGCAACGCTGTTCTCCTGTCTTTTTTTTCCTTTAACAATGGCATTACTACACTTCAGAAATACAACATCTTAATGTTACTAGGCTATAAACACTTTGTGCTATACGAATTATTTCATGTTATTTATTTTTCTTTGACAGAGCACAAGACAATTCACAAACCAGAAAAGCTTTCAAGCTACTTGAATGAGATGCCACTCTGGAAAAAAAAAATTGTTCGTGAATAAGCCAAATATAAAAATGGGATTTGAGAATGATCAGTGCCTTCCCTGTTTCCTTCTCTACTTCCTGGTAGCATGAATTAGGTTTTACAGAGAAATAAATATCCTTTTTTTTTTAATAGTAATTGAAGAATTAAATAGGGGAAATTATGACAATGAAATCAATTACTCAAAAACAGAAAAAGTCTTGAGTTCTCATAGATATCACTTAAAATTAAATATTTAACAAAATATAAATTTGGGTTAGTGATCTTTAGGAAATGTAGGGATATATCACGCAGATCTTATCAGTAATTCAATAGTCTTTGAGGAAGAAGTAGAATTATCATTTTCCAATTAAAATAACAGAGGATCAATGCAGTTACAACGACCAAGGCAAAGAAAATTATTTGGAGTTCCTAAATGTATATAACATATTAGTATCTACACAAGCTGCAGGTATGATACAGTGATCCACCATCCTCTGGAGGCTGACAAGGAATTTGGGTAACAAGGCCCTGCTGCTGGGTGTCAGCTGAGCTCAAATACCAGCTCGGATCTGTAAAATGATGGTTCAGCAGTCTGGGTGATCTCAGTCCTCTGCACAAAATGGTTTTGGCTTGGTGAAATCGATGGGGAATCGAGGAATTTCCACACTGAGGTGCTCGTTTCTACTTGCAGAAAGTGGTCCATATGTAAGTAAAAATTATAAGCACAAGGCTCATAATCCCTTAAAACTAAGTAAATATTCATCCTAGAAAAGATTATTTACATGACTGAGATGGATCCATGCAAAGTGTTTATCCCTTTCCCTTTGCTGTCAAGCAAAAGGTTGGCGTGAAAGGAATTTCTCCCTTTGGGTAAGATCTTCCTACCCACTGCTTTTCTCTCCGTTTCTCACCTCTGAGATTGCCAAAAGCTGCCCTAGCAGGGATTCTGGGGTAGCAGGAATTAAATATGCCTCAGTGTTCTCCTGGATTTCAAGGTTTTCCCTGCTCCTTGCCTGTCACCTTCACCACTGGGAGTGGTGACATAATCCAGAGCTGCCCTCCTGCACCGCCCTTTCCCTCCTCCCATTCCCTCCTGATTAACATTTGGGTTTATATATGCCAATGAAAATGAGTTCACTGTGCTCATTAAACTGCAGTTAATTTGATGCACAGTAAATATTTCTTACAGCTTTGTTTTAACGCAGGGGTTTGATTTCTTTTTATATTTTTCCCCTCCAAACTCTTCACTGTGCACCTCTTGTGCTCTCCTCAGTCCGGAATTTTGAAGCACGGTGCTTTCATGTTTCGTAAGAGCTTCCTGAGTTTTATTTTGAACCTTGTTGTTTTGATAGTTCTTTATTCTGTCAGCAATGACTGTAATAGGATGGCACTCAGGGGAGAGGGAGGGACTTGACAACAAAGTCAGTATTTTTTCTGAGATCCCTTATGCTGGGGTTATGTCTGACTCTAAAAAGACTTGTCTAACCACACATTCTGTCAATCACTCAAAAGAAAAGATCTAAATTCATCCTGCATTCAGTCCCTGGGAGAAACCAGGCAAGACATCCCAACAAATTAAATATAGAAATTTGCACCCTCTTCAAAAATTTGCCATTTTTGCCTGAAAAAGATAGAAAAATTATAGATTTCAATTGTTTTTCTTCTTCTGGAGAGCTGGGCCTTCTGTATGCAATAAGAGAGATGCTTAGAATTTTTGTGCTGATGTAAGGAGACAAACCAGAATTACCGTGTCCCATTCCCCCTTAAAAAGGGTAGAAGCATCCCATAATGAGATCATACTGTCCCTGTAACTACGGAATTGGGAGTAGATGGTAAACATAAAATTACAAAGATTAACTTTCATCACCAAATAGAAAAGGAATCATTCGTGCCCTGGAGGACAGACAGCAAGAGCGGTTCCACTAAAAGTTGTTTTGATGTCACTTCTGTTTATTTTCTGTTCGCTCTACACTGAATAGAGCAGGCACAGGGATTTTATGGCCTCCAGCCCCATGCAGTAAATGACTTCTGCATACACCACACACAAGACCAAGATGCTCCACAGCTTTCCACTCCACACTCAGTTCTTTGAGGTTTAGCCCCTGACAAATTAGTACTTTATTGTGTTGTATGTATACCCGAGCAGAGGACCCCCTTCTTCCTAAAACACAGGCCATTTAGCAAATATTAATTATTAATGAATGTATTATCAAAATAAAACTTACCCATATATACAATGGCCCTCCCATGGCAGAAAAAGTGTAATATTCCCCAGGAGACCACAGCTGACCCAAGTTCTTCCAGGATCTGAGGACTTCAAATTAGATGTATGGGTCAGCTCCAGCTTCCTAAATGCCTGAGCTGAAAAAGACTGAAATAAGATGAGTGAAGACACTGCAGAAAGGAAGTGCCTGAAGTTTGGCAAACTGAGGGAAAGGGTAAGTTTGGCTTGGTAAACTTTTTTAAAGCCGCCTCAAAGTACTCTGACCATTACAGGAACCAGGAACCAGCAACAAGCACAGCAGATCATATTCTCATCATCATTTTCTGTGCACTGCACAGGAAATAGTTTTTTTTAAAGTGATCTCTGAATGGGCTTGTAGTTGCCAGAGGACAAGGGGAAGTTATTGCTTCGGTCATGTTTGACTGGGGCTGCTTTTCCCTTTTTTCTTTCTGGAGAGTCTCACAGGCTTGTTCTATAAAACTGCTCTCCTTTATGGCCTTCTGGGGGGGAATGGGGGTCTCTGCTCATTGTCTTTCTGTCTGAACCTCTCCTCTTCAAGATTTCTCTCAATGAAAATCTATCAACAGCTGTCATATTATTCTTACATCTAATTCATTTCTGGCCTGTAGTTATGAATCCAAGCTTTCTCACTAGAAAATAAATGGCAAAATCACTGAGCTAGCAAAACAGCCAGGAGCTGAAAGGAAGTGGGAAACACACAAACAAACAAACACAAACCCAATTTTAATTGAGATAGCAGTAACCTGAATGATAAAAAGAAGAATTAAAGTGTACACTTTCAAATAGTATGTTAGGAATCGAAAGTTCTGGACTGTCATATATGGAGATTGTGTTGCTCAGCAATGAGCTCAGTGAGTGGAAGCAAATCATCCCAGTTTATCTTCAATCTGTAAACCAAATTGGATAAAATTTCATTGTCTTTAAAGCAGATGGTGGCTTCCATCCATTTCCAACAATAAGCACAGGTCAGGAGGCTAACCTTTTGAAATTCAGAGGGTGCTAAATATTTTCTGCCGAGAGTGATGGATGTTTACATGTTGATTTTCTGGGCTTTTTTCAGCTAACATATTGACAAGTTTCAGAACACAAAATAAAGACATATTGTATATTTATCCACACTTGTTTTAGCCCCTGGCTGTCTGTGTACATGATTCCCATTTAAGGCAATCTCATTTTTCTTTGCTGCTCCCTCCTCCAGAACTTCAGGCCTGCTTTAGCAGTGCTGCTAATCCCTGGCTCCTGTGAAAACAGCATCTCCCAGGGGAATTTGAATTACGGGAAGAAGCAAATACTGCTGCTTGGCAAACGGTGCAGAGACACGGAGTGATTTTTAAAATGATTACTGGCGGTATCAAGTGTCGAATAACTGCACTGCTTATCATCTAAATTACTTTTAGCTCCTATTCCAGGTCATTCACAAAGTCTAAATCTAATACTGCTTTGTCTTTCGCGTCTTCAGCCCGTAACTTCAAGAACGTGGTGCTTCGATTGGTCTAATCTGCTCTGCCCAGTGAAAGAAACAGCTTTATCACAGGAAGGGAGCTTCTTCAAAAGCAAACCAATGTTTTGGTTCTCAGACCTTCATGCCACCTTCAGACTCAATGTCATGATGGTACAGGCTTGCAATTAGACATGCTTAAACTGTCTAAACGCTCAGATTCTCAAAATTTCGAGTTCCAAGACATGACCTTCATCAAGTTCAACGTGAAGGGAGCACGGTTTGTCTCTGTGCACTGCTCATATCAAACATGCACAAGTTTTCTGCTTGTTAGAGATAGAATACCCCACACACCTTTCTGTTCCAGTGGAGGTCACTCAGCTCTGCTTGGTCACACTTTGAACTGAAAGAAATCACATTTTTTCCAACAAACACTGTCTCCAACATTTTTACATTTTGAAGCGGTGGGTTCCTCTGAGTTTATTATCTTTTCACTATTTATGGTTGTTTACGTCTCCTTACCTTTTAAGAACAACCAGAAGAGAACTGTTCTACTTTTGATTACAGTGAGTGCCTCAAACAACAGCACTATCAGGTTCTCACAGAAGGCACCAACCAGGCATTTTTTTCTGTGTTGAAGTTAGTTGCTGGCAGAAGTTTATATCTTTTTTTAGTGGTTTTAAACAGAAGAGAGAGATGGAGACAGAGAGAAAGACTGCAAAACAGCAAAAGACCTCCAAAGTGACCTTCACATGTAGACTGGATGGCTAATTGGGCTGCACAGTATTGGGAAATTTTCTATTGTACTTGAAAGTTCCCTAAGCAAGACTAGTCAGCAGATGTGCAAATTGTTATGGGCAAAAAGGACTGATAATCACATTTGATCCCAGAATGTCACATGTGGTGTTCTGTGGGCATTACACAGCGCTGCAGTACCCTGAAAATAAAAGGTGGCAAAGAATAGGGGACTCTGGGCCTGGCTGGGGGACCTCACTCTCTGCAGAGTCTGATGCATTCCTTCCACTACAGTAAGAAAATCCTGCGGGGAAAGTGGAGCAAAAAAGAAAAGAAAAAGAAAAAAAAAAGAAAAAGGAAAAAAAGAAAAAGGGAAAAAAAGGGGGAAAAAAAAGGGAAAAAAAGGGAAAAAAGGGAAAAAAAGGAAAAAAAAGGAGAAAAAAAAAGGAGAAAAAAACAAACAAAAAAAAAAGGATGAAAAAAGGAAAAAAAAGGGAAAAAAAGGAAAAAAAAAGGAAAAAAAAAAGAAAAAAAAAAAAAAACGAAAAGGGGAAAAAAAAAGGAAAAAACAAAAGTGAAAGGGATGTTTCAGGCAAGCAGAGTGGGTGTGACTGCAAAGATCTGTGGTTATTCAGACCCACCAGGATAAATTAATCTCCTTTCCCTGGGCTGTGGTGTGTAGATCCTTCTTGCCCTTCAGCCAAAGATGCAACACAAGGTGCCCAGGGCTGGTGAGACCATCAGCCATAATGTGTAGAGAACACAGACTGACTAAATTATTCACAAGCTTTGGCACCAGCTCAGTGACTTGTGCACCATGTGCAAACGCTGAAAATGGTTGAAAACTCCGCTGTGAGATGACTGCACTACCTCCATGCCTACACATAAAATACAGACATCATATGAGAAGCATGGCTATCAAAGGTGGATTATAAATAATTTTGTCTAGAGAGTGAAGTGATGGGCCTAGAGATTAAAAGTTCCTTTTCTGTAAAGTAAAAATTACAGTCACTGACTTGTATGACGGCCGTGCATGTCATTCTTTGTCATTTACCCAAATATTCTTTTAAAATAATCACCCTTTTTATAAGCATGTAAAGGTACACAAATTTTAACTCAAATTGCTGTAATTACATCTAATCTAGTCAAATTCATTTTTATTAAAGTTCACACTGTGAGACTAATGAACCTAAAGCACTGAAATCATTCTCATTCCGCACGGGCAGATCTGTTTACTGAATCTGCACTGTTTCATGCCCAGAAGGTGAAAGCAAAAACCCACACCACCAAGGTGCAAAACACATCTTCTCAATCATTTTCCCCTACGTGAAACAGTTTAAACCAACTGCATTCTAACAGACAGGAGCATGTAAGCAACGTTCCCCTCACGGGGTTTTAATACAAAAGAACGGCTGAGTGATGAAGAGTGGTTTAAAGGATAATGAAACCAGGAGGAGAAACCTCAGCTGCCGGTGATGGGCAGGGAGATGATCCAGACAGCTGCCACACTTATGGAATTGATGTCTCCAGGAGCTGAAGATACAGTCATTCTAGCTGACAGACAAATGCCCTTTCATGTTATTCCCCAGGCCCTGCAGGCAGGGAGTCATCTCCTAAAAAAATCACTCCCAAGGTCACTCTTCCCCTGTTCCTCCAACTCCCCCTCAAACATGGGTTCCCATGGCACGTGTGAAGGACTGGCCAGCAAGCAGCAGAGAGGCTGAGGGAGCTGCACAGGTGATGCACATGCAGCAAGGAAAATGGGAGTATTCCCATCTGTACCAGTCTCCACAACACGGTAAACCCGTATTTTGAAGGACTGACAGAGATATTACTAATAAAGGCAAAATAGAATTGTAATTCTTTTTCTGACACGTGAATTTCATCACAATTTCTTTCCCACGTAAATAGATCTTCCTGTGTGATTGTGAAGAAACATTTTTAGGTCAAAGGAACTGTTTTGTTTTTCCCTCCAAAGAAAACAAAGGCAAAAATGAAAATTATAATCAAAACACCTACATTTCAGTACCCAGTTCCCCAAGCAGGGATTGCCTATTACCTCCCTTCAGTTTCAGAGCTCTCTCTTGAGAAAGGAGCACAAACAGGATGCAAAGTGCCAGAATTTCCAAATGAAAGCTCCTCCACAGGTAAGAAAACACATTTTACCACAGAATCAATGATAAGTGATTGCTTCTTGTGCTAATGACATTTCTACACCTGGCAAAGAAAGAAAACTTCTCATTCTGTCCTCTTGGTGCCTCCAATGCAATATCAAATTTTTCCATGGCTTTACATTCACGATAAGAGCTATCAAAATAGATTATCTCCTCACCTGCCTGAAGGGAATGGCTTTTATATATCACATTTAGGGTTGGGCAAAAAACACAGAACTACTTTTCTCCATCAACATTTTCATTGACTTCTTTGTGGTAGCTTTTCAGTTGGTTTTAGCCACTGATAATTATGGATTATCCAACACAAATCCATCAATAAAGCACTGCAGATAACTCCTCAGTAATGAGAATACATAAATTCCTTGCTCAATAGGTTATGCAATCAGTTCACTGCTTAATAAACACACCAGACCTGAGGTACTGCAATCTCTACAACAATTCATTTAAAGTGAAATTTGTTAATGTTGGATGAGATCCTTGACTACAATAAATCACCAAAGCCTCCATATGAATCAGTGGAATGACACTGAATTGAACCAGATGATAGTCAGTCTACAGTTTTTGTAAATAAAGGTTCCTTTTTTATTATAATAATCATTCTAAATTTATGAAAGTATTTTTCTCCTAAAAAAAAGCTTACTTTTTTTTTTTTTTTTTAAATGGCAAAATACTACACATCTATTTTCAGACCATAAAATAAGAAATGTTTTGCTTACATGGCTGGCATTATTCAGTTTCTCTCTCATCCTTGGCTAGCTGCTCAGGTGGCCCTCTGACGTCCCAGACAGGGGACTCTGCCGCCTGTGGCTCCATGCTGGATTTCCTTTCCATGGAAGCCGTGGTGCAGGAGAAGAGCAGAGGGTCTTCTACAGAGTCAAAAGACTGATTCCAGCTGTGGAGAGGAGAGAACTTTCAGGTTTTACAGCTTATGTGCAACCCTCGTGTTATGTGGACCTTTTTTCCTTCTGCCAGCTCCTGTGCTCGGCGTCACTTGGCTTTGCTGCATTGGCAATGGCCTCACTTTTGGGAATTATGTGGCAATTTTGTTGTAGACTGCACATTTTCTGTGTTACATGCATTCCAGAGCTACAAATATGGACAAAGGCATAATTTCACAGAGGCCCAAAACATGTTAAAACCATTAATCTAAGATTAATGAGTGAAGGCAAGAAAAACAGAGTAATTTAATGAAGACCTTAATTTCTTTTGTTCTGTGATTAAAACTTAGAGAGATGGTGGGCAGGAGAAAGAGCCTGGATTTGTCTCGCAGCTTTTTGCCTCTAGAATGAACAGCATGGAACAAGAACCTGCCTAGGTAAGAAAAATCAGTGGTGAATATTTCATTTTAGCATTTTTTTGCAAATATCTTGGTTTCAGATCTAATACACACATCCCCAAATATATCGCAGTACACATAGCATAAAAAATTAACAACATCCTGCTTTCTTTTTTAGCTCTGCATTCAGAGGGCTATGAAATTATCTGGTGTATGCGTGCTTCCAATTAAAATTTCCAATTTCCAGGTCCAGCACATTTTCTCCACAAGTGCAGGAGACAGCCAAAAGCAGGGAGAAAAGCCTCCACGGAGCTGGACCTCTGTACTCATCATGAGCTGGTTAGCAAGCTTAGAAAACAATTTGAAATTCAAGTAAGTCTCAGCAAGAACCTAACAGAGAACATCAGGCAGCCAGCCAGGTTCATCTGCTTCATCTTTCAAAGATTTTTGCTCTGATGCTCTCCCTCAGCACCACACACCAATCTTTTTTTTCCCGCTTTCCTTTCTAAATTTGAAGTGGAAATATGCCACTGTTTTATGTGTCTGCTAACTGGAGATTTTAATGCCCTGTAATGATAAAAATTATTTAGCAAGATATGACTTAGGAATAAAGCAACATATTAATATGGAAAGCCAAGCTCAATTTCCTCTTCCAAAAAGCAAAGTGTTTGTGAAAAATCTGCTTGGGCCAAATTAGGTTGAAAACCTGGCACATGAGATACAAGAACTGTGAGCACATAATTTCCAGCTTTTCTCAGGTGTTGTACTAACAATGGGAAATCCACTTCAATTGTGCAGCAATTTGAGGGGTGCTTTATGATGGAGTGATCCTTTCTGCATTTCTGACTTAGACTGTTATTAACAGAACTGAGGCAGCTCAGGTGAGGCATCCTGAAATCCCTGGACACACAAAGCCAAATCTTTTCAGGTTCAGCTGAGCTTTTCAGCACTCCTAGGGGTGACATGCACACAGTTTCAAACCTTTGCACCTCTCATCCTAAACTAAGTGGCCTCATCTGCACCTGGAGGTGGGAAAAAGTTTCTGTACTCTGTGTTTCGTTTTCACACCTTTAGGTTTGGCTTAGATATCACCTGGTTAGGGATGGTTTGAAATTTTTAACTCAGAGTTTACCTGCTCTAGGGCTTTGCTGGCTCTAGGGTCATAAAGAACAGGCATCCATCCAATTTTCCTACAGCTCTTTTACCTAAATGTTGCAACTCCTCAATGCCTTTGGGCAGCCTTTTGGCTTTCTCCTTCTTCTACCACTAAAGAATTGAATGCATAATTGTGTCCATGTGAAATGCAGAAAGCAAATTAAAAGAGACCAGTTATCACAGCCATGTGAATATCCATTAATAGGACGTCTAAGGAAATATAAAGAAAACACACACAAGAAGAAAAACTCAGATACTCTGAATTTTATGTAGAACGGCAGTGGGAGGTTTTGACTTCAAGATGTGTACTGATGTGGTAAATTAAATTGGTCAGGGTAGCTCCAGGGAGAAAACAATAATTTTCCTTAAGGGTACATAAAATGTCATATTTTCATTCAAAAATGCTAATACTTTGCTATTCCTTTAGCATTTTGTACGTAGCATTAACTGCAATTTATTGCAGGCAAGGGGGGAAAAAGTCTTTATTTGTTTTATTCAAAAAAAGCACACTGCACTCTTTCATATGTGCAGAAAATTAAACCCTATGATTATATCTAAAGAAACACAGGACTGAAACCTCCTTATTGACTGAACTACTCGAGCTACTCCAAATTATCTGCATTTTTCTGGCCTTACACTCCCTTCCTTGCTTTTGGATGCCATTGTGTGTGAAGTTGCACCTGAATTATATAATCATATAAATATAAATATAAATATAAATATAAATATAAATATAAATATAAATACAAATAATGTATATATATATCCTGTTTGGCAATGTGTGCAGGACACAGGACTCAATGATCCAAGGAATGGTTTCCATTCCTATATTCTCCAGCACCCAGAACTACAAAACAGCCGGCAGATGAAGAATGGTATTTATGTGGACAAAAGCAGCCCTGCACAGGTGAGCGCCTTCACTTTACCCAGCCAGTCAATGATGCCATGAACCAACAAGAACAGGCACTTCCCAGGTGCAGATGCACTCACAGAATTAAAGGTAAGAGGTAAAACCCACAGATGTGTGACACCCCAAAGTCAGGACATCCACTCAAAAGCAATTTAAAGACTCTCCGGGTCAGGTGTCGACAGCTACAGCATAAAGCTGGATGACAGTATTTCAGCCAGGGATACTTGGAATAGAAATAAGAAATGTCAAAAAACTCCTTTGCTGTTCACTGGCATGACACCAATTAGAAGCCTTTATCCAGGTTTTTGACGTTACACTTCAGGGAAGGTGTGGGCTGATTAAAGAAAGTCTCCAGGTGAGTGAGAAAAATTAATGTTCTTGAAAGCCAAGAGCTGCACAGAAGAGCTAATGAAGGCTAAACACAGGTTAAATTTTAAAAGGCCAGGGAAAGGGAAGCAGGAGAAAATAGATACTAATACTTCTCAAGCGTATGAAAAGTTTTTAAAGAGGCTGTGGCTACAACAGGAGATATGGATTTACCTTGCTACAAAAAGAATGAAGAAAGGTGAAGGTCTGAGCCTGGCTTTGCCCACAGTGCAGCTACAGGAAGCAGCTCCAGAGGCTCAGTCTTCCCCAGGCCTTCTGGGTGTTGAAAGCAGGGAGCTCAGCTGCGTTAAATTTGATTATTTCAGTGTCTGTCGGCAGAGGAGGGGAGCAGCTCAAAGTGTGCCCATCCTGACCCTGCTCTCTCACCCTGTGCCCTCTCCATGTTCCCTTCTGCCGCAGCCACAGACACAATTTTGGCCCCCAAATCCGAACAGAAACCGTGCTCAGGCTCTGAGAGCCCAGCAGAGGCTCTGCCACAGCGGGGAGACAGAAGCACGCGTGGCCCCACGTGTTCACAGGGGACTAGAAATGCTCTGCATTCTAACTAAATCAGATTTAGGGTGTTTTGCACAGTCCTCACAGCAATCTCGAGGAATGATGAACCAACTCACCCCCTCTGCTGTTTTTCAGGCTTTTCTGGTGCCACTGCTGATGTTGAATATTTAACCACCCTACTCTTACAGATCCCAATTTACTGATGTTCTGACAACTTTCCTTTATCTCTCACCCTTTCATCACTCAAGGTGTAAGACACACAAGAGGAAGTGTGGGGAAAAAAGCCAGTCAGCATGCGTTATGAGCCCACAGAAGTGCAGAGTGAAAAAGGAGGAAAAACACACAAATAAGTGTGTTTGACTCCTTGCTGCTAACGAACAAGCCAGAGTGAAAAAAGCCAGAAGCTCCCTAAAGTGGATGAGAGAATATGTGTGAGGACTGTGGCTGATTAACAGAAAGGGAGGCATTCAGTGAGGCCTTTAGCTAGTCAACCTTAATTTGTGAAAGCTCCTGCATATTTTTCAGGCCTGTTTTTAGCCCTGCATTCTGGGCATATAATTGTTTGTATTTTGAACACTTCTAACGTCTTGAAATGAGTTTCAGCAGACATAAGTTCTCTCCTTGATGCTTTCCTGTTCTTCTTGCCTAAAAAACATTCTTGCAGACAGCTTAACAAGCCACACACTGGCTTAAAAAAAAGTTTGGCTCTCTAAGATTCAAATAAGAAGAATACTTGTAAGTAATTTTCATTTCTTCTGTTCTCACATGTACATGTGGAAAGTGGAAGCCCTAGGAAGGTGCTGTGTCCTCTTAGCCAGAGAATGCCTTTAAGGTGAAGGACCTCCAGCCCATGTTTCATTGAAGCTGGCAATTAAATATCTCAGTTTTGCTTTCTCTGGCTGCAGTACTGACATGAATTTCCAGTTTCCAAATTCCTCGGGCTCAGGAATGTCTTCTGTAGCTCTTCTTCTTTGTCTCTTAAGCTTAAAAAGGAGAGTAGGACTTTTAAAATTCCTATGGAATAATTAATGAGAAAAGCGACTTGTCATTCATTTTAAAGAAGATGGAGATGGCTATAGCACATAATTACTAAATTTAATGAAGTAATTACTTTTCAAATTGATTTCTAATTTCCTACCAAAAAAATCCAACTTCCCATGGTTATTAATGGAATGGGAATAATTAACAGTAGGTACAAATTAAAACTACCCACGCTGTGTTGCATACTTTGAGGAGCTGGGTTATAAATTTGTTGCGTTCTTTGCATGGAAATGGAAATTAGTTTGAATAAACCTCAGACCTCTCATTCCTTTCTGTTGGTCCTATCAGTTTACAGCAGCAGTTTATGCTGTCTCCCACCCTGAGTTTCCATATTCTCCCTGCTGCCACTCTGGAAAAAGACCCATGGGCAGCACAACACATCTGGTGACACAAACAGGGATGAGGAAAGCAGGGAAAGCATTCATTCTCAGTAAGGTCAGAAAAGATTGCTGGAAATATTCAAGGATCACAATCACTTCAGTGATGTTTTGTCAAAACTGCCTTAATTCCCTCTGTCAAAGTTTGACTGTCATATTGAGGGTTGTTTTGTTGGAGAGATGTCAGATACCTCAGGATATGGCCTGGCTTGATAAGTTTGCATCTAAAATTCACAGTTTGGGCAAACTTAATGCATATCTTCCTTAACATATCTTCCTTACTATATCTTCCTTAATGCTAGGGATCGAAATAGGACAATAAACAAGTTTTTGGGTACACAAGACCCCTGCAGTGACGGGTTAAAAAAAAGTTATAGGACTATGACTTTCACTAATTGTACAATATTTTTTTTCTGTAATGGTTGTGCTTAGTGATAAATAACAGAATATATGAATTAATCAGAGCATTTTAGGCAGCTTTCCTTATCTTGCTGTAAATACCTTTCAGAGTAGGGGAGCACCGGTGCATTTCAAAAGACTGAAAACCAACCAGCCTTGTTCAGAAAGTACCAGGACAAGTGACAGAAGTATTTTAAAAGTCAGCTCTGCAATGCATTCCCCAGTTTTAGTTTAGTTACCATAACCACTGCAGACATTTTTGAAATTACAAAAGTAATAGGCATTTATAGAGCTAAAAGGCACCCGTTTTCACACTGACATTGTGGAAAGAATATGCCAAGGCAAATGTTTAGCATGCAAACCCATTCCTACCCACAATCAGGCAGACTTCCTTTGAATGCCATTCCCTAAATTGTTTGCAGCCAAAATCTCTGTGCTTTTTTCTGGCCTGTCTGATACTGCTGAGCAGCCCAGGGAGGCTGGTGTGGGACAGAAAATCCTGTGGGCTTCGTTTGACTCTCCTGGTTTGGCTGGGCAAGCACAGATGCAGTAGATTGACAGGATGCCAGCCTGCATTTCCGTGTGAGCCGCATTTCCAGCTGCGTGGCTGCCTCTGCTCAGCTCTTTTGCCTGTTTCTTTTCCCCAGGTCTTTTTGCCTGTTTCATTTAGAGCTTTTCATGGCACAGGAAAGTGATTCAGGGGCAGCTCTTTGTCTGATTATGTTGCTTTGTAATAATATGTCTTCAGTGCTGAAAGCACATTTATTGGACTTAGAATCCCAAGCCCAGACAGAAAGTATTTATTTGTTTTGGGGGTTTTGGGTTGTTTGGTTTTGGTTTTTTCTGTTTTATTTTGTTTGGTTTTTTTTTTTGCAGAATCCTATGCCAATGGTAAGCTGGGTGCTCTGCAGGACACAACTGTTTCTGGTTTTTTGGGAGGCACCAGGCTTTCTTTCAGCATCCTTACGATTCTACAGCTTTGGGTTGCCTCTCCAGCCTCTGTCTCTGTGAAGACTCAACTTCGCCCACTGGATGACTTGACTTTATTTATCAGTCATTTGTGTTCCGGTGTCATTTAGTGCCAGCTGAATTACAGGTTTGAGCCTTCTTGTCAAACCACGACATCAAACAGGCCTAGGTTCCCCCAAAATCCTGTTCCTCTTCCCACAACAAGACACCTTCCCTACTGATATAACAATCGTCCCAATACCCAGAATGACACGCTAATATACAGCTTTGGCTTTAACTGGAAAACTGACTTCTTTTAATCGTCATTGTCACAATTTAAATTCAAAACGAAGGGCGTCCTAAGGCCTTGGACATTAAAAATTAACATAATTACTATTTTCAAATGTCAAGAAGTTTTAAAATTATGTAAAAATGGTTTTATTTGGCAGTACTGCAAAAAAAAAAGGGAATTTTTCTGCACATCTTGATTAGAAAGCAACCCCTTTGAAGCCAAAATCTCCTTTCCTAATTTTTTTTTTTTTTTCCCTCGGACAAGAAGAGTTACTGGGCCAGTTTCCTTCATTAGCTCCAAAGCTGGTATATCATACAATAACAAGTCAATGAATTAAACACATTCTAATCAATCACTTCAGGGCAGCTTGATTGACCACACAGTCCATTCCTTGAATAAATCAGTGCGGGGTTAGGAAGTATTTCAAGTTAAAGCTTTTTGTGGACTGTGGGCAGGATTTTGGAGAAAAGGAAGGCACTAGAAGCCACTGCACTAGAAAGAACAACTGCACTGCTCTTTGTCAGCAAATTCAATGTTTGATATTTCAGACTTTTGCTTCCTCTTGATCTTAACACAACGATTTTAGGGGAAAAGCACTTGGTCTGTAGTCAGCTTTACAAGGCATGGGAACATCATGACACACACTGTTGGTATTGCAGATTAAAGTCGCTGCAAGGGAGCTCTACTGTTCTTCCTCTGTACAAATCCATGTCTGCAGAGCAGGGCAAGGAAGCATAAAATTTTGACAACGATCAGCCTCTCAGGTAAGAAGGGAAATATTCAGTCATTTTCCCTTCCTAACTGCAGTTAGCTCCTGGATTTATTTATTTATTCAAGAACGACTCTGGGCGCTTGTTCTAGACTCTTCCATAAACAAATGGTGTTCTCTTTCCTTTTTTAGAAACTAATTATGCACTTTGAAAAACTAGGAAAACATATCTTAAAAGTAAACATGCATAAAACAGCAAAGAAGGGTTGTACCTAAGAACGCTGTTTGGCTTGCAGATCTGTAAAATCTCTGAGAAATAAAGGGTGACTAAACCACTGCTTCTCTGCCTTCCTGTGTTAGATTCTGGGTCCCTTTGGAGGCTCCTAACCTCAAAAACATGGTATAAAACGCCTTGTTTCAATTTCCTGTAGGCAGGAGAGAGTTCCTGTGCTAATTCCTTCACTGTCCCGGTATTGAGAAGTGCAGGGAAGCCAGAGCCAAGCTCACGCTCCCAGGCATCACTGGTGATTTCCAGATTTCTTGGTATCATGATCATTTCCCAAAGATGGATTGCATCTGTTTTTTGAAAAGGAGAACGCCCATGGAAAGGGCAGATCCAAGGTGGTGGATGGGGGTCAGGCAAAGGAGAAGAGAAATGTACATTTTTTTTTACACTAAATGTATATTTTTTTACACTAAAATGTTATCGTAGCTGCTGAAACTGTGTAGGCTTTTTTAGGTTCCATTTCAAAGTGTGGATACAGAACGATTTAAACATGATCAGAATTCAAATAAAGACCTATTTGCTATGAAATTCGGACATCTTAACAAACTTGAGGCTAGTTCTCAGTGAATTTTACACTGATTGAGGAAAAACCTTCTGTCTCTTTGCCATACAAATGTAATAGTTTTATGAAATATTCTTGTAGAAAAGATGTGTGTGTGTATATTCTGGGTAATATCTGCAGTTCTTAGGGAACTGCCTGAATTACTCTAATTCAGCTCTTTCAGGAACCTTGTTAATGCTGTATGAAAAACGATTTCTGCAGCCGTGACTTGGGATAGACAGATAACCCTGTGCCTCAGTAAGAGGGGAAATCATCGTCTCAGAATCTCTGAATTTGTCACTTACCTACCAGGTTACATGAAAGAAATGGCATTTGTAAGAGGATCTTAAAACAAGGGCTCTTCGGTGATTAATTATTAAAGCACAGATTGTTAGGCTGGATTTCTAATAACTACAATTTGAAGCCATCTGCCTGACACAGTTTGTCCTATCATTAAGTTCTTTCTGAAAATTAACGACGCTCTTCAGAATCAGATAAAGCGATACGCTGATGGGATGGAAGGAAAGCAAAGTGTGACAAGGAGTTGGAATGCTCCTCAGCAATTTCTCTGAGGGCACAAAGCTGGGAGGAGCAGGTGTGGTACCCGAGTGCTCTGCAGCCCCTTGGAAGGAGCTGGACAGGCTGGGGAGATGGGCAGAGAGGAATCTGCAGGAGAGAAATTCCAGAGGAGTTTGGAAACTCTCAGGGTCGGGTTCTGTGACATTCCCACGCTGGGACATGTTCCAGTCACGTGTCTTGGACAGGAGAGTGTTGGAAGCCCGTCAGCAGCAGCCCAGTAATAGTTATAAAATCCAGAGGGCAGCTGGGGCTGAATTTAGGGATGACCTGGAAATCAAATCAAAAGTTAGCAATTTGTAAACAAGCTGAATGGCATTCCTGACCTAATTGAAGATCAAAATGAAAAACCTGGTTCTTTATCCTGAGCCTTGACAATTGTCTAAATTGAAGTATTAAAGCATTTCGTTTTCTCTGTAGGCTATTTTCCCCCTCAGAAGCAACTCCCTAAGTCTTTTAGACCAGATCTAAAACAAGCATTATGAGGATCTCCCAATGAGTTGAAAAGCATTGATTTCAGGTTTTTTTATAAGAGTTTTCATTCTAGACAATTGCTTTCAAAGCTCTGTGAGTAGGAGTCTAGTCCAGGCTGGCTGCATTTGGTACACAACGGGCTTTAGTTCCACCCATCAATAATTCTGTTGAATCTACTGCCAGAAGTCTGTTGCATAATGACAGAGAGCAATACTAAACCATGTAACCATGAAAGGTGTGCAGTGGTGTTTTCAGATTTATGTATCCAGAAAGATGTGTTTTTCACACGAAAACAAAGGTGGAAGTCACCTTTATTTCTGTGGACCCACACTGGCCATAACATGTAACGCCATGGTGGTATTAATAAAAGATGTCTGATCATTAGCTCCTTCCTGATCATGACCCCATGCAGAAGCAGGATTTTCACACGGAATAAATAACATTATCTGTACCACATCGTGCCAGTCGCAGTTTCCAGTTTCTTTCCTGTTCCATTTGAGATGTTTTACTGCGGGGAAGAGTAAAAACAAAATAAAATCAGGGGATTACATTAGCAGTCCTCCCCCCAGCTGCACTCCAGGTTTGTAGCAGCCAGCTCGCAGAGTCAGCAGAGACTCCACACTGGGGGAAAAACAACCAAATAAAAATACAGACATTAAAAATAAAAAAAACAGCAACCCAAACACTGGGTGAGAGGAGAGCAGGGTAAATTCTGACCTGGACATCGCTGGGTGGAGCCAATGCCAGGTGGGGATTTGAGCTACAGCCCTGCATGAGAGAGAAACCAAGAAAAGCTCTGACACCCTGCTGGAGCGAGACCTGCAGCACCTTCAGGAATATTTGTGTGGAAATGTCACTGCTCCTGGAAATCGCTAGGAATGCTTTAATAAATTCTGGCCTTCACCACTGCTGCGTGGCACTGCTGCCAGCACGGGCTCGCTGGCTCTGTTTTTCATTCTTAATTGGGAAAACTCCCTTGGGTGTCAAGTTTGCGAAGCCTTTCCTCTCTATGAACCCAGCTAAAAAATGCTTTGTAATTCTCCCCTCCTATATCACATAAAAACAGAGCTGCAGATGCTACTGAGGTTTATTTTTCATTGCGCTACACGCAGTGAATTTGCCAATTTTTTGTTTTGTGACTTGTTGCATAGGCACAAGTCCTCCTCCTGCCTCTTGGAATCTTTCACTTTTTTTCCTTTTTAAAACTTTCCCACAAAGAAGCTGACTGACTGGTACTAAGATATTTCAGGCAGCTGACAATTTGGACTGCTGTGAGCACAGGCTTCTGGCCAGCTCAGAGCACAGGCAGCTGTTCCTCTATTGCTCTTTACTTTGTATTTTTTGCTTATTCCAAATCAAACCACAGAACAGGCTCTGGTTTTCCGTGTGGGCCATAAGGAATGACACAGAAGGTGGGCTGAAATTGTGGGACAGTGTGCATGGCAGAGGAACAAGAAGAATTTCTCTGATTTTTAGTGGACTCACATATACTAAGTATAGGACACACAAGGGCAAAAGGGAGATACTGCAATATGTGGGAATCCATACCTGGAACACTGAAAATAGAGGGGCAAAGAGCTATTTTGGACTCTTTGGGTATTTTTTCTTTTTAACAGGGGAAGTGAATAGGGAATCAGATCTGACACTGCCAGGACGACTGAACATTACTATTTTCCCATAATGATGTATTTTGTTTGGGAACACCCCCAAAAAAGGGTAATTTGTACAACCTGACGCTACATGCTGTCTCTGGATTAAAGTTTTCCTTTTTTCCCTTATGTTTGGGATTTTATTAGAGTGTCCTCCCACCAACTAATGTTTTCTTTCCTTTCAGAAAGTCTCCCGTGTGATGCTTCAAAGATCCAGCGCTCATTCATATTAAAGTCACTTTAACGCTTTTACCCCGCTTTGGTAATAAATGTGATTTGGACCATCATATTTTTCTCCCTAGTGGAAAATTATGGGCAAGGCTGCAAAGATGACAGCATCCAATTTATGGAGCTCCCTTCACGGGGTCCTTGAACCGTTCCATTAATACTTATGTAAATACCAATAATTTCCAGTGTCATGGTCAGCACCTTGTGTTCCTATTAGCTCCTGGTAAATATTTTACCCCAGAAAGGTTTGTCTGATAAGGTGAGGCCCTCGATGTGCTTAATGATGCATCCATGAGCTCAACATTTGCTTAGATGCACATTCAATTGTGTTTAAAATATTTCCTGGATTAGCACTGAAAGCATTTGTAAGCTCAATGTAAATATTATGCACGTATGTACATTAAATGTATGCAAATACATGCAAACATAGCATATGAATCACTGCGAACACACATGAACTGTCATGATTCATATTTTAAATATAATAATTTATTTAAATATAATTTAAATATAACTATAACATATAATATATAAATAATAGCTATAATATTAATAAAAATAATATATNTATAATAACTTAAATATATTAATGTTAAGACAGCCTTCAATAATTAATATATGTATGATCTAAATGTTCTTTACCTACAGAAGGCTGATTTAATTGGGCCAAATTTTATTCCGTAAATTTCATTTCGAGTATTTTATGCCAACAAAAACCCCTTATGGGAGAAAAACCTAAAAATAGTTGAAGAGTTTTCAGGGTTATGATGGGTGGGGAGATGGAAGTGAAACAGTGTGATAGGAAAAAGACTTTTTTTTCCCTTTTAAATCAGGTTATTGCCACAGCTGGTTCTCCAATGCCCATATCAGTAACACTCACCTTAAATATTTGCATTTCTAGGATTAGCAAGATTTGCACCTCATCACTGCAGGTAAACTGTGGCAGGTTTCAAACCACATTTTAAATCCCATTTGAGCTGCGATTTGGATTTCTGCTCTTTCAGAGTGACACTCACCCTCAGGGGAAGGGCCAACATCACTTTCAGTCCGGCTCAGAACCTTTCCTAACAAAATCAGAAACTCTCATTGTCACCGGATCCCACACATGAAATGATAACTGAACGGCAAGGAACACGCATTTTCTTTGCTTTATTCCAAATTCACCCACCTGGTTATCACTGAAGGCTTCGATGAAGCTTGGAGTTGACTGCAGCATCTAATGCCATCACAGGATATTTCATTTGCAACAGAAAGTCTCTCGAAAGAAACTCTTCTGGCACTTTACAGAGCAAATTAGACTACTTTTCTCTAAAAGCATTCCATTTAGCATGAATTACAAATAAATCTTACAAAAAAAAAGAAATCAACAGTAAGAATGTGTTTCAAGAGCAAGTAAGTGGTGAAGGCTGAAGGCTTAGAAGACACATAAAGATACTTCAACAAGTCCTATTAAAAGAGAACTTGTTCATGCATTAGGAACGTGATTTATTAAAATTTTATTTCTAAAATTCAAACGGTGACACTTCAGGATGTTCCCCAAGGATATGGGTAATTCTACGATCAGTTTTTAAAACTGATGATTTCCACTCACTCTGACAAATAATTCAGCTTTTTTCTTTTTTTTCCCTTGCATTGCCAATGATAGCTCTCTATATAAGTTCAGCAGAATCCATCTCAAACAAGATAACTGTATCCTATGAGCCATGAAAAGCTGATACGGGAAAAAAGAGACACAGGAGAAGGCATTTTATTTTTTATATTGGCTTGGGATTTTTTTAATAAAGAGGATCACTTATTTCCCAGTGTATCAAAGATGAAAATGTGCCCACAGAAAGATGACTCCATAAGTAGAAACTTTTACTTTAGGTTTCAACACTGCCATTTCATTTTAATCTAAAAATTTGCCTTACATTAGGCTAGGAGCCAGGAAGAAAAGGCTGATTTTTATCTTGCCAACACTTTTGTCACAGACTGTAGTTTAATAAAGATTATAGTAATAATAAAATTGCACAGCACCAGTAACAAGAGGTATCACTCACCATGCATTTCCATGGTTTCACGATGGAGGCTATCAATACGGTGTGTAAAAGAAGCCATTTTATTTAAAATTAAATTAATCAAGTAATTTAAATCAAAATGTTAATTATTGAATTATAAATCTCTTTTTAATACATAATAATATAATATTATACAAGTATTTATAATATTTTGCCCTGAAATAAAGCATTGGTACAAGTGGTGAAAATTCTCTGTTGCCAGACCTGCCTCAGTGTAATTCTGGTTTTATTTAATAAAATAAAAAAATACTTTTTTTTATTTTATTGCTCATTTGCAAGGGAGAGAGGAAAGAGATGCAGTCATGTTCAAATGTCAGCACAGCANACAACATTTTACTACTATTGCTGACTCAATAGTCTAATACTACTACTGCAAACTCAATGGCCAGACCAACATTGAGACAAGTTTACAAAATTTAGTAATTTGTGTAAAAATGCTCAGCTTGTGTTTTTTTCGAATATCCGTAAGCACAGAGCGATGTTTCACACAGAACTCAAATGCAGAATGTTCCAAGAAATTGTGGAATTCTCCCCAGAGCTTCCCTTTTGTACGGCAAGACCAACAAAATTTAGGTTACCCTTGAGACAGCTGATGCTGTTTTGCTCTTAAATATCTCAAAGGGTGGAGACTGCATTTTCCCTAGGCAACCTCTTCTGTTTTGTCACCATTTTTACACTGGAAAGTGTTTTGTTCTTTCTTCTGAATGCCTGAATCTCCCTTGTCACCATTTATTTACTTTTGTTCTGCCTCCCACGATTACAGGGAGGGCTCTTTTGTCTCCTCTCTAATAGCACCTTTTAACAGCAGAAAACTGAAATGAATGAATGATTTCTCAGAAGTGCCCGAAGTCCCAAATATCCACGAGTCAGGGGAGTCTGGAAGTGCTTTTGCTCTGTACCTCAAGGCACTTAATGGATGGCCTAATTAAAACTTCGGGCTTGAACAATTAAAAAAGTTCATCTAAGCCACTCCTCTGTAGTGGCATAAACCCGCTAACAAAACCCCTGAAAGTTTCAAAACATTCTTCAATACCTGTTTAACTCACCAAGGAGTCCCTAAAAGCACCCTGAAACACAGAAAATCCACAGAGACACTTTGAAACATCCCCACAGAGCTTTCATTCCCTAAGGAAGCAAACTAAGGGGAAAGAAAGTTGCCAAAGCTTTGCTGGTAGCATGAAAACCCTGAGAATGGCTGTAGGTCTGTGCAAGGATCAGTCTAAAGCAGAATTTTGGTTGTGCCCAGCAGCCAGTGCAGCAAAGCAGTTTAAGGCTGTGCTTTAAAATGACCCATGATGAACTGTTGAAATTTAAAACACAAAACCAAATCCCTTTCTTCTTAACACTCAACAGCGACCAGGAAAGGAATCCATTCACTTCAGGAAAAACAATCAGAAAGCATTAAAACTCCCACAATTACTATTAAAACTCCCACAATTACTATTAAAACTCCCACAATTACTATTAAAACTCCCACAATTACTGCTTCCCCACAGCCTCTTCTCTTTCAACATGGACACAGTTCCTCGTGGGTCTGTTTGTCCCAAAACTTTGAGGCAAATGATCATTTTAATGCAGTTGTGTCTCCCTCCCGTATTCTCTGAGTGCTCGCACGTCTGCCAAGCATCAAGGAAGCTCCCACTTGCTTTGAGCACTCTTTAAATCAGAGATGAGTAACGTGATGGGTAGGTGAGAGGTTTTATTTTTATGTTATTTTTGCTTCACGTCAGGCTTGGAAGCAAATTCACACTCCCAAAGGTGTCTCAGGAGGAGTTTGAGGAAGAAAACAAAATATCTACAGTGTTTTACTGGCGATATCCAGGATAAACATAGTTAAGGGGGTATGGCAGTAGTAAAACTGTCACAAATGTGTGTTAGAGGAGTGGCCACTGCAGGAAGTGCCAGGAGGGTCAATATCTCTGCCACTTTCACCCTCGCTGGATATTGTCACCAGTGCCATTCTCAGAGCACCTCGGAGTTATTGGGAGCTGCAAATTCAATTAGCGCGGTATTTTACAAGAAGATTATATTGTTGTAGGCTGGAGTATTGTAAATTTTTTATTCCACCATAAAGCATTCTAAAATTAAGTAATCAAGGCTCAACATTCTAAAATACATGCCTTCTGCATGTATTTAACTACACATGGTATAACATAGAATAAAGCTTACGAGGCAGAAGGGAAGGGCGCCTGCCTGCAGCAATTACATGTGGGATAAAAGCGGTTTAATACCAGTCAAATTTCACATCAATGACTTTGTAAAAATTCATGGAAAACTGCTGGAGCAAGTAGTTATTACTGCTATTAGAGCGCAACATTAAACAGTGGTCAAGGAAAAGAAGATTTTGACATAAAAATAATCTGTATAATATGGGCCAACAAGGTTTCATTCAGCTGCCTGTTTTTCATTGGACAGAATAGGGAGATACAATGAAATATATGGGAATTGGCTACCATTTATTAGCAGGTAAGTGCCAAAAAATATTGAAATTAATAGCAGATAAAGTCAAATAATGCATCCTTTCTTAGTGCTTCTAATGGTTTGTCATGCTGAACTGATGGTGGTTTGTGTTTTCTGCAGAAAGTAGATTAATATGTTTAAAGGATACAGAAAATACCGAATTAACTCCAAATATGTGGGTTGAACTTTCTCGGCACGAAAGATTATTAATCACACCAAACTTGCCAGCCAGGACTGCAAGAAAACTTCTCCAACAAGCACGAGTTCATAGCAGGAAGGACAGAAGTCACATGGAAGCTCTGATCAACACCAAAAAACCGGCAAATCTGCCAAAAAGACGGCTCAGCCCGCAGTTCTGACCTGACAAAAAAAGATCCTCGCTGCAAACTGTTCTGCTGGCGGGGCCAAAGTGCAAGCCTGTAATGGAGACAAGGACCCAGAGAACGATGGCGAAGCTCCTCAGCCTCAGGCCACCCCAGTTTGACGGATTCAAGACAAAACGGACACTTCCATGATCCAAGTGATGGATGAAACGGGCTCTCCATCCCCGCTCCCGCTTCCTGGAAGCACCAGCCCCACTCAACAGAGTCATCGGAGAACGATTTACCAGTAACGTCGGAATAATTCTCCCAGCTCGGTCTCGCGCTAATGCTCGTAGGTCACAGCGCTGTGGGGGCTCAGCTGCGGCTCCTTCACGGACCAGCATTATCCTACAACAACACCAGCCTGCTCAGAGGTTTCCAGGAAAAAAAATTTCCATAATTTACACCGTTTTCCTCCCTTTTCCTCCCCTTTGCCTGCTTTTGCAATGTGGTGTCCACAAGAGCGTTGCAGAAAGCAAAAAGTGTGTAATTGCTGTCAGTTAAGGGGTTTTGATGTTTCAGTTTTCCATTTGTTCATTTCTCTGCTGGATATAAATTTTTCAGGTGTTTTGGAGGGTCTGTTAAGCAGGACAGACCATGTCCAACAGTCAGACTTCCAACAGGCAGACCACATTTTATACACTTATTTTTTCCCTTCTCTTAAAGCATATGGATGTAAGCTCTGCAAAGACCAAAACTGCTCTGAAAATTGTATTTTGTGGCTGCTTAAGCTACAGTTCTTTACAAAAAAATCCAAAACAACAAAAAAACAAAATTAAAAAAACCCAAACAACAACAACGACACCCACACAAAAAAAAAACCCAAAAAGCGTAAGAATATCTGATTTGCAGTTTATCAAGATGGCAAGGTCAGTATGAACTGGAGAGCTCCAAGTTTTAATCCCATGTAGTCTCCAAACTGCTATTAGGTCATAAGGTAGAAACCCTTTGCTTGTAATAGGGGCAGGGTTAGATCTTAACTCACCTCCCCTACATCCTCATTGCCTTCTTTGGGTAAGAAGCCAGATTTTCCACAAAATGCCAGTACAATATTCTCTTTTATATCCAGCACATGTTCAGCACTCTTGATGTTGTTTGGTGCAGACAGTTTAGCGTTCAACACCTACAGCAATAAAAGAAGACATTTCCCCAAAGAGCAAAGCTCCTCTGGTAATTCTTTTCCTGGGCTACACGGTCCTAGGATCACAAATTCTGATTTGGACCCCAGGGTGCCTAAGAATGATTTTATAGAAAGATAGAGCAGAACCTTTCTTCAGGCTCCTTCCAAAACCCACCTTTGTTTCACCAGGCAGCGTGAGCAGCAGTTCTCACACCTTTAGGACATCCCCTGGAAAGCATTCAGGCTTAACCTGCAAATCAGTGACGAAGTTCTGAGCCTCTGTTGTGCTCCCAAGAGCACAGGAACATTGGCTGGCTCTGGTGACATGTGGTCACAAAATATAAATCCGGGTAGTTATTACAAAAGACTTTTTCCCAAACCCTCTCTGAATTTATTCTGTCACCAACAATCCCAGGAAAGAACAACAGTATAAGAATGGCAGCATTTGTAGCAAATATTTGAAACAAATTTGAGGTTAACTGGTGAAAGAACTGGTGGAAATGGAATATGACTACATTGGTTCTCCCGTATGTTTTATTTCCCTACAGTTGAATTTGCATTAAAACTATGCTGGATATCTCCCTGAAAAGATTACACTGTGGGGGACAAATAACAAATTTAAGATAAATGAATCACACTGGGAGGCACGTCTTTTAAGATCTTGCTCTAACAAATCTGCAACAATCAACTCTCTACTTAATTCTTAATAGACAGTAGGAATTCCATACTGGAATCAAATATTTGACTCAATTTTACTGCTGTCAAAAAGCATAATACACCTTCCCAGAGACTCTTCCGAAACAAAAATCAACAGCAGAAAAAGGTTCACTGTATTTTTCAGGGGCATGAAGAAATAGTATGTGTTTCTTCATGGGAATTGTGAAATGCAAATGTGGGGTTGGTCATGCCCTCGATGCCTGCTTTTTACTAAATCACACATGACTGGAAAGGCGCTTGCAGAAGCTGGGATTCTGTTTATCAGTCAGGGAGTTCAAATCAACGGCAATCCTGATTCAGATACAATTTTTTGTTTCTTTCCATTGTTTTGGTGCGTCCATTTAAGAATAGACAGCCATGATTTTTGCATTAAGATAATTGATTGAATGTGCAGATCCTATCAGCTGCTGCTGCGTTATACAACTATATAAATCCAACTATTAAATACATGAGAAATGTTGTTCAGGACACCTTGAAAGATACTGGCTATTTTCTCATTGCCCAGTATAGAATAAGAGGTGTTTTGGGTTTTTTCTCCTGCAAAGGCAACATGATTAAAAATCACAGGATGTATAAAACAACATGAAAATCCTCCCTCCCATTTAAATGTATGGTGCTTGTGGTTGTCCAGAAATATGGATTTTGAAAGTGCCAGAAATGCAGAAACTTGATTACAAAGCAGGAATAATGTGGATTATTCAGCATCCTGTAGCACATTACACAGGTATCTCTTCAAAGGGGAAAGGCCAAATTGTAGACTGGGCTTTTTAAAAAATTCATCTGATTCGATAATTTTTATAAACTTCAGGTTTTGTTTTAAGAAAAATGATGTATCCCATTACAAATTTTTATGTAACCAAAGACAAATTTCACAAAACCCGCATTAGAAATAGAGATGCTGGGGGGTTTGGCCCCTCATTCCCTCGAAGATGCATGCTCAGGTTCAGCCAGACTTTCACCACAATTACTGAACAAAGCAGAATAGCTGAGATTAGGCACTTTTTTCCTCACATCTCATTGATGACACGCTGTCAATCATGCAACAAAACCAATGTACTGGCTTTTCTGCCTGCCTGGAAGTGGTTATAGCATCATGACCGAAGTATTACCAAAAGCTCCAGTAATATCATTTACTTCTACTTCATCCTGACACTTTTGCTTCCAAACCAACAGAATAAAACAGCTAAGTGATAGGTGATTATTGGGGAACCAGAGCTTCACTGTATTTATCTTTGCTCTCACTAATTTTTATTAAAGTTTTATTTTTCTCCTATAAAATAGTCAGAGACACTGGGTCATTCCTGGAATTCAGGCTTGGTAGCAGGAGAAAAAGCTACACATAGGATGTTGCTTCTACCCACATTAATATTTATGCATGCACTTAATTCTCCTCACCTGAGTGCAATTAAGGACTTGCATACGCCTTTGCAGAACTGGGGCCAAAATAATTACAGTTTACACAAGACTGTGACAGGGAAATATTTCATTACCACAATTAATCCTTTAGAGCATTACGAAATGGCCAATTTCTCAGAATAATGCAGAATATTTGTTGCTAATCAAAGGTAAAGTTTATGTAATGGTAATAGATGACATTTAATAGCATAGGAATATATAATATTTAACAGCTCCATAATCCATGGTAATTTTTATTTCACTAATGTTTATTGCAAATGGGAGGGAAAGAATGAGAAAGCCTTCCCTTACAGCATCAGAGACACTCGGGTTACATTTTTACATTAGGTGGCACTAATTCCCTATTAACTGGAATTAGCGTAATATGCAAACCCACTCCAATTTCACGGTGCTGATGTATAACTTCAGAGCTGTTACACTTTACAAAGCCTACAGTGCGGCACCAAATGCAGGCTTCTCTGCACCTTATACAAGTTCTCATAACCTTCAGGTGTTCTTGGGCACCAAACAAGTCAGATCATGTTTTTGAGATGCTGGGCAATTTCAGAACCCTGGACCAGTCCCAGATATCCAGTACGTGCTCCTGTCAGCTGCCATCATAAGGAGCTGGTGTTAAATCAGATAATTAACCAATCTTCAGGGGGATAGGCAGTAGAAAACTATTGCCTAGAGAACCGAGCATTTGCATTTGATTATAAAGGAACTTTTTTTTTCGGTACCAAAATTTCCTGTTAATTAAAAGATACAAAATGATAGAATCCGCTGTAGAGAGCGACATGACACACACGAACAGCAGCAAGACCTCAGCATGCTTTACTCCAGACTCCCCTGGTTTAGGGTCCAGCTCCTTCCTGCAGTGTAGCACAGACCCTGCCAAGCCCAGCCCCAGAATTTGGGGAGCCACAGCAAACCCCTGGAGCCCAGAGGGGTCACACTGGGGTGAGGAAGGGGAAATGAGAGGCGATTGTTCAAAAAGACGGAGGAAGAGATGTACACACAGGCACGATGAACCCTGCAGGACCAGCTCCTGACCCCGAGTCCATAAAATGTCACCTCAGTGTGGCCTCCCTGGTGCCTGGAGCAGCTCAGGCCCATCGTGTTCCAGGCAAGAGAAAAACCCAGGTGAGCACAGTGCTGAGAGCTGGGCACAAAACCGCGGACGTGACACGGAGCACGGGGCTCCGAGCAGCGCAGGTTTGAGCACAAACACCCCTTTTCCCATGGAAGGAATTCTGTCAAACACCTGGGATAGCAAAGACCCCTACTCGCATGCCCCGATTCACAGTTTTAAGGAACTCAATCAATCGTGTCACAGACTCTCTGCTCTCCTGTTTAAACACAAACACCTACACACGCACAGGCACTTCTACTTTTCCAGGTGCCCAGAACACAGGAGAACAGGAGACTGAGCTTTCTAAACCCATTCCTCAAGCATCTCACCCACCCAGGGCTCAGAGAAGCCGGCTGGACCCACCATCCCCCCGTTCCATTCCCGTTATCCACGTTGTGCCATCCATCTCCACGGGGTTTTGCTCCAGCGCACGGTGCTTGCCATTGATAACTGCCAGGTTAATTACTCAGGAGAGCCACGAGCTCTCCTTGCCAGCACCAATAACTGACACAGCAGTGGGGGCCACTTTTCAAAGGAAGGCCCTTTAATGGATTCATGAATCAGGAGAGAAGTCTCCAGAAGGAGCAGCGAATTAGCAGTCGGTACAAATCAGAGGAAATGGCTTTTCTGGAAGGTGGAAGTACATCTCAGAGAATGTGCAAAATTAATTAGAAGTTAGAAGAGGAATTATTAAGGAAAGAATGTGTGGAATTCTCTTTCTAGCAATACAGTCCTAAAGAAAAACAGAAAAAAAGAAGTCAAGATAAATGTTTATTTCATTTCAACATTTAAAAGTATGTGTGGTTAATTTACCATTAGATTAACTACAGTTTTGCTCAGTTTTACAGAGCAAAGGACATCCCCCAGCCAAACCTAACTTCCTGCTGGAGGTAGCAGTTGGACTACAGTGGATGTGTTCCACAGGAAAAATTTTTCTTTTCTCTTAAGATCTTAATAATTTTCTTATCAGCCACCTATGCAATTTCAAAGAGTGTTTATTTTGCTGATGGGTAGACATTTGACCAGATCTTCTTATAGTATATTATAAACTCCTTAGGTGGCAACCACCTTTATAGGATCAGATTTGTTTTATTTTTACAGGGATTTCCATCTTAAACTTCCTCTAACCAGAAAGAAAATTACCTAGCATCATTCCCAAAAAACTTATAAAAAGCCAAGTATGTTCAATTGTTTTCCAATAATTTCATGGGTGATTTGCCAGAATTTTCTGGTAAAATTTGTTGTAAGGTATTATGGAACCACAATAATATAAGAAGGATCCCCTACCAAAGACAAACTCATACAGATTTAAACAAGGTCACCCTACAAAGTTAAGGGAGTGCAATGCAGAGTGAGGAATAACACCAAAATTATTTCTGAAGTGCTTGGAGACTGAAAATAAGTAAGACAAGATAAACAAAATATGGTATAACTAGTTCAACCTCTGGATTGGTACTGATTTCTGCCTTTACAGGTTTGGTCAATCTGAAACTCAGTTGTGTTGGGGTCTAGTGGGAGCAAAACCCAAATCAACGCACTTTTTTTTTTCTTGTTTTGTGCTTTAATGCCATTACAAAAATTATTTAAATGTCTGTGCTGTAGTGCCATATTAGAACATTAAAGGGGTGTTTTAATTTCACAGTTGGTATTTTTAAGTGAACTGTTTATTGTCATGGAAATAATTTCAGGGTGCTGGCCTAAGGAAAGAAAAATTTGGAGAAGGTTGGGAGGGGGCTGTGGCAAGGCTTTATACTCACAGCTCTTTGCAAATTAGGGTTAGACTTAAGCCAAAAGCCTAGATCTGAAATTTACGTCCTCTTTAAATTCCAGAGCTTTAAAGAATAGCTAAAAATTCCTACATAAATCATCCTAAATTCTCCTTAGGGGGCTGCAGATCCATCCAGGTGAGATCCTCCCAAGAGTGTGAGGAAACGGAGCTGAACTGTGGCTGCTGAGCCAAGCAAGAATTTCAGCAGTGGAACATTCCCAGCCTCACAGCTGTGGGAACACCACTTTGGAAAGTGCTGGATGCAGTTCCTGCAGCTTTTGTGGTGTTTAATTTGCAATAAAAAGAAAGAAAAACAGGGATTCAGCAGAGCCTTTCTGCAGCCGTGACATTAACAAATGTTTAGAATAAAATCTACAGCGTTAAAAAGTAGAAAATGTTTCAGAATCAATGAAAAAGCAACTATGTCCCTTTCCATTTTCCTGCTCTTCATTTTTGCTGGAAAGCAGAAAAGTAGATTATTGTAATGATTAAGACACTGGCCCTCGACTCACACTCAATTCCCTGTTCCTGCGTGCTTTTCTCACCATTTCAGCAGCACAAAGGGCACAGAAGTGGATGATAATGTACTGGCAGAGTGACATTAAGGAAAATTAGATTTCTGTACAGTGGGAAAATTAGATTTCTGTACAGTTCCCACTTGTGGGGACTGTACATTTTCCACTCACGGCTGGTGGGGTTCTGGTGCTCCTCCAGAACTGAACCAAACCCTGTCCAGAGAAATTCTGCATCCACACTTCACGGTCCCTGTCCTCAGGAACGAGGAGCATGGAACAGCTCCTACACGGTGCACTTATGCCCTACAGAACAAATTCTTAGGTTTTTCTGTTCCAGTGCCTGCACTGCTGGGCCTGCAGGGCGCCTTTAGAGCCACCCCCAGCAAGTGGGGATCGGCTGTGATCCAAAGGCTCGTCCTGCTTCACTCCACCAGGAGACTGGAGGATGGGGCAAAGGAAGAACTCAGCATTTCATTCACAAAGCACAATACTACACCTGGATCTCCCCTGCTCACCTAAAAGCACAGACCCACAATTGCACCCAAATGTTGTCCTGCGTCTGCACTGAAAACAAGTCGGAATTTGAATGCTATTCCAGATATGGAAATTCATTTTGCGGGAGAAGTGCCAATATGTCATTATTTCAATGATGAAAATAGTTCAGTGCCCACTTCACCTTTGGATTGTCAACAGTGCTGATCAGAGCAGCATCAGAACCAGCCTTGCAATCCAAACCTGAGCCCGTCAAAGTCCAAGAGCCCCCTCACGGTGCCCACAGGGTAAAAAAGCAGAGAACCAACACAGTCCTGTGGTTGGATGTGTTAAAATCCATGTGGGCAGAGCAATTCATTCCTCATCTTCTCCTGATGGGGACTCCTCCTGCAGGGAACAGCAGACTTGAATATTGATTAAGTGTTTGTGTTTGGAGAGGAACATCATTGAGGAGTGCAGCTTCACCTTATTACTGCTACAGAAAATGCAGGAATCCCTGCCTTTCCAGCAGGTTGGCAGTGCCAAATCAATATTCCCTTGGCACAGATCTCAGTCATAGGCTTAGTAACAACATTTTTTATTATTATTTTTTCCTGTTAATCTCTCCAAGGGATGGAAATTTTATGTGTGCAACAACCTGGACAGTACCAGCCTTGAATCAAAACTTTCAGCTCTCTGTCCTCATTTAATGCACGACATTTTATTTGACTCTTTGGAATTTATGTCCATGTTTCTGGATAGCTCTGGTGAACCAAGCCACAGGTTAAATTTATTTTTGGAGTAACAGCAAAGAATATGGCTAAGATCTAGAAGAATAGTTAAGAGCTGTGGCAGCTAAAAGATGTGTTGTGCCCCCGAAAAAAACCAAAATATTGGCAGCCTGTACCCTCTCTTCTCACAGAGTGTCCTCCACATACTGATCTAGGTGGGGACATGAAGGAATTTCTCCAGGTCTCCGGGTCTCATATGCTGAAGGCAATGGACCCATAAAAGTTGCAGCATTTGTGCATTTTCAAATAAAAATGCAGGTATATTTACTTTAAAGTATGGTGAGGGATGATATATCTTGGATTGCTATTATATCACCAAGGAAACAGATATATTCATCATTTCCTAGGGCGTCTGAAAGGGCTATAAAATGTTGGGAGGGACATCATTTCTGTGGCTCAAATACAGATGTGTCTGCCGTGGATTCAGGTATGAGAGGAATTACACACCGCACACCATTTTAGGAAAAAGTGTTTTAACAGAAAAAAAGAAGGAAAAAAAGCTGTAAAGTATTTGAACGTACAAAGGTAATGCAGGCAGGGAAAAATTAATTACCCAGGTTAGAACCAGAGCAGGGCACCTGTGATTAATAGGACTGTCTGGTAAAACCTGAAGTGGGAAAGTTAATCAGTGTTGGTGCCCGATCCGGGTGCTGTGTCACCCACCCTCTGGCAGCCCAAAACATCCAAGCTGAACTGCAGGGATCGGGTGCAGCTCTGATTTGGGCTATGGAGGTGGAGGGAATGGCACCACTGATTAGTTATCCATAAATTCCGCTTCCTACAAATGTGACGGGTGTCCCTTAGCAGTTCTACTAACAAGGTAAAGGCTGACTTGGCCTGGAAATCATGATGAGATCATAACTCAAGGAGATGTGGCAGCAGGTTGTCATTTTATGTATTTTTCATATGGTTTTGGCTCCTTCTTCGGTCTGTGCTCGTCACTGCCAACACAACTACATGAGTTGCTGAAAGAATGAGTGTCTCTTTGTAAGGTTGGCTACATTTCCCTTAGACTCTAGTGTTGGCTGTGGAGCACTGGATATTTGTTGCATTTTAATTGGGAACATAATCTTTAACCACATCTCAGACAAACAGTCTCGAAATACTCTCCCAAAAATGCAACTTTTCCTATACAAACTGGTAAGGGTCTCTGTGCGTGTTCGTTGTTTGTGTCCTCTTTTCTGCTTTCTGCTGAAAGAGCAGAAAACTGCTTCCTACCCCAGCAAAAATGGTAACGCCACTCAGTGATTTTCTGGTTTGATGGGATTTGTCCCCTCCAAATAACCAGGTTAAAAAGGCAGTTCAAATGAACTTATTGTCGCTTTCTAATTAGGGTGGCTCTGCTGAGATGCTGTGCGCTCTTCCCCGGCTCTGAAAGGAAGAGAGCTGCAGGAAGAGCAGGGATAAATCCCGCTTTCCCTCAGGGCATGAGCACTCACATCAGATCCAGGGCCAGGTAATTGCTGCTACACTTCCTGTGGCCAAGGATCTCGAAAAGGAGCTGCTTTGAAAGAAAAGAAATTCTCTCCATGGCTGGATCTGAAATACAAGTGTTGTATCCTCCTACAGCAACAACACAATCTTGTGCGGCAAGTGTGTCTGGAAAAACAAACCATAAAGCCTAAAACATTAATACAAAACCTCAGCTCATTTTCTGTGAAGGACATGGGAATGTACCCAGTGATGTCATCACAGAAACTTGCTGAAATATGGGAATAAATTGAGGCCCTGGCAAGGAGGAACAGGCAGGATGAAACACAAGGGATGCAGCAGAATGAAGGGGTTGCTGTGGGGTCCCAAGCTCTAGAGAATGTTGGTTTTAAAATAGTGCCAATCCTGCAGGAAATACAGCAAGATCACAGCCACAAGCACTTTTCAGTGGAAGCTGTTTCCCAGAGCGTAAATTCTGACTTGTGTCTGGCTTAATTCCATCTCAGAGAAAATAGAGGTGAACTTCCCTAGGAAGACCAGGACATCAGCTCTCTGGCCCAGATATTTGCAGAAAATGAGACCAAAGCAGAGGGAAGAGCTGTGTGGGCTGGAAAACGGGAGAAAAAAAATGGAATAAAATAGGTGATGACTTTGGGGCCATCTGTGCCAAGGAGGGAGGCTGGGGAACAATTAATTCCCATGAATAAAAACATGAATGAAGAAATAAAATATAAAGTACAGCCCTTTCAAATTCTGTACTAAAACATAAATGGCAGGTGTTCCACCAGGCTTGGAGCTTAATTTAGTAGTTTTTTATCTAGTCTACCCAATAATATCCATATAATGAGAAATACTATTTTTTCCTTCCCTATGTTATAGTTCACACACATCTACAATCCTGTTGTAAATTATAGTTGGAGGAAATGGAGTAAGAAATCACCTCCCAGTCTCTCTGACATTATAAAGTACATTCCGCAGGACAACTTGCACACACACACAAAAAAAAGAATCCTACACCCAAAAAACCACCTAAAAGCTATCTACTTCTTTTTTTTCAAAAATACTATTTTGTTAGAAAAAAAATCTGACAACAAGATAGTGTAAGCTATGCAAATATTTAATTAATCAGCTATTCTGTTATGAAGGCTCAGTAACAACAAAAACAAAATAATCTGAATTTTGATATATGAGTTTTTCATAAATTTAGGCAAATTATTTGTGGCATTCACTCATGAAATTATTCTAATAAGACAGCAAACTTTTAGGAAAAATAAAATGCAAACGCGTTGTTGGGGGCAGAGGGTTTGACACTTGAAGCTGCCTATACTTTTCCTAGCAGTATGTTAAAAAACAAAACCAGGAGTTGCACTACCTAAAGAAATGGGCTGTGAAAATAGGCTGGAAAAGCTTGAGTAGTTATAACTTTTAGGTTATAACTTTTTGCATGTATGCCCAATATATGCTGAAGTTAAAAACTGGAGTCCACCAGCAACTGAAGGCAATGCTGCAGCTGAGCAGAGCTAAGCACTGAAAACCCAGGGTAAAACAGAAGATTTTTAAAAAATCTGATAAAAACTCCTTAAAATCTAAATTTGCTACTTGTGGGAATGATGGACCATTCAGTCATGCAATTCTGCTCTTTTCCTCTGCAACAAATCATAATGCTTTAATTAATGTGGAGTCCTGTTTGCTGTTTTAGATTAAGAGGTTTTTAGGCAACCTTCATTTCATCCTCCTCACCAGCCTTGTGACATTGCTGTTTTTATGCACAAACAATTTGCAGCCTTACCTTGGAAATGCTCTGTCGGATCGGAGAGATCTGAAAAGGAAGCAGAGACAGTTAAAATAAATTAAAAAAAAAATAAATATATAGGGATAGTAATACCAGTCAGGAGAGGGTGAGGAGAGGGGTAAGAGGAATGATAAAGATGTACATTAAACCCGTGTTTTAATCTTTGTGATGTGAACATGTCAGTGAGGCACATTTGCGTACAAAAAAGGCAAATTTGGTTTCACTTGCAAAATCACTTTAATTTTAGCTTTTAACTGACAGTCTTGAGACCAACACCAACCTCGCTTGCCAGCAATCTTTTATCCTTACACAGAGAGACCTGACACTTTAATGGACATTACAAGTATTAAAAATAGTAGTAGCAGACAGGATAAATTCCATGTTTATCGGTGGGCAGACACTGGCAACTTTTGAAGTCCATGGGAATTTTGCATGCCTTAACTTTTCCCCAAAGAAGTTACGATTTCTTTACTTCTGAAGGAATTTCATATTTTTGCCATTTAATAAAAATGTTTAATTCCAATAGCAATTTTAGCTGGCACCGTATTGAACTGTAATTAAAGATTTATGATCGTATTAAGAGGTAATGCTGTAGTTAATCCTTAATAATAAGGCATTTCATAAAAGTTCGGTGTTACACACAAAACTGAGCAGTTGATGCCTTCTGCAAAATATTTACTGTATTTTCCAAGAGTCAGCAGAGTGCAGTGCTACAGCTCTCCTTCAAATAATCTATACAATCTATACAACTGTGGAAGTAGCCCAGGAAACTCCAAAAATTGCTGTATTTTTATGAACTACACATTTATAGTGACATCTAAGGCACACATTTTTCCATCTTGATTTTACAGGATCAGCACACAGATAACCCTGCTTTATTTCACTTTATTTGTTGGGGTGATAGTGTCAGAATCATCAGATTACCGCACAGTGACTGATTTAATTGTCAGAATTACAGAATTCAAAATAAGAAAGAGATTACCTCAATTCTAATACTATACATGAACCAGGAAAAAAAAAACCCAACAAATAAAAAACAAACCAACAACATCCTGTAAAAATAATACAGTTGTAACTTTAGTAAATTTAAATGAAAGAATTAAATCTATCACAAGCCTTATAGTGAACAACAAGTGTTTGGTTGCCTTTCTGTTATCATATTTCACATACCATTGAATTTGTTAGAAATCCTGTGATGCAAAACAAATTACGGATGTGACTGAAATTTGTTATCTTTTTACACACATTTTTAAGGACAAACCAAACAACTCTGTGGGCTATATATGAATCCAAAGCACCTCTCTCATTTTTCTTGCTGGGCAAAGCTCGTCTTCAGCTTTAGATGATGTAATGTTGGTTCAATTCTGCTTTAAAAACTTTTGTTGAAATTCATCCAAAATTGCAAGTAGAAGCCAAGAATCTTCCATGTAAGTGGCTGATACAAACACTGCAGATTATTTTTAACTGCAACTGGTTATGCAAAGTTGTTTTGCCCATTCTTCTACAAACAACAGGCTCTGTCCTATTACGCCCTTAGGATAGAGAAAGGGAAGAAGATGCTGGATTTTGTTCAGCTCCAGAAAAGGGGGTGACCAAAGCCAGTCCCAAATTTTGGTATCAAAATTATTGAACTTTTATGTAACATCTTTCTTAAACTCCTCCTGTGCTTCAAGACATCTCATGCACATCAAATAATTCAGAAACCACTCCTCTCTCTTTGCATTTTTGCTGTACTAGCAGTAGTCAGGGTGCTTTTTCTGTCTGCACCAGACCCCATTACTGGGTTTAGGGCGGTTTCTGCTTTATCTACCCCAAATGTAGCCAAAGCATTCACAAGAACATGAGGAGCCTTTGCACTGTTTTTCTCCCTAAAAAAAAAAAAAATCTAAAGTCAGTCTTTGTATCCATCCCTTGAGGACTGTCTGCTCCATTTTAGGATGAGAAAATAGAGTAAGTGCTGCCACAGTTGGTCCACCTTGGAAAGTTATGCTAGAAGGGATAGGCGACTTTTCCAGGATTACCGATAGGGAATTCTGGACTGAACCCTAGGTTTCCATTCCATTTTATCCACAAAAGTACAGCAAAAAGTTCTGCTTGGTTCATTTTCCTCCTGAGCCTCAGTCCAGCCATTTTGCCCTGCGGTCAGAGGGAGCAGAGATTGCTCCCCCGCTGTGTTTCATCTCACACTCGTGGCGTGGATGGCACCTGCACCAAAAGCAGGCTTTGTGCAGGTGAGCCAACGCCTAATTCAGTGCCAAAATGAGTCAATTTCATAAGAAACAGTTGGCAAATACTCCGGTCTCTCTGGATTTGTGTCCTTGTCTGCTGCAGTCTTTCAGCCATTTCGTGTTTTCTTCCTCCTCAGCTGTGGAAAGCAATGTTTTTCTTCTGAGGTGTTTGAACATGGCTTGGTGATACTCCCAAGAGCCATTTGGAAAGGCAAACCAGTTCTAATTAGCATTTTAGTCTAAGATAATTGGTCCAGAGCAAAGGAGTTATATTTGTCAGTTTAAAAATCATTAGGCCTTCTAAAGCTCCTTAAAAATAGCCCTCCCCAAAAATTTCTTCACTAGTTGTGTCAAAATTGTCTCAGAATTCAGGTGGATGCACAAACGGATAAAGGGGCATCTAAAATACGACATCTTCTGCCTTATGACACTGAACATGAAACTGGTGTTTACACCTTCACTTGCAGTGACTAGGAACCCTTCCATAAAGCCTTGACTCCATCTAGAACCATGGCTAAAATAAAGGCCTGAAATGCATCTTCAGAGGGAAATAGAAAAAAACACTTTTTCAAGCATTTTTTGCATCTTGGGTTTTTCTTCACTTGTGAGGTGTGAAAATCTTAGTCCACAGGGGCTAGTTTATTTTCTCAACCTCCATCATAGCTCCTGACATATTTTTTCAAGCTAATTTTTTTACGGGAAATAATAATTCCATTTGATAAATTTAAATTATTGCTTTCAATTTAATTATATATGCTTATCTATTATTATAACACAGAAGTAAAAATACATTTCCTGCAAGTCCTTTGGTTTTTGGTTTTTTCTCTTTTCTTCTGATTGGTGCTTTGATTATATGTCTTTTTATTGTTTTTTTTTAATGGAAAATTAGTATCAGTACAAGAGGACATGACCAGAACTGCACTCTGTATGGTGTTACCATTAGAATATGATATAGATAGATATAGATATTTCATATATTGATTATTAAATTATCCTGTTTTGTGGAGGTTTTGGAAATCTTCCTCAGTGTTCTCTTTTATGCCATTTTCAAACACTGCCAACACATCACTTGCTCCATTTTCCACAGCCCTTAAATATTACGATAACGCTGGGAGTCACTTTCTGAACAGAAAATATTTGCAATAATGAAATGCTGGCAATTTAGATAGCTTTTTATTATGTTTTTTTAATGTTAAAATCTCTTAAAGCTTGAGATGAAAAGAATGTTTCGAAATTCCAATCTGTTAATAAACTTGCTTCTGCAATGCAGCAACCATCAGGCCACTCCCTTGATACTAAACACATTTATTTTAGCTGTGGACATATTTTTATTTCAGTGTATCTCTAGCAAGCAAGTGAGAAAGGAAAAAAAAAAATCCACACTTGAAATACTAGTTTTCTAAACTCACAAAATAAAGTGACTTTATAAATCACCCAGACCTACTGAACAAGTAATGTTGGAAACGCCCTCTCAAAATGTATCAGTCCATGCTCCCTAATAAATCAGAGAATACCTATTTTTAGTAGAAACTTCAGGCTTGCTTGTTTTGGTTGAGGTTAGGAAATGGCTGACCCCAGTTTCTCATTAGCAGCTAGTTCAGAGTTCACCTAAAAGAATCAGCCGAAAGTTGAAATATTCACCACAGAAATTGGAGTAATTATTTTTCTGAAAAAATCATTTTCCTGAAAGAGTTTCATTTTCTGCTTTCCTGGGGAGTTTTTGGTGTTGGTTTTGTATTTTTATTAACTCTTTCTCTCTCTAATCTGAGCTAGAAACTAGAACACTTTGAAGTGAAATAAAAAGGAAAGAAAGAAGCCATTTCAACAGAGATTGGAACTGTGGGACAGTTTTGATGAACACCCTTGAATGAAAATTCCTTATACCTTAATTATATCAGCAATATTAGTAAAATCTCATTAAGGATAAAAATAAAGCAAATGAGTGATTTATTAATTATAGGGCTATCAGGAGTATAGACAGTAATGGCTTGTGTTCCCAGATCTCTGCCCAGGTGGAAAAACTCGACTTCCCAGGACTCACCCACACATCCACACATCTGCATCCACAGCTGAGCCCCGTGGATTGGATTTGCACCAATTACCCTGAAAGCAAATGATCAATCATCAATACCAGCAGTAATTATAATCTTGGGTAAATATCTGGAAATTTCAACAAACTCCCTCCTTGAATTCTTTCAGATTCTGACCTCTTCTTGTCCTTTAGCACCTCGAGAACTTTTGTAGGTGAAGTAAAACTAGATAAATTTTACATAGGCAGGGTTCATTTGAATAAAACTCGCTGAAGTGTTTTAAATCCTTTCTGAAACAGGTGATAATTTATTAGCACACAGCGCTGGGAATCTGTGTCCAGAATGAAAAGGCAGGGCTGTCTAGGTGTGAATGTAACAGGAAAGAATCCTGATCTTCTAAATGTTACTGGTCATTCTTTAAAGACAACTCTGAGTGGCAGATGGCAGAAAAATGTTTCTTTTTAAAAAAAAAAGCATTTTCCCTGCATGGTCATTACACAACATCACATTCTCAAGTTATAAGTACAGAGCTTCCATTTGAATAAAGCATTTTTTAATTAAAGGGAAAAATACTGAAATATATTAGCCAAAGAACATGGAAGGGGGTTATTTTAATTTGTTTTTAATTTGTGAATCAGAGTGATGTCTAAGGCAATCCTGATTTAGTACACTGCGCACATTAAAAAGCTTCATGGACTTGGTGAGAGAAATCCCACAAAGGATAAAGATTCTCAATTCTTGGTGCACCACAGAAAGATCTGATTATTGATCATTTTTAGGAAAAAGAAGACAAGAATAAATCTGCAGCAACTTCTATCTAAAATGAATAATCACGTTACAGCTTGTCCTGAAACAAGATATTTTCAAGTTGATTCAGACTGACGTGTTCTCATGTTTAATGTCCCTCCTCGTGCTATTGATAAGGTGACAATATCGGTGACTGTGCACATCCATCACAGCCTGAGCACGTGCTGCCGAGACCTGGGCTCTGTTTGAAATCATCACCAACAGGCAAAGTCGGTGTGAAATCACTGAGCTGGGGCGGGGGGGGGAAGGAAATTACTATCTTTTTCCTTAATATGCATTTCAGTGGCCTTAAACCACCTCAAACTCCACCCCAAAACCCAAATCTCCACCACGAGCGCATCCTCTGCCGACAGTGGCTCATCTGCACTTGGAGCTCCCAGCAGCACAGTCCTGTGGAAAGGAGCAAGATCAATGTGTCTTCACAAACACACCACGAGAATCTGCCTGCAGAGAGGGCCAGGAACTTCGGGAAGAAACAGAAAATATTTCTAATTGACACAGACTGCCGCTCAGCCAAGGCTGGGGGAAATTCCTGAACTTGGAGAACAGACTTGAAAGAATTATGAATAGTGTGTTGTTTTAAAAGGAGGGGAAAAAAAAAAAAAGGGTGCCTATTAGAGAGGGACATAGAGTAGGCAATTTGGGAATTCTGTACTTTCCAAGCACCTCAGCCAATGGGGAGAGGAAGAGGGTGATGCAGCTGGGAAATCAGGATAAAAAGGGGGCTGCATCCCCCCAACAGCTTGAGAGACCCCATGGGAAATGCCCCATGGCCTCTCCCTTTATTCACATAAAGTCACAGCACTCCTCTGTCTCCTTTTTGGACGTGACCCACTGGGGTTGTGAATTTTTCCGCACACTGCTATAAAAGGGATTTTGAACGCTCAGCTTCCCACGGCGCAGAGATTCCAGATCTGCAGACAGTGACAGGCAGAGCCTGCCTGTGATCTGAACGCCTGCCTGATCTCCTACCCTGGCACAGAAGGCCTGGGGAAAGCCCGGGAATGGAGACACATTTCCGAAGGCGAAATCCATTTGCTGTGTCAGAGCAGCCGATCTCTGCTCCCACCAGAGCAGCCCTCCCGGATGAACGGCACGGCAGGGCAGCCTTTCATCCCTTCTGACATTCCCACACTGCTCCGCCAGATAAGAGTGGCAGGACAATCCGTGAGCTGTCAGCACGGCCTGACACTCCCCGAGATGGATGCGTTCCCACTTGGAATCCTCCAGCACTGCTCGGAAATATTGTCCCTGGGAAAAGACAAGAGCCATGGCGGCGTTCCTCTGTTTCCAAATTACAGGGTAAATTAAAAAGGTGGTTATTAATATTTAATTGAGAGTAACTGGGCATCCAAAAGAGATAAAAGAGACTCAAATAGGATGCAAGGTAGAATTAATAATGTATTGGAAATAAGAAGTGAAATGAATTGCCTATAAGGAAATAGAAGCTTGAAAATAAAGCCTATAATTCTTGTTCAATAACGTTAATGAAAATTATTAACGTTGATGAAAATGGCTATCATGTCAAGCAGTTATTCCTGGATAATTAGTTTTTTTCTTCAGCAACCATTTTCCTTGCCATTTTATCTTTAAGCTTTCAAACCTCCTGGCAGGACTGAGGCACAAGCTCGATTTCTGCCCAGCCTCTGAACTCCACATAGGTGTCACCGCGCTGCTCGGGTTATGGCACCTCATTTGGAAGCTGTTGGGACTTGATTCTGGCAGTTTTACTTCAAAATGGGTTAAACCAGAGGTGAAGAAAGTCTTTAGGGTTTGTTTTTTCTTTCCAGCTGAAGACTAGACACAGTTCATAACACTGACTAATGTTAAAAACTGTATTTTCAAGGAGAATAACCCAGCTTTGTCATAACACAGAGAGGTGGAAGAAGAGTTTTGACCTGCATGGGCTTTGCAGAGGAAGAGGAAAACTCAATATTAACTCCTCCTAACTTCAGTGGTTTTTGTAACAGCAAACTACACATAAAATAAAAATTAATATAAAATGCCCTAAATATCTCAACATCCTCAGTTGGTTTCCATTTAATAAATATATGATGAATTTAAACCTTTTGGAATATATAATGCAATTGTCCACTGCAGACTTGATACAATTGTATTCTCCATTTTCAGAAAGAAAGAGACAATTTGCCAGCACTGAGGGCAAGACACACACAATATTTAAAAAGTGCTTTGTTTTCTGAGGCTCAAAATACTGCACTGAACTGAGATAATGAGGGTTTTTTTAAGCTGCCCCAAGAATTGAGAATCTTTATCCCTTGCGAGACACCTCTCACCAAGTCCATGAAGTTTTTTAACGTGTTGCTTGTTTCTCCCTTTTCTAGGGCTTGCTGCAGGTGTTTCTTCTTTCTTTTCCTTTTCTCCCTCCGTTCACTCCAGAGATCATAGATCTCTGATAGTTTTTTATTTTGTACATATGACACCTGTGCCTAATTTCCAGTCTTGGATTTCACAAAAGTGCAGCACCAGCTTGTACTTTCAAAATAAATACAGTGGCAGTCAGCCACTGTAATCAAATGAATATTTTTACTAGCAGGGTACATTACAATTCAGCTCTAGAACATTTACTCTCTTTGAACTCGAGAATTGGTTGGAGCTGAATATATGAAACTGTTAAAAGCCCATTTAAATAAAACATTGGCAGGGGTCCCAAGCCAAAGCCCAGGGATGTCAGTGAGAGACGTTTTCTTGGCTCTAGTGCACTGCATGGCTGGCTTTAGAGAAACAGAGGTTTTTCCAATTATATTAAAGCAATTCTGGGATCGTCATTTACTTTTCAATAAAGTCAGTCTTCCATGGCCAGTAACTCACCTCATACAAAGCTCACAGGTGAGTGCATGGACACCCACAGGTTGCAAGAGAAAACAAAGGCCACGTGTCAGGCTAATAATGAGCAAAGTAAAGCACATGTCACAATTCATTATAGATCCATTACTTACAAAGTAAAAAAGAAGTAAAAAAAAAACACCAAAAAAAACCCCCAAAAAACCCAAACCAACAGCAAAAAGATTGCGTGTCAGGAAAGATTTCCAGAGTACACATTAAATATGGCAATTACAGGAGATGTTTAAATGGCAATTGTGGAGAAATTACATATTTTCAATCTTTTTTCTTGTATTAGGGCAGCAGCACATTAGAAGAATGACAAAACAGGTCTGCCCTGAGACTCTTCTCTTATCCCCACTGACCTGAATTCTGCAATTTGATATCACAGCTATCAATTGATACCACAGAATGGTTTGGGTTGGAAGGGAAGGGACCTTAAAAACCATTTCATTCCAACACCCCTGCCGTGGGCAGAGACAAATTCCACTAGACCAGGGTCCTCCAAACCCCATCCAACCTGGCCTTGAACATGAGGCATCCACAGGTTCTATGGGCAACCTCTGGCAGCGTCTCACCACCCTCTGAGTGAAGAATTTCTTCCTAGTATTTAATTTAAATCTCTTTTCGTTTAAAACCATTCCTCATATTGACATTCTGGTAAAAATAAAAATAAAAAAAAGAAAGAAAAAAAAAGAAACCCAAGCAAAAAAAACCACCCCAGGTTTGTGTTAAAGCTGAGAATGAATCTTAATGTTCTGAAGGTTTTTGAGGCATTTCTGCTGCAGGAAACCCTTTCTCGAGTGCAGGTTAGAACTGCCTAGAACAAACCTCCCAGTATGGGTCTGTTGTGCTGACTGATTAATACAACCCATGTCCATGCACTTTACAGCCTTTTGAGGGTAGTCTGATCTGCAGAACAGACTCATTTGCTCAGGAATGTAATAATCCTTTACTTCGATATGCAAGTTAAGGTACAGATCCCAACCCATGCAGCCTCTGCACCCAGCAAGGTTCATAGTCGGGGTCTGTTACAGTTTGTGCCGAGTTGCAAATAATGATGATACCAACTGCTTTCATCTGCCTTTATGCATGTGAAAGGCCTAAAAGCAAAAGTTATTGTATTACTGCTGTCAGTACAGCTTATATTGTACGTGCAGAAACAGAGCAAGCAAAAACCCCTTTGTTGGTTGCACTACAAGCCAAGGAATTTTGCATTTTTCCTCATTGTCCCCCAGGTGGGAAGACTGTGATAAGAATGAAAACACAGCTGAAAGGACTGCATTGCCTCAGTGTCAGTTTTTCTGACATGTACTCAATGTTTCAAACTTATCAGACAGGAAGGTGAAAGCCTTTTCATTACAGCACCTGAAAAGCTCTGCAGGCAGGTTCATCCTGCCCCATCAGGCTTGACAAGTACTTGTAGCAGGTTATCTCTGTTACTGAGATAAAAACATCCCAAAGGGTCACTCCTGTGAAGTTTAGAATCATTTGGATTGCTTAGCAACTAATTTACAATATCATTTCACTCGTGGGGTATATTTCACAGTGAAGGCGCTTTCTACATTTATGGGGACATTATTTTCAAAGGGTTTTTTTAAGTATTTCATCTGTGGGTTTTGGACAGGAGTTTTCCAGCTGGAATCCTACTCATGGCTTTGAATATCACCTCTTTTCACAGGTGCCCAGGCTGTGCCTGCAGCCCCGCTGACACCCCACATGTCCTGTGTCTCGGGAGGGATTGACCCCAGCACAAACAGAGGCTGCAAAGCAGCTCTGCAGAAGAGGATTTGGGGTCCTGGTGCACAGAGATTCTTTGGATGCTCTCCAGACCACCGCGCTTTTCCCTGCTNTTTCTTCTTCTTCTTGTGTCTCTGTTGTTGTAGTTTATTAACACAGTTTTGGTAAATTTAACTAGGGAAATTCCTATGGAAATCCTACCCATTGTTCCTTCTATCTCAGTATCAAAGTTACCTTACCAGCAGACCCAGGTCTTACCTTTACCAGCCATTTGTTTGTAAAGACACTCCCTTATTCCTTTCATATGTGACTGGAAGTCTTGAATGTGGTGAAGGAGCACAAAGAGAGCTGTTCAGACAGCAGAGGAGCTCTCAAACCTCGCTGCACATTAAGAGGTTCAGTAAAGCCAAAAATCATGGCCATAAAAATACTTGCACATGAACTGCTTATGAATAAAGTAATTTTGGAAACCTGAAGGTGATCACTGTCACCACAGAGAGGATGCTCACTTTGCCAGCTGGTTAAGTGAAGTAAAACTCCCTGTCTGGGAAACGATGCCTGCTGAGATAACGAAGTGAGCCCGAAGAATCATTTCTTACCACACCAAAGGGCAGGTTTCACAAGCCCAAGAGCTTCTGATCCCTGTTTCTGTTACACAGGCAAACATACAGAGGAATATACAACAAATTTGTATGGCCACGTGATGATTCCATAATGTCTTTTTAATGGTTTGCCTTCGGTACGAGATCAAATCTTCATGAGGATTCAAGAAATCTATCACTGTCATGTAAATCAATCTGCCACAGAAATGGTATCACTTCTCTTTTTATCTCTACATTTTTTACCACTTGGTCCAACACATTCCTGCCCCTAAGGCCAGTCAGAAGTGTGATAGGAAAAGCAAGAAATTGCATGTTTCTTAAAACTTCTATGGCTTGAGAAAGTGATTTGCTTTTTCTGTGTTAAGTTTTATCAGTGCTGTCAATTTGAACTTATCTCACTACTGATAGTGAGTGTAAAGGCAGATACTGGAACATGAAATATGATTTTGAATCAACACTAAAGGGCTGTCACAAATTCCTTTTGAAAAATGGGTCTTTGTTTACAGTATTGGAAGGTGCAGACACAGGGAACTTTTTATGTGTGTCCTTTTGCATGTGGACATACTGTTTTAGGCTGCTTATATAAAATTTTACAGCTCCTTCTCAGAGCTGAACCCTGGAGACTATTTCCTTGTCTTTCAAAAAAGGAAAGTACTAAAAATAGACTTGAAATTCTCAGGTGCTCATAACTGTTGTGCTTTTAGAGCAAAGGAACACTTTCAATAGTTGTATATAAAGTTTTAACTAATTTCGAGCATTTACTTGCAATGACTCTTGGCTTTAACGTTCCTGAGTGTTGCACCCACCCCAACCACACCATAGAAACATTTTTGCAGCACGGTACAAACTGGATGTGCACTATTTACACGCACACACCATCAATTTCCTCATGCCCAAAGTTTAGGAAGCTGAATTATGCCACACATAACAAAACTGCACATGCAGATTTGAGCATAGATCTCATTTTCAACAGAAAGATCTCAGTTTGCTCCTTTAGCGCCTCTTGGTGAGCTCTAAGAACAACAGAAGACCTCTTCTCCTTCCCCTTGGCTTCTTGCCCAACAAATTTTGCTCACTCACCACCCTGAAGACAGCTCTTGATTGTGTTTTGATGTTTCTGCCGACCTATTACTGTATTGACCGTGTGGCAGCCAAAACATGTATTTGTGTTCTCATTTTTCCCCTGCACTCCTTCCACTCAATCAAACAGGCACACAACCTTCCACCGAACAGGAGAATGCTTTTAAGCCATGCTGGTGCTCCTGGGACCAGAGTCACAGGAAATCTCTTCTCTCTGTACAGAAACACAATTAGCTGACTGCTGAGACTCGCCCTTTTTTTGCCTTTCTGTCCTCTTGTTTTGTTTTGCGTCTCCCTGCCCTCAGAATATAACAGCCATATTGAACCTTGTCATGGAAATTACAAAATATTATTTTAAAAAGTATTTCCTCTGTGGCAGCTCCTCCCATCCCATTAAATATTTAGTGAGAGTGATGTACAGTATTGGATTTTTAATTTGGACTAAGTTGCTGGGGATGATTTTTTTCGTAAGGTGTGAGTATCCATTTGAGTTATCATCAGGTGTCATTGCTTGCTGCTGAAACAACAGATACAAATATGTCTTCAAAGCCCTTCTCATCCAATTTTTTTTTTTTATGTGGGGCACACACAAAATTAGATTGAAGCTTGCCCTCAGTCCCTTACACAGCATTACAATCCCACACTGCCTTACATTTTTAGCCATCCAATTGAAACTGAAGTTCTTGAGAGCTGCTGTGCATCAACAGAATTACTTCCATTCTATACAAACTTCATTTTGTTGCTCTTGCTTTAGCTCATTTTCCTCTCCATATTTAGAATAATCTGCAATATACCCCGGCCTGTACCAAAAGGTGCTGAGAGGCGCCTGCCTTTTCCTCTGGGGGTCACATTACCAGAACCAGAGCGAATCTCTGGTGACAAATCCATGTGGATGGAGGGACTGGGGGCATGGGCTGGAGCTGAGGTATCTGCATCAAGCACTGGGCATCTCAATCCAATTTTCAGCTCTGCTGCTGGTTTCCAGAGTGACCTCGACCAAAAGTCCTTTGGTTCCTCAGTTCTCTATCCAGACAGCACAAATTAATCCTGTTTTCTGCTTCTGTATTTTGATATCAATGTTTTGAGGCAGGTTGAATATGCTGAGAAAAACTCCCAGCTGGCAGGGTCTTTATAACTTGGGTGCTGCCAACTTTGCAAAATCTGATTTTCACTCTGCCTTCCACCAATACTGGGAGCAGAACTGGAGCATTCAGTGAAACTCACGGCCGTGCAGTCCGTTCATCAGCAGCATTTTTGCAGTGCCTCACTGCTAGCAACACAGGTAAGCACATTTGCATACATAACGCATCTAACAGGTATTTATTCAGGGTTTCCTAGCGGCTCTTTACTGCAATGACAGAGCGGATTGAGTGTTTCAGGTGTAGCTGGAGGCACAGAGCCTCGAGTCAGGCACTGGGGAGGAGCTCAGCACCAACAGCCACCACCACAGCACGAGCTGCTCGTCTGAACACGCTGGGATGCGCCGGAGCATCAACAACTCGGGACATCCCCCCAGAAAAGCAATGCTGGTGAAGCTGGTGGGGAGGCAATGGCACCATGAACCACAGAGAACCTACTTTGAAAGAGTGCCTAAGCAAAGCTCTTCGTTTAAACGTGGAGAATGTGAGGAGTCTCATGTTTTGTCCTAAATCTAGGAGCAGATCCAGCCTTGCGGGAATACAGCTACTATAACAGCATATTTGTGCTTTTTATCCACAGGAACAACTTCTTCTAATACCTTTTTATAAACTGGTTAAAATGGGAAGGAATACCTCTAAGATATGACTCATATGGATTCAATTAAAAACAATAAAATCAATCATTTTAAAATGTAATGTGTTAGTTTAGAGACTCAGGTGAGGAAGAAAAGTTATTTTTTTCAGCATAACAGCTATTAAGTACATGAAACCTAAAGCTAAAAATCGCTTTAGTTTTTCCAGCCTCTTTATCCAGAAAGGTAAATAATTTGTTATTATTTTTATCAGATAGCATGGATGCAGCAGACCTTTTCTCCTAACCTTTGAATTATACAAAACCTGTGATGTGTGATCTGATAAAAACCTTGTTAGAGCTACCGAAATTGTCTCAAATTCTACAGAGTGTAAATTTTGGGTCCACGGTAATATAATCAAAATTAATATTGTGTAATTTAAAAAAATAAAAAAAAAAAAGAAACTAAAAAAACAACAGAAAATTGCTGTTAAAAATACAAGGCTTTGGAAATAAGGATGTGCCAGAGATCATTTGGCAGTCTGTCCATTTGGATTTTGGTGTGAATGCTGAATGATGTGGTTTCACCTCCCTCTGGACATTTTCACACGGGGCAGTCGGATGTTCAGCCCTGCTGAGGTGATGACGCCTGGGTGAGCCCAGAAACGCACAGATCAGAGGATGGAACAGGCTGAACCAAGCCAAAACTCCAGGTGATTCAGTTTCCAAACCTACAAATGGCTGCTGAGAGCATTTCCCAGGGACATTCATCACAGTCAAATTTGCAAGGCAACAGGCGGCCTCCAGGGATAGAAGAGCTCTAAATAAAAACTACAGCACCAGATCTCTTCAACAAAGCAGGGGATTCTCTTTTTTTGTTGTCTTACTTTCATCATTTAAAAAGATGCCAATGTATATATGGTAGATCTTACTTAGAGGATATTTTTGCTCTTGTTTTATATATTTATTTATATCTATACCCACACATATAATGATATTGCCCTTACATCTTCATTGGATGCATTTTATCTGGAAGTCCCTCAAACAACTGCACCTTAAGCAGAGCTTCTGCAGTGCACATTTCACCCCCAAGTGCTGAGGTGTGGGAAATATAAAAGCAACCAAAATTCAGTTTGTGATAAGCATTAGATGGCGAACTAAACTATCAAAACTTTTTTCTACAAGAGCAAGAACAGCAACTTGTTTGAAAAGCTACAGCAGCTGCAGTTAGTCAAAGGCAGAGACAGGGTACCTTGTATTTATACAGCCTGGTATTAACTACCAAATATAAAAATAAAGGGTTTAAATCATGATAATTAACCAGTTTCTCTCAGCCTGATTTTTGTCAGAATTCAACGAGCTTAAAACACCACAACTGTCTACTTTTGTCTTGTTTTTCCAATCCAATGCACTGTAACAATAGCAACCATAATTGCTAAGTAACAATTGTGTAATTTAAAAAAATAAGAGGAATGTAGGTGCCCGAGCTGTTGAGTTTGGCATTAAGTAATAGCTATTTTCCAATCTTTTGAGTTATGGAATAAAAGAACCCAAACTAAAGCAAAGAATAAAATACTGCACCCTTTTTTTCACCTGTTTTGACATTAATATTAGGAAGTCCATTTCCACCTGGTGACAGCAAAGATCCTTCAGGACACACTGAGAGCCTGATGTGACAGAAAGCTCCATGGTTGTGAGCCTGAAATGCCACAAAAAAGGGGCTCCAGGAAAATCTGTGTGCTCTGATGAGGTCCCTGTGCTTAAACAGACTGATTTGAGATGCTGTAAGTGTAAATACTCAGCTAATATTATTGCCTGAGAAATAAATAAGCTCCTTGACACACATAAGGTTTGAGAAACTCAGAAAATATCAGTCCAGAATTATGTAGCTGACAACTTTTTATTCCAGCTTGGATCTGCCTCACATAGCCACAAAATTCTCTTTTTTGCAGAACAGCCAGGCAAACTGGTGCTATTGCTTTGTGATGCCCAGGTGACAAATAAAAAATGAAGCCAAATAATTTTCATGCAATTAGAAGAGAATACAAAATTTAGGACAGGGAAATTATGTGTTTACAACAGAAAAGAGTGCAGATATCCTTTCCTGTCCCAAAGCTTACAAGAAAAAAAATCCTCTAAAATGTTGTATCAATTGAAAAAAAGAAAAAAAAAAACAACAAAAACACCCCCAAACTTTAATAATGTTTTCAATTTCAGCTGAAAACCTGTCACAAAAAATAGCTTGAAATTTTAAAAACATAATTAAAGAAATTTTCTTTTTTAAATCACAGATTGCCACACCCTGGTACTAACTACAGCAATTATTGCTATTTGGAAAAAATACACTACAAATAAATTGGTGTTGCTATCATAAAGATTTATGAAATCTCAGTATGACTCCTGTGATACACTTCAAAAGTGTTTTCCAAGGAAACTTTTCTGTGCAATGGTCTTTATGATACTATTTTAATGTTATAAAAAATAGGTTTAGTATGAGATAATGAAGTTCAAGATACCCAGAATAATTTGCGGCAGCCATTATGGTTGGGACTAGTTCTTAATTGTGAGCCCACTGCAGAAATCCTAAAGACAGATTTTGGTCAGCAGCCAACAACAGAGTCTTCTCCAAATGAGACACAGCAAGCAGAAGGACTTGCCTGAATGCCAAATAATATTTTACTATAAGAAAATATATTTGTGAAACATCAATTTTCTGGGATGAGTCCAAACTGAATGCTTTCTTCTGCAGGCTCAGGGGAAGGAGTGGAGATGGTACCAGAAGCACGTGCCAGACCACGAAGTTAGATTTGCTCTGCCCTCCCTTTTGAAGAAACAATCAAAGCTTGAACATTTTTATCTGTTTTCCGAATGGAACACGCTCAGTCACTGCACTCAGCCTCCCCAGTGCACGGGGAAATTAGTGGTGGTTCTCCTTCACACAGAGCCTTTACACTTTGCCCTGCATTCTCTCTTCCTTTTGACAACCCGTTTTCAGTAATTACTTGTGCTCATTAGTTTTCCTTCAGGCATTTCACCCATTTAAAGGGACTCGTGCACTGTGTTATGAAAGGAACTTAAATCTCTGCTTTCCTTCTTACACATAAGAGGGAGGCAATATTCCCAGTTCTCCCATTAATGCAGTGCCAATTCGTTGATATCTGCTGCTAAAAATACACACCAATGCAAGCATTCCTAGGAAGATATTAGTTACGGAAAAAGTTGTGACATTATAAAAATTTGGGATAGTTTAGCAACAGTTATGAATATTTTTTTTTTTCTGTGCAGACCCAGTTCTTAAATCTTTCCCAGAAACACAGTGACATTGCAGCGAAACTTGAAAAACATTCCTTTCCTTTGGAAAGAGACTCCTCGATTTTGCCATCTGTCTTCATCAGGCTTCTCCTGACCAGCAGCACTTAAAATAATTTCTCTAATAAAGCCCCTTGGGGAAGCCCTGTCTTGGTGTTTGTTTGCCTTTGAAGCCAGTTTGTTGGTGGCTTAGAGAGAGCCAAGTTAACAGATGACACCCGGAGGGAAATTCTCCTTGTTTCCTCAAAGGTCAGCTCAGCAAAGAGAGCAACATCTTCGTGTGGGCTTGGGGACTCGGGGGCACCACGGTGACAACTTCCCCGCTGCCGTATGCTCCGGCCATCTGGGGTGACCCGGGCTGAGGGACGTGGCACAGCGCTTTCCCCCACGGAGGGTTTCTAGCTGGAACCTTTCTGCAAAGGAATTTTCATTCCTGGAAGAGGGCGTTCGCAGGGACAACGCCAGCCCCATCACCTCTAGCACAAAAAGCGGTGTGAAAGACTGGGAAGTGTAGAAATCTGGTGAGGCAACTGCAAATACTGCTGGAAGTGTGAGATCCGTAAGATTCAGTTTCTCTATCCCCATCACCGATGTGATCATTCATCAGTGAAATTTCAGAACATTTTCTGATGGGACTGTTCTAATATTTTGAATTTCAAAATGACATATTTCAAGAACTTTTTTTCCCCTCTGTTTTCTTCAGGTTTTTTTTCCAGAGATTTACTAATCTGATTTGCTCTATATCTTTAAAAATGTTTTTGTAATCAAACTGCAAAAGGCTAGAAGAAAATGGATGAACAGAAAAGCCAGGATTTAGACCTTGGCATAATTAATTTATCGTTAATAAAGCACGCATATACAGACAAAATGTTATGTGGTGATTGGGATGAATTATGTTCACCAACTAAAATGTTGCAAACATTATCAAATAATGTGGTTTTTATTTGAAAATATTTCATAATGCATGCAGGTCTATTGTTTTCAGAGTATTTTCTGCTGACCAGTTTCAAATATAAATAAAATATAAAATCATCTCAAATATAAAATCATCTCCCCCCCACCAGCTGCCCCAATCCTTTATTGAAGAACTGAAAGGAGCAAATAAACAGATGACTCCAGGAAATCTGAGAGAGTATGAGCTCTCAACAGAAAGATAATAAAATGTGAACTATTTTTGCATTTTCAGATCATCAAAAGCCACTGTTAATTAATTGTAGGCTGCTCTGAAGCATTGCTAGTAGTTGGTTTAATATGTGTGAATATCTCTGCTATTTCCACACTGGCATTTCTTTGGAAGAACCACTGATACCACAAGCTGCAATCACCCTTTCCTGAAATAATATAGTTTGGCTTAATAAACAGCAATAAAACACCAAAATGAATATTTTCATGCCAAGTGCATGATTAACCCCACGGGAAACAAAAAGGGAAGCATTATACATTTGTTTCATAACTTCTTTCTTATTAAAAGAACTAAATATATACTGCAGGTTTTCTGAAAAATGAAGAAAAATTATTTTCTAAAGTAAGTAACTCTTTGTAACTGTGCAATTTTGCTCCTTTATGATTAAAATGTATCAGAAATTGTATTGTGTAACACAATCTTAGGGGACAATGTTCATGCACATGTTCAGCTCTTCTCTTTTTGACAACCTGAACCGAAGTTGTTCCTGGGTTTTTTGCCATGCCGCAGCATTCAGAAGCTCCACAGAGTTTTCCCACATAATTTTGCACATTGCAATTCCTTAGGCTAAAATACCATATCAGGCATTCAGGGTGTGTGGGGAAGGAGTTGTACTTCACTGCTGCTGCCATCGGAAATGTGTCACGGAACCCTCCACTGCCTTTACAGACACAAAATATGGAGATTTCACTGGAACTGACACCATTATCGGCAACTGCATATGCGCACAGGTATGAAATTTATTAATTGTGAAGTCAGCTCTGCCAGCCACAGATTTTAAAAGCCTTCCAGTGAAAGGCAGATTCAGCATTTTGACAGAAATCGTGCTCAGTCATTGTAAGAAAAGCCTTTGATGTGATGCCCATCAATTTTCTCATCTTTGGATTTCACTTCAGATACGGCTGTATCAATCAGATATGGGAGACCTCCCATGCTGATTTGAATCTGGGAGCCCGAGGGAAGCCTCTCCTGATGCGGCATTCTCACCTCACCAGAGTGGTGCCTGATTTGCCATAAAAACTTCCATGGATTAAAAGAGCCAGTTTATATAGATTGAGCAGCACCAGGGAAGAGAAAAGCCTGTTCCACGAAATATAAATCAGATGTGAACATAATGGCATCTCAGTGGGTTTTGTAAAGATCCATTTTAACCTGGTGGCTTAACGGAGTTGTAGGAAATAGGTGGAGAAAGGGAAAGTTATGAGAGAAAATAAGGGAAATAAAGGACTTGGCTGACTGCACAGTAACATGGGAGAAATGCAAGAAGCTTTGGAAAGAGGGCAGGGAGCACAGGCTTACTGAACCCAGGGAACCTGTGGGAATGGCTTCCCTCAAGGCAGCTTTAAACACTCTGGTGAAATGAACTCATGGAGTCACGCACTTCAGGAACCATTCCTCAGGACATACTGCTCAATGCTTGCTTTGCATTTAACCCATTTCCTTTGCTGCATAAGCTGGGCTCACCTACAAATATTACAAGTTTAACCTTGATAATTTTCCTTTTTTCCCTCATTTGAAATGCAGCAACACGATTGCCTAGTTTCTGAAATACAGAATTGAGGTCAATGTAAGGAAAGTAAGTAAAGGATATGAGGAAAGCAGTTAAAACCCAAGTGTTCATTTTGGCCTGGGAAATATTCCAAGAATCTATATTTTACGGTCACTGACATAAGTGCCACAGCACCACAAAATCTGCTGGACCCTGAGACATTTGCTCTGCACTAAAGCCAACATTTTCCCACCACATTTGTTCTGAACAAATGTCTTTTCCTGTCACTGAGAAGTAAAGATTGCTGGTACTGCCCATCTCTGCTTAATTCCTGAAATCCCTCATCAGAAACAACCACGGTCACAACAGGTCCGTCCCTTCTCCTCCACTGCCAGCTTATTCAGAAGGAAATACTTTAACCCTCAGACCCAGATATGTTCCTTTTAATAAGGGGCTAGAGAATGGCAAATTCACTTAAAATTTCTTCAGGATCTGTTAAAATGGTTGCTAGATAATAGAAACAGGACAATGCCTTTCCATTTTACTTCTTCAAACAAAAGCAGGTATATCTTGAGTTTTGAAAAAAATCACCCACTTAATTTAGAGGCCTATTTCAGGTTTCTTCCTTTCCCCTTGTCTCCCCTCCTTTCTCCCTGTATTTAATCTCTCCTTGACTTTGCTTTCACCACACAGACCATTTTTAACATGTGAGCAAAGGCTCACACTTAATTTCTTAAAATCAAAGCCTTTAATAGACAAGGAGAACAACATCTTTGGCATCAAAATAAATGTAAAATCAGATGGGAAAGGACTCCATACTGATCTAGCCGGCAACCAATTTGTTTGGTTGACTTTTATAGTCCTGAAGGAGAATGAGATGAGACCACTTACATGATTTAAGCGAGCACCTAAGCAGACAGCAGAATTCCATCTCATCTTTTTTCAGTAGTTACATCTTTCCATATGATGTTGTTTGATATCAAACAAATAACTGGGCCGCTCACCCTGGAGAAATCAGCAGCAGGTGCAAGGATTATTGATTTAATGGAGAAGGAGGAGGAGGAATACTGAGGGCTTTAGAGCATTAATGTGGTCAGCTCATGAGGCTGAACCCTGAAAATTGTCATTCAAATGGTCATTTCAAGCTTATCATTTAAATATGGTACATGTAGAGTTTTACTTTTTTGGTGCCTTCCTTGGATCTGTAGTTACATTTGCAAGAATAAAACTTCACACATCATGTTTTTGTGGTTTTGACTAGGGGTGTGTGGTTCTGTACAAGTGAGCAATAATTTTAAAGTATTTTTTGGTAAATTATAGGTAAGACATCAATGCTGAGGCTTCATGTAAAAAACCCAAACAGATTCTCTCTTCTATCTTTGAAGCAGGGCAAGAATTATTAACACGAACAAGAGTATATAATTTAACCAAAAATATATAAGAGAAGCAAAATGTGTCATGCATTTCACAGAAGACCAAAATCACAGATAAATTTGCACCATGTTGTCAAAGTCACGGATTCCGAAGTTTTACAAACATAATCCTTATTTATCTGAATTCCATTCTCCTTGAGGAAAAAAATATCATTATCCCTATTTTAAAGATAAATCTAAAGAAAAACATCAAGGGAGCTGAAGTGACTCATGCAAGGCCACAGAGGATGTCTGTGTCAGAATACACCAATATTTGGATGGTGCCAGAACCCTGAGAAGGTACTGCTAATTTAAAACTTCCCTCTTCCAGAGAATGCCAAGGATTCACAATCCATTGGAAAAAGCATCCAGGCTTTCACTTCAGGCCAGTGTAATGTCTGAGCTGCAGTATTATGATAGCTCTTATTATAAAAACACTGCTGTGCAGAAGGAATCCCAGATATGACATTTGATCAAAGCTGAATGTCACAATGAGGTTCTGTTCATTCCTGCGCAGCAGAGAGGCATTTGAAACAAGATTTTTTGATGGCCACCTAGAGGTTTAACCAAATGATTTCTTTTGAGTCTTCTGTCATGATTTTCACCCTGAGTATCTCAAATCATTGAGCCAGAGGAAATATGTAAACTAGATCAGCAGAATGCCAGAGGATAAATGGAAAGGAAAGGTTACTGGAAAAACTTAGGTGCTCTAGTCTGCAAGAAGAGTCTGCTGATAAAAATGCGTAGTTGTAACAGTGTAAGTCTATTTACAGAAATTCACAAAATAGGTGCAGCAGAAAATGAACTATGTTATCTTTTGAAGGAAATAATGATTTATATCAAGGGAATGACTGCACAGTGTTTAAATATTTGCCAAGTCTGCCGTAATTAACCTTGCCCCCTAACTACCGCCAGCAAAGGAATTCAGGGTGGTGGAGTCACCATGCCTGGGGTGTCCAAGAAACAACTGGGTGTGGCACTTAGTGCTCTGGTCTGGCTGACAAGGTGGTGATCAGTCAAACGTTGGACTCAATGATCTCAGAGGTCTTTCCCAACCTAAAGAATTCCGTGACTCAGTAATTAAAATGTTTATTACTGCGTAAGGATACTTCCTGCTCTTTCAGAACAGCTTAAAGCTATCACAACATGTTTTCCCCACCATTTTTAAGACTCCTCCTTCAAAATATTCCATTAATCCAAACCTGAGCTAGTAACACAGCTCCTCCCGTTATGTGCCCACACTGACTGTGCTACAAGAACCTTCTCCAGGACTCGCCAATCCTCTTCCCCTCTGCTGACGCAGCAGTGAAAAATTGACAACAAATACCTTTGAACTGGGCTGTGCCACAGCAGAAAACCTAAACCAGCATTTGGGATAACTGCAGAACTCACACAAAATCACATCCTCATTATGGAGAGACATGATATGCATTTTTATACAGCAACATTTATGTCTTTTATATATATATATATATTTAATAATATCAGCTGACTCATTTTTACCCAAAAACCTGGACCTGATCATTAGCTTTCTACTTTCATCAGGTTGAAAGAGCAGCCCAAAAGCCATTCTGCATCCCATGACCTGAAAGGGGCACAGGTTTGCAGGCTTTCAAAAGAACATTTTAGGTTTAGGCAGGAAAAGGAAGAGACAGTCTAACAGTAAAAAGTGAAAAGGACACACTCCAGTTCTCTAGAGGCAGTATGGGGCACACCAGTTTTTGCGGGTTTACTTTTTCTAAAAGCTGCAGTAAGAGTCAAATGGTGTAAAAAACTGTTGTTTGAAAGGAAGGCTTCCCACGTTTAAGTGCAAATTAAAGTTTGCTCTGCAGCAGCACTTTTTAGAAATGTGTAAGGAATGCCCAGCGAAGTGGGCAACGGACTGAACATCACCAAGGGCTTTAAAAACGTTTCACAAGTCCCACATGGTGAGAAAAGCTCTCCTGACAACACAAGTAAGAGCCAGACGCTGAAAGAAACAAGTACAGATAGGATGTCTGATCCTGCAGCTCTCAAAGGGGAAAACTCCCTTTGAAGTCCATAGGAATACGAGTAAGGATTGCAGCTTCTATCACTTTTCTGTCATCCTCTATCATGCGTCTAATTTAAAAGCACAAGTTCCATTTGAGAGGCTAATTCTCATCTTTTTTCCCCGTCCTTATTCCATTTTCAGCTATTTTCAGCCTAATTCAGCCACCTATGAGACGTAACCAGATCGTTCGGCAACTGCCACTCAATTATCAAAGGGAAATTCATGCAGGGGAAAGCGTTACAATTTGAAGGCAGCGTTTATCCTTCCAGAGTTAAAAGACCACGGCTGACACTCATGAAGAGCTGCTCCTGGAGCAGCCCACACCCCAAAAGATGGGAAGCAGAGTGAGAGCAGCGCTCAGCCAGCTCCGGGATCCCGAACCCTGGGCGGATGAGCTGAGCTCACGGGTGGCTCTGCCTAAGGGATGCAGGGACAGCAGGAGGCAGGAGAACAGATGTCTGTGCACACTCGAGTCCAGATCAGATCCCTATCTGATCATCTCCTCTGGTAACATGGAGAAAGGTCCATCAGGTTTATGGATCTTGAGGGATTCAGGGACTAACTCGGTATCGAGCTTCCCAGCCTCATCAGGATTTGTGAGAGCACAGACTTTCATTTCTGACACTATTTTTAGCTTCTATCTTCTGTTCAGAAGCAGATTTTCTACTGTCTTGGAAACCGCAACATTAAACCCTGTGGATTGTTTTGCAGAGTCCAGGGGTAGATGGCACCAAAGCAGAAATTTTGCACATTACAACTGGAAATTTAGAATCCCAATTTCTTTTTTTTTTTTTTAATCCACTCTGTCATAAACTGGAGCCCCTCAGGAAACATTATGTTCATTCTACTCTAATTAGCTGATGGTATAAAGGCCAAGGTGCTCAAGCTTAATTATTTCTGTGTGCCAGGGTAGAGTTCATGGGATATTTTTAATCCAAATGCTGACACTGTGTTGATTACATTTAATCAAAGAACAAATAACAGCACATTCCTTATTGAATAAAAAAATGCATGTAAAAATATTTATGCCTATATGAAAAGCCATCCCTTCTCTACTGTCAATATTAAAAGCAATATTGGAAAGGAAATCCATGCTCCTTTAAGATTAAAATTTGAAAGGAAACCCCCAGAACTACCAGATCAGGATTTCCACATTCATTCTTCTACAAAACTAGAGTGCAGGCCTGTATAGTTTTACTTTTTTTACTTATTTTTATTATTGTTTGGTTTGTTGTTAATGTTGCTATTACTGTTACTATTTTTTTTTTATTCATAAGACATCATCCTAATCTGGAATAAAAATAAAATTCCCTGCATTTGTTTGAGCAGAGTCTGTCTTTCTACAACTGCAATCACAATAAGCAACATCCCATTCTGCTGTTTGTAGCTCTGCCCTTGTGCTAAGGGGAAAGACATCAAATCAACTTTGAAAAAGAAAGGAGAAAATGTATCGAGTACACCTTCCTCTGCTCATACTTAGGATTTATTTCCCATTAAATTTTCCAGATTTGTGGGTGAAACAAAGCAGGCAGCAAATGAATTCTGAGTTTCTGGTGCTTGATGAAATGGGGGCTTTGACTGATACTTTCCTAATTGTCCTTCTAATACAGTTGTGTTTGTGAGAACAGAAATAAAACGCTGAAGATGATGCTCAGCTGGTTTTAGACCCAGACAGATTGGGAATGCCACTCCAAAGGACTGGGCTGCCTTTTGTAGCAAAAAACCTACAAAAGAATATGAGGTAAATTTAGCAATTTTGTTAAAATGCCAATCAAACTACTTTTACCAGGCTATTTGCACACCATAGAAAATAAATATGAATCAGAATCAGGCTGATTCCTACTGTAAAAAAAAAATTATAGGATGTCCTTACTCTTTGACTAACAGTGGGAATTGACTTCCTAAGGTTCAGAATGTGCTGGGAAATAAATTTGTTAATACTGAATACATCTTAAATGCCATTCCAGTATAAAACAGAAACAGCATGAGGTCTCAAAAAATCAGCAACCTCATATTCAAAATCAATATTATTTTCTTTTCCAGTAAAAGCTGTGATTTTTGAGGGTATCATAGACTACAAAAATAATGCTGAGATCTGTTTGATAACCTGCAGTCTTCTTGTTGAAGGTTTTATGTTCAACTTGTAAGGTAGGCATTGTAAAGACTTTGAGACAAGTACTGAAATGTTTTGAACACCGTAAATGTTGCACCGATTATTCCAAAATTGAAAATTATTTCGCTGCTCAAAATCTGACAAGAACCACAAACCTTACAGTCCTGAAAGCTTATCCTATTTGAGCCTGTCATTATACTGTAATTTCAGCACAGAAATCTTGGAAAAATATCTACATGTGACCCAATCCTGGGATAAAATTGTGCCAGATCCTTGCTGGGTATTTCCAGCAAGACAGATGAATCAGGTAGGTTCAACATCAGCTGTAAGTAGATGACCCAGCCTGGTTTCTCTTTCCAATAATATTTAAGTATCTTGTGCTCCACCACACTTTCAGTTTTGCAGGATAATCTGTGTGCAGTGCACGTTTCTCAACAAACACAAACAAGAAGTACAACCAAACAGAAGCTTTCAACCTTCAGGGCTCCCACGCAACTTTCAGTAAAATCAGGGAAGGTTCATCCTTACAGGAAATTCAGGATGCACTTTGCCAGCTTTCTTCCAGGAAAACATATGGCATTTGCAACTTGCTGTCACAGTCAGTGAAAAATTAAATTTTCCAGTAGTTCTTCTTAGGAGAAATTATCTGGCACAGCGAGATGTTACAACGATTTCACTTGGAGAAAAGGATTCAGTTTTAGAAGCTGTAGCTCTGTTTTAGTTCATTAGGTAGAATCAATGTGTATTGGATCGGAAAGGACCTGGAGCACAGCTGTTTTATATGAACAGCAGAGTGGAATCTGCTAACTAATTAATAGTGTTAAAAATTGATCTCCCCAGCTGGTGGAAAAAAAGTTATGCAGGTTCTGCTTCCACTTCAAACTTCAGTGAATGGACTTTTATGTAGTATAGATAGTTATGGAATGAAGACCCCAAAACAAATTAGAGAGTATTTACTAAGTCCAGATGACATTAAGTTCAAAAACTTAAAGTACAGTTCCATTCAGAACTGACAGGTCACCATCTCTAGAGCCCATTTCAGGTAATTTTCTTTGTTTCTCTTACCCTCACCCAAAGTCAGAGCACTGCAAGGCTCCCAGCCTGAACTGAATAAAAATTCTGGCTTAAAAAAAATCAAAAACTACTTGGTCAAGGTTTTTGAATCATAATATCTAAATGGTTTGGGTTGGAAGGGACCTTAATGGTCACCCAGTGCCACCCCTGCCATGGGTCAGGGTCACCTCCCACTGTCCCAGGCTGCTCCAAGCCTCATCCAACCTGGCCTTGGACACTGCCAGGGGCAGCCACAGCTGCTCTGGGCATCCTGTGCCAGGGCCTGCCCACCCTCACAAAAAAAAATTTATTCCTAATATACAGTATTTAATATCTAATCTAAACCTAACCTCTTTCAGTTTAAAGCCATGTACCCTTCACCATGCCTTGAGCAAATAACTTCATGCAAAAATAAATCACTAGCAAAGAGCTGACACAAATTTGGCTATCAGATTTACTGTATCAGTGACAGGATTTGTAACCTGAATCTTATTCTATAAACATGTGGTTAATTTCAAGCAATAGAATATAAATATGACTTTAACATAATTAATCTGAAGCTTGATGGGATATAAACGCAATGTCAACATTTTCTGGAATGCGATTTTAAGAAGAGTGAATTTCATTCTTCTGGCTCTCACTGAGAACTTGAAAAGAAAAATAACACTTTTTCTTTCATAAAATAGTATCTGTGCGCTCTGTCAGTTTTAGTGCTCCTATCTTGGTCTCTGGCAGCCGAAAGCACGGCACATTAAGTTATTCTTTTGTTATCATCGCTTTTCAAGCTGAGAAAGAAACCCCAGGTATTTTTCTATTACTCACAGAAGTGTATCTTCATTTTTTATAGCAAGATTATCATTCACTTTTCATTTCTTCTACTTTTAAAAAGCATAAGATTTGATTCAGACATTCACTTTCAAGCAGCCAATTATAGGTGTCATTTTTACAGCCTGAATTCCTTCTTCCACTGTTGGTTTATTTTTATACACCATAAAGTGTCTTCCTATACCACTGAATTTTGCTAAAGGAACTTTAGGGAAAGCATCTACCCAGGTGGAGTTGTCAGCTCAGATACTGTGCACTGATATGTTACTTTTGATTTACAGAGAGAATTAAATATTGCAGTGCAATAATGTGAAGTCAAAACCCCTCGTACTCTTTTGTTTCGGCAAAATTGGGAATATTGATAGCACATTTAATCTGAAACATTTCTGAGCAGCCTTTAGCTAAAATATATTTTTGAAATGTTTAGTAGAGACATAGCAGTAATGAAAAAAACTCAAAGTTCTATTTGTTACCTCACTAAAACAAGAGGGGTTTGTTAGTGCTTTTCCATTAACGATAAGTTAGTCTCTGCTCATGTTTTTACTTCTTACAAAAAAAAATAAACAATGTCGGCAACAATGGGGACACTTTTTTAGGATCAACACTGTTGAACAGAGAATGGGTAAGAGTGGTGTTTATGTCTTAAAATTATTATTTCTATCACTTTACAGGCATTTCCTGCACAGGGGCCACACCCCTGCCAAATCCCAGCGGAAGGTCTCCCTTCTGAGCAGGTGTGTAATCCCAATAAATCAGACTGAAGAACACCGGCAGTGCAGGCAGCATTCCAAGAACGAGTCAGGAGATTTTGGGGAGGATTACACCGATTGCAGCGTTCCGTCATGATGCCATTCTTTCCAGGAAGAGATTCCCTGTGGCTTTTGCCTTTTTCTGCAAGCAAGGGGCACCTAAAATCTTGTGCAGATCTCCTGCCTCGAGAGAATGCACACCCAGAGAGAGACAGAAGTGAACCCTGTTCCCAGGCTGCTCATGTCCTCGGGTTAGGATTTGCTCTGGAAGAATGGGGAATATACTCCTTGTGAATGTGTATTTGCTGGAGGTCATCTTTCATGAACATCAGACACAGAATATTTTTAATTTCTAGTTCCCCTAATGGCAAAGTCTCTGAAGTACTGTAAACATGTAATAGTCATTCAGTGTCATGTGTAAGGGAGATAATTCTGCTTTTTTTTTCAATGAAAGTACAGACAGTACAAAATCAGCCCTAACTCTTCAAATATCTTTTTAACATTATGACCCATATCCGCATTTCTGATAGAAGGAGTATGAACTGAATTAGCTAATAAAATTATAGTAATTTATTACATCATATTGTAATATTAACAAAGGGCACATCACAAAACTATGGTAATAAACTTAATTCCAATAAAGTTGTGTCATCAAGGAGAATGTACTACATCATGTAATTGAGTCTTCCTCTGTTACAAAAATTATCTTATAAGATACACAGAATTATATTAAAATGAAAGCTCCAATTTAATGAATGCTAAAGCAAAGCCTTTATCTCTCAGATAAAAGCCCTGAGAAGGGCTAATTTCTCAACAGGAAGCTAAAACTGACAAAGAATCTGTTTGAACATTAGTATCAGAAGACTAAGGAGAGTCAGGGTCAATATTTTTGTTTGTGCACTGATTTCAGACCACTTGTCCTCCAAGTGAATGCATCCATTCAATAGATGTTGATTACAATGACTGCAGGATCGGTAGAGCATCTCCAGCCACAGCTGCCTGGGTTTTGAACAGCTCCAGGAGCAGGGACCTCACTGCCCTTTGTGCAAACTGCTCCACTGCTCCACCACTCTCACAGCAGAGAAGTGTTTTTTCCACCTGAACATTTCACGTGCTCACCTGACGGGCTTTGAAAAATTCCTGAAAGAATTCAAGGATGTTTGTGCTGGTGAAGTGCTCCTTGACTTTCAGGAAGATGTGGTAGTCATGGTCAGGTAACAGGAGATTTCAGAAAGAGTTTTTGTATTTAAAATAAAGAAAAAATCATTACCAAATAAATCCTAAAGCATAATGCCTGAGCCTGAGTCACATAAAGGCTAAAATACTTTGGATGTTTTTTCAGACATTTCCAGGATAAGAAAGAAGGCAGAGAGGGCGAAGTGAAGTGTTTTTGGTGTCCTTTCACAGGAATACAAAGGAATGATTCCTTTAGAAACAGCAACAAGAAGTGAAACTAATTTATCTTGGGGGGGTTTGTATAGACACACACACACACACAAAATACATGAACACATACCTATGTGTAGAAAAATACAAACAGGTTCGATATTTCAGAGCTGGTACCACCACCCTGGCAGGATCTTCACTGAATCAGGGGATGGATGTGCACTCTCTGAAAACAAATTTTAACTAATTCCCCACAGAAAGAAGGTACTAAGTCCACGTACAATGTCAGCGTTCATTATTTTAATGAAAATAGTCAAACTCAAACCAGAAAATCATCTGATTTAGAAGAGGATTACAGAACAGAGGTATTTTTGATTGCTCACTATGTACAAAACTATCTCACAAAGAAAGTAAGTACTACTACTAATAATAAAAATAATAAATTCAATGCATTATATATCAGTTGGCTGCTCATTTTTTCAATTAATAAACCCCAGTCTGTACAGTTTGCAAAATCCAGCTGCAATGACAGGCCACGCTTTTCAGCTGTTCTGAGGATGGCTGGTTCATTTTCTCTGCTTAGGAGACCAAGCTTCTAACGAAGCCTGCAATTATTTAGGGTTAATAGCCTTTCCTCATTTCATCATGCTTTTGTGGACTGCAAAATCTTTCAAGGTAAGTAGGCTAAGAATTATTCCCAGGTGTTCTGAGCTGAAGATTGTTTCCTCATCTCTTTCCTTGCCACTCTTGTGCAGCAAATAAAATAAGATCTCTGAGTTTTCAGCGGTTTTCACACTGATCTTGTTTTTAAAACAAAGGCTGACTACGCCATCCTATGATCTCCAATTTGGGATTCACTGTGTGATGCCAGGTTGGGTTTCCCATTTACTTTTTGCTTATCTTTAAAGAAAGACCCTGCATATAAAATCCAACTTTCTACTCCACCTCCTCAAAAGACAGCACAAGAGCTCTTCCTCTGGACTGAACTTCCTTTACATAATAAATGTGTCTTGTTCTGTTCTTAATTAGAATTACAGCAGGTATTTGTTACAACTTTTTTTTTTAACTGGCCTGGAAATTTTTCAGCATGAGTACGATACTCACACAGCCATAATTCAGACACATGAGCACAAAAACACTCTCATAAAATAATGAAAATTTTAATTGTGTTCTTTCCACAATTAAGGCCACAAATTTATAGCACATACTAACTGACAAAAATGTAACTGATATAAGATTTCCCATTGATTTAATTAACAGGATAGAATAAACTAAATTTCGAGATTAATAGTAGAAACTAAAATAAAGTGTAAAGTCTGTGGTAATATTTTTATCTGATTTTATTTGCATTAAACCAGTTTAGAAGCTGTGCAGGAGAATAAGGCTGCTTTTCCATAAACTTACAGCAGCACATTTTCCCATTTGCCAATACTACTGACTGAGATAAAAATAGCAGCAGAGTTTTAGATGTCAAGTTCAATTCTCTTCTTTTCTGACCAAAATAATTTGGTTGATTTTTGGCCAACTGGGGGGGGAAAAAAAAAACCAAAAAAAAAAACCAAGCCACTGTTTGTTTTAATAAGTAGACCACGAATAATTATTTTCAAACCATCAATTTTTGTTCTAGGTAAGCACTGCAGTGCGTCTGAGTAAGCTCTGTGTAAATGCCAACTGTGTTTACCATTAGCAGTGTCTTTCTTATCACACCTGATAACACTTCATCTTGTAAAGAATTTTGTTAATATTCTAGGGAAAGAATAAAGGGCTGCTCCTTCTCTGGGCATTTAGATAATATTGCTGTCACAATCTCACGTCTGCAAAATGATGGGGTTTTTTTCCACTGGGTCATACTTTTTCAAAGCTCAGAGAGACCTTTTGCCATATGACTATATCAGAATTTCAGCTTTGCTTTATAAAGCAAGTTTCTGGCCTCCAGATAGCAGAGACAAGACTAAGAACTTAAACCTCAAGATAAATAAAAGATAAATAAATAAATAAATAAACCCACTCAAAATTACTTTTTTCTTCTCTCATGGGTCTGACTCATATTTGAAGACTGGTATCTCTGGGATGACTTGAAGGACAAAAGAAACAAAGACAATATCTTGGCTGGCTTTGGCAAGAAAATAAATGTGCAATTCCACTCAGTAGCTCCTGTGCTTCACTACAGTTTCTAAAAGTCTTGAATTTCTGTCTTCTATGTAGAAAGAAAAACCCTGCCTTTTATATTTTTATTTTTTTTAAATATTTATTTATAACTAAAACCCAAACTGTGGCAAGGCAGGTGGGGAGGAAGGGGCTGACACAAACTCATCTCTGATAGAAGCGGTTTGAAACAGAAGAGAATGCTGTTAGAAAACGTGGTTTTGCTTTCCACAGGTTTGGAACACTGAGTTCATATCACAGGTCTGTGCTGTCAGTTTGGAATCTCTGGCAGCAGGAGTCTTTGATGAGCAAATCTGGAAAAACGAAAGCCTGGAGCTGAACACCCCTGTCCAGGCTGTTGTGGGCTGGGTATGGACAGGCACACACGAGGAGCTGAAACGGAGCTGAAGGAACACTCATTGCAAGCCTTGCATGAGGAAAAGCCCTATTAAAGATTATTTTCGTCACAGCTCATTGACCCTGAAGTAATTAGCATTAAATATCACTTAGGGAAATTGCTAACCTGTGATATCTGACACGGTGAAAGGAGGAAAGAGGAACTCACGTAGCTTTGAACTTTCCTTTCTAAATATCACGCAGCTTTCCAGTCTAGTAGCGAGTAACGCAAGGGGGGACCTCCAGCCTTCAGGGTGATGGAATGAGGTACGAGGCTCACACTTTCTCCGGCAAAAGGGCCTATAAAAAACTGTCACTGTGCGTAATCCTTCCTCTTATTCCAGTCTGGCTGAATGGCACTGCTCTCCTACCCGGAATCTTTATCAGTTCAAGTCGCACCTTCCGAGAACTCCAAAGCCCAAGACCTGTGGTACATTCTGCAGGGGCAGGGAGAGCAGCCGGGATGCTGAGGGAGCGGCCAGAAGAGGCTGGCTTTGGGAAACAGGCACCAACTCCATCACTGGACATGTTACAAAGGTCACACCTCTCACCTCAAGCGATTTGTGGCACATCACACATGGACTCCAGATCAACGCCAATCTCTGCACCTCACCCTACAGGTCAGGCCCTCAGATGTAACAAAAACAGACGTCATCAAAAAGGGAGCTCGCAACTTTATATTTGTAGTTCTACAGAATGGATGAGTACTGTGGCTGCACAGAGAGAAGGCTGACCTTGAACGAGCCTGTAGTTGCACTGTTTTAGGATTTTCCTTTCTCTCTCATGGAGAATATACATAAACTGTACTTTCTTAATCTCTGTGTTTAGTGTTAGAGGTGTACAAGCCATAACCAATAGGTCTTTGGGGGTGGATTGTCTTTGGCCAATAGACAATTGTTTATTACTGTGTATAAAAAGAACTTCTTGTAAATAAAACCTTCTTCGTCACCATCTTGGAGCCTGTCTGCCTGACTTCTCTACCTGCTTCCACAAATCCTACGAATAACAGAAAAGCAAACCATATCAGCCGACAACTCTTTACAGATCACTGGGAATGGCTCCTGAGCAATTTTTTCCCGACGGGTTTGTTTGGTTTCGTGGCAGCGGCTCCATTGCCGTATCACGTTTGCAAATCTCCACCGGCTGGAGATGTGAGCTGCTCCCTGTGTTCCTAGACACTAAAAACTCGGCTGCCTCTGTGTAAGCATGGCAATACTTCTGTCTGGTGACACTTTTGTCAATATTGAATCACCTAGGAAATTCCATTTTACCCTAGAATGACTGAAGTTAAGATCTACTAGAGTGCAACTCCTACTTACTATCACAAATAGGTTTGAACAAACCCCTTTACAGCATGCCTTAGCAACAACAGAAACCAAAACCAGCCTACTCTTCTTTTTTTTTTTCTCTTTTGAGCCAGAGGGCCCAACAAAAAAAAGACTTTGGTCTATAAAACAGACAATAATGGTAAAATAGACTGCTCTTTAGAACAATAAAAAATTGATTTCTGCCAGAAAAGACTCACATGATCCACAATTGCCTTGTGTGACTTTATACTCAGAGAACTTTTGGCAGCTTTTTTGTTTGTTTTTAATGTTTTCTTTTCAAGCCAGTGTTTCATTCCCATCCTTACTGGGTGGTTCCTGTCTGGCTATTTTAGCTGTCACTGACTGTGGTGGTTTTACTTGGCCCAGTTTTTGCTGGTGGGTAGGGAGGGGCACAAAGATGGCTCCTGTGTGTCTTGTGTGAAGGTTCTGGAAGTTTTTCACCCTGTCCAGCAGAGCCACTCTCTGATGGCTCTGAAGATGATGGACATGCTGCTGGCCAAACCTGGGCCAAGTAGAGATGTTGGTTACGCCTCTGTGAAAACATACTTAAGAAGAAATTAAAACAATGGGTGCACGCACTTCCTTTTAGCCAGAGGAGGAGGTAAAAATATGTGAAGGAGGAGAGCACTTGAAGATTTATTTGCATTAGGGTCTGTGATCAGGTTTCTAAAATTTATCAGTGAAAGCTGCACCAATTTCTTAAAGGCAGAGCTTTATTTTGAGCCTTGGAGGTGGCTCTGCAGGGTTTTTTGAGGACTCTTTCCTCATTTTAGTGGTATCAGTGTAACCCGAAGTAAGTCTTCAGAAGTCAATGGAATCATCTAACAAAAAACCACAAACACACACGGGATAAAAGGCTCTGAGTCACTGGAATAAGTCTGTGCCTGTTTGACCAGGCTGCCTTCAACAACTGCATAATGAAAATGCTCTTTGCTGTGAGATTGAATCTGTTAGAGCTTTTCTTTCTCAAATCCCATGTAACACCAAAAGAGAGCTTTTACTCTCCTGCGATACATTTCATTCCTTGCTCTGTGTGAATTTCTGGATGTTAGAACTTCTTTGTGACATTTGAGGACAATTCAGACATAGGAGCAGTCAAAGCTTTTCTGTACTCTCAGATCTTTTTGTACAAGAGATCTTTGTTACAGGCAGGCTGGCTGGGCGTTTTCCTGAGATTGCTCTTTGTATGTGACACACGGATGTGTGTATCTGCCTCTAATTTACTATTTGTGAGTTGTTCACCTCTCATGAGGAGGCTAAACAAAATTTGCTGCTATTATCACTTTTCACACATTGTTTTTTAGAAAAGTTTAGCTACTTTAAACTATTCTGCTATGATGTAGCAGAATTCGTCAGTTACATTCAAATCATCAGACCTGATATATTCATTAAATATTTTTAACGGAAGTCTGGGGGCAGAAAGGAGGTGGCTGAAATTCCCTTTTTGCAGCAGTAGATGATGTTGCTTGGCTGTTGTGATATTTACCACATTGCAAAATACTTCCTCATCCCCATCTCCTCCAGCTGTGCTTTTCATTTCTAATTTATGCTCAGTAGATATGGATGCTTAACAGAGAAACGACATCTTTGTAATGCCACTTAAACCTCGGCTGCTTAACCTTAAATGAGAGTTTCTACAGATATTTTAAAGGACAAGTTAACCAGGTTGCTCAGTTTGGCTCTTTTGACCAAGGAAAAAAAAAAAAAAAAAACCCCAAAAAAAAAAAAAAAAAACCNNAAAAAAAAAAAAAAAAAAAAAAAAAAAAAAAAAAAAAAAAAAAAAAAAAAAGAAAGACCTTTTTAAAATATCTTTGGATCATATATCTTCAACACAGATCCAAACACTGCTCATTTTAGAAAAAGGAATGCATCTGCTTCATAACCAGTTGAATGTGCTAATTTCTCCCTGTAATACTACCTTCCCTCCAAGTCTTTTTAATGTATTTTTTCAATTTTAAGTGGCTTCTCCTGTATTGTGTTTTTGGAAGGAGAATCCCGTCTCTAAGTTATCCCCACTGTGACTTACCAATGATCAGTTATCAGGTAAAAATGGGAAGTCAAAGGAGGCAATTCATGTGGTTTAGACAAACAACAGATGGACTGCCGTATGTACCTTGTGGACTTTTCTGAGGGAAAAAGAAAAAAGAAAAAGATAAAGGAAAAAAAAAAGCAAGCACTTTAGAACTGTGGTTTTCCAAGCTGTGGGAATATTTGCCAAATCTTCCACTGAATCCCTAGTTACATTTAGTTTCAAATACCAAGAAAAGTAAGAAGAGCCAGTTTCTTAACATTTTTTACATATTTAAAGGCAATGCTCCAGTTAATAGCTCAGTACAGTAAATCTGATTTGTGCATTTGATCAGACACCCCCAGACACAGACACACGCCACACACAAAACAAGAAATTCACTGGCTCTTGGTCTTTTGTTGCAAGTCACAGTACACACCTCCTGTCATCTGAAACCTCCCTGACTTAAAGACATGCTCAGGTCTTCTAAATTTACAAAAACTCCCTCCCAAAAAACTCTCAAGAAAGGTCTCCCAACTTCCAGCTTATGGTTTAGTTAAATGTTACCTAAACATGCTATATGAAAAATACTGCTTTCTTTGAATATAGCAAATTCGAAATACTTCTGTGAACACTCTAAAACAGTGAAACCATCAAGTTTCAGTTCAGAAAGAGAAATATTTGGCTCTTTTATTGGTATTGTTTTGGGGGCATTTTTTGTAGTTGTATTAGTCTTATTGTGGCATGAGCTAGGCTTAGCTTTTCTCCAAAATATTGGCAGAATTTGCTTCTCACCTTTTTATAAAAGTCTGCTGATTTTCTTGTTAGAAATGGCTGTAGTCTTCACTGTGTTGTGGCTGGGGAAAACTCACATTAATCTGTCAGAGTTTTCTGGTTGGTTTTGGTGTTGTTGTTTGTTTGAAGTTTTTTTTTCTGATTAGAAAAATTAAGTAGAATAGCTCTCCTCTGGTCTCCTGGAACCGTGGAAGTTCTACTGCCTATTTCAAAAGGACTTTCCAGCACCAAAATTTCCTGCTCTGAAATTACCTAGTGTTTCATTTCTTGCTATTGTCAGGAAAAAAAAAAAAAAAAAAAAAAAAAAAAAAAAAAGGTGGCCTTTCCATTCATATTTTTATGCTTATCTTCAGGCTACACAACACTCACTCTTTTTTTGGCCAGACACAAAATTTACAGACAGCCTTAATGAGACCTGTTTATATTCAAGAGAATCCGACTCACTCCAGCCATACATCTTTGAGTTCTGCAATTTGTTGACATGTAATTTGTCAGCACGTAATTTGTCACAGGCTTGGGGGATGTCCTGGGAGAAATATGAGGACTCAAAAATATAATAGGCTTTGTCAAAACTCTGCTCTGTGCCCTCCTGCAGTGGAAATGCGTTTCAGATGCACAGCTCACCTGCTTTTGGCCAGAAGTTCATCATGAACAAGCAGAGCTGTGATGGCCCTTTCCCTATGCCTGTGCATATTTTGTCACTTGATTTATTTGGGTCTGTCTGATGCTGCATGAATGTGGGATTCCCAGCACATGAAGGGATGCAAAATTTGCTCATTGCCTGTATTCCTTTTATTCTGTCTTATTAAAACAGCTATTTTTTTACGCCATCTCATGTCAGGCATTTCTTACTGAGATATGGAAACTTTCTGCACCTCCTCTGCTCCTCTCATTCCCCTCCCCTAAATGCAGAATAAAAGCCAAATTTAAGGCTAAGTTTTGGGGAAAGGAGTTTGCCTTTTTTCCTCCTTTCCATTCTCCTCACCAGAGTAAGAAATCCACTGCCAGCATTCAAATTTTTATTCTGAAAGGCTTTACAGCAAAACAGTTGCTGACATGCACGGGGGCAATCGCTCTCATTGCCTTCTGTCTTAATTCACTGTTTGAAACTTTGGGGGTTTTGCTTCAGGAGTTTCTGTGCAAAACCTTCAAGTGGAGTTTTTACCAGATCATTCTCTCTGTTCCCCACAAGAAGGCTGGGATTAGTGGCAGTACAGAGCTTCCTACTCATTATGGCCCTGTGGTAATTAAGCTTTACAGCCTGGTCATCTAATTAACGTGAAGTCCATGACACAGTTGTTGCCTGAGTGCTGCACTGAAGGCCTTAAAACGCTTTACTAAAGTTAGGTAAGTGTTAAATGATCCACTTCCATAATATTTTTCCAAGTAATTTAGAAAGTGATTTACATCACAACTGTGGTACTGTATCTCAACAAAACTACAATTTTGTGGGGCCCAAATGATGTAGTTTTTGATACTGAGGGAGCTTTATGATAATGGCATTCCAAAATGTCTTAAATTAGGCAGCTACAAATCATTGGTTGCTCTGAACATCTGAATTTAAGTGATTTCATTAAGCCTAATGTAAAAAGACCCTGCCAAATTAATCTCTTCTTGGATGCCAAAAGGGAATGTTTTAGGAATAATATTTTTAAATACAGATGATTATACTTAAAACAATTAAAGCAATCTCACAGTTCATTCATTTTAAAGACCTTGAAATCATTCCAGTCTCGAATCTAATTTTAAACTTGCAAGCATTACTGAAGTGACTTGAAGTGTTTAATGCAATACATATGGGATGGTAATGTTGATAACTTCCCCTGGGCTAAGCTGAAAACAAATGGGATTGTGCCAGTTGTGCCTGTGAGAACAGTTCTTTCCTCTAATAACTGAAAACCAGACAAGTTTCAGAGGGCTGTTATTATTTTTGTTAAATTCATTATGAGCTGCTAAACCAAATCTGCCTTCCTCTTCTACCACGTTTTCCTATCAGTAGTTATTTAATACATTGACATTCATCCAATGATTCTAAGAACTTCAAAGGGAATGGAACAAGCCAAAGAAGCACCAGCCTTTAAGAGGATGCACATCCAGGCTCCCAAAACTTCACAAAAACCTTATAAAAAACTATCCCACGGCCATAATATCATATTTTTTTCAAGACTGCTGCTTATTTTCAACCATTAATTCCTCCTTGATCCCTGTCATTAGAAGGGACGAGTATTCAATAACAAGAAATTCCTCAGCCCTAAAACATTGCCAAGTTTAAGACTGACCGCGCAAAGTTTTTGTTTGTGTTTCTGGTTTGAGATTTCCTGCTCAGTGATTATAACGTGCACGTTTTGCAGGGACATTGCATCCATACCCCGTTTCCACACAGCCAGAGTACAGAATTCCTGTCTTCAGCAGTTTTATTATTCAAAATAAAGCACCTCACAGTTATCTCTCTGTCTGCCCCTGCACTGAAGTATCACACCAGCCCAGGTTTTCAGCCTGAAAAGTTGTAAGAAATGGAAAGAACTGGCTTATCAGAAGTGCTTTAGATCAAACCTTCTAATAGTATTGACTTCCTTTCTAAATATTTGTGATATGCTTCTGCAAACAATGTTTAGGCCTAATTCTACTTTTGAAACAGCACTATTTTATAGAACTAAATTAACAAAATGTTATTTTTCCCCCTAACTCCAAAGTCATTACAACACAGCTAGAATCTGAGCATCTACCTGTAATTACAAAAATTGCAGATTGCACAGCATTGTCAAACATGTTGCTTCTGATCCTGACCTAATATGTAACACAGACTTATCTTCAGTCTTGTCATGCTTCGTGTGGGTGTGAATTGCTTCTATTTCACTTGCAGCCTTCAATTTAATATAACAGTAATATCTAGGAGTAATCCCCAGTATTTATCTTACTGTGGATTGTGGATAAATCTCCTGCAACTGTATTAGTAGGTACAGTATTCTAATTTTTGTGAAAAACAATTTCTTGTTGTCACAATGTGGCTGAAAATTATTTTCTAATCTCTCTTCTCTCCAGCAGCATCCCAGGGTTGGCTGGGATTTAAAACTTAACTCTTTTATTATTGTTTTTCCTTTTATTACAGCTTTGAAGGGGGATTTGGGTGAGGCCAAAGAATTATAAAACTTTGCTAGGAAAGTTATAACTTAGAGGAAGCATTATGAAACAAACCTGATGGCACGGACTTGGCTGTTTAGTTTTGTAATTCCTAATGAGAAAAACAACTGCACTCCTGCTGCAAGAGGATAAGATTCAGCCTCTGCTGCCTTTCTGACAACAAAGAGAACCCAGGGGATGCGGAGCCGAAGCAGGAGTCATATTATAGCTCTTTTAAGTGCTGCTGAGACCATTAGTATCAGCGCTTTAGCTGAACTTATTTTGCTTTCAGAGCTGAGAACTGTGCGATGGCTGGACTTTGAAAATGTTTATTAATTGGCTAAATCCTGGTTTGCAGCTAAATAAGTCTGTTAGCAAACAGACACTGGTTACTCCATGGCTACTATTACAATAGGAATTGTCCAGCTAAATGCCAGATTTCAGATTCCCAAGGACTTCTTGAGGAGTAGGTCCCAGCAGTGAGTCTACCTGATACAACTATTACCTTGACAGGAGAGTTACATTCTGTCAAAGGCTTAAAGCTTTATTTGTCTCTCCTCTGTTCTGTCCTGTTTTCACAGCTTCCCTTTACAGTTTCTTCTGGAAACATCTCTCTATAAAGTTATCCAGTTACACTAAACTATTCTTCTGTACCAAGCTTTTCCAGTTTTCTGAAGTATTATTATTATTAGAAAGTAATTACTTAACAATAGGGACTAAAGAGTTTGTTAACTTGTAATTTGAGAATGTAAAAATTTCCTTTTTTTTTTGTTGCAGACTTAAAATAACTGAACCACCTGTCAAGTTTTTCCAAGTCTTACAATACAATTCATTACTGTCAATATTTTACTAAAGGCGAACTGCTAACTCCTTACAATGAATTTATAAAGAAATGTTTAGAAGAAAAGTCAACCCCTTCCTCATAGAGATGTGGTGTCCCAATGATGCAGATCTGTCACCTATATTAATGCTGCTGAATTTGTTCAACAAACCCCTCCTTCCCTGCCCCGTGCACGTCTTAAACTCTGCAGAGAAGGAACGTGTCAATAATCCATTTAATCCAGTTCATGGCACTACTAGTTTTTCACCACAGAAATGAAGAATTTGTGCTTTGCAAAGCAGCGTGCTCTGAAGCAAATCCACTCTGATGATCACCGGTGGAACAGTGGCATTCTGTGAGTTTGCTTCCAGTGAGCCCATATAAAGCACTGGTTATGAATTATTAATGCAACAAGCCAGAAGGCTTCTCCAGGAGAAGGGGAAAGGTAGCGTGGGAAGCCTTCATTTACATAAATTATTATTCAGCACCAGCGCATTTTTCACTCAGCATTTTGCCGTGGCAAGGTTGCATCCTGAGTCTGGGGGTGAAGCTTGCGAGCGCTGCAGGAGGAGGAAAAGATTGGGGAAGACAAAGTCCAGGGAAAGTCACTGCCCTGAGCGAACCGTGAGGCGCGGGAATCAAAGGCAATAACCGGCTCCGCTGCTGGGCTCCTCCAGCGCCTCTGCCTTGCCCAGAGCAGCCAAACGGGGCTGCAGCACCAGAGAGCTTTGAACAGGGTCTGGAAGCAGAGATTTGTCTGAACCCGGCTGGGGAGAAAGTGCAAAGCCAGCCCGGAGATGATCCTGACCGCTTGAGTTCGTGCAAGGAGGTTTAAAAAACGAAGGGAGGATCTCATGGAGGAGGAGATGTATTTTGGAAAGCCAAACGATTGGTAACCGGAGCGATGTAGCACCAGCCCTATCTCTGTCAAGCTTTTGGAATTATAGTTATCTTCATTCAAACAAAAAGTACCCCTTTTTTCACGAACATGAAACCCCTTCCAGCCACCCATTTGCAAGAATTACCGAAAGACTGCCAGGTGTGAGGGAGAGGCAAGGGCAAACAGAGGAATCAAACCTAGATTTGAAAAAAATATAAACTTTCCGACTTGAAAATGGGGCTGCAGTTGCATCTTTCTCACACTGTGTATTCCTAGCTCTGTTTTTGAAAGCAATCCGGCACACTGACGTCAACATTTGGCAGCAGAAAAGACGCAGATGAACCTGCATTTATTCATGCATTTCCAGACTTTTTATGGTGACAAGGTATCACTCCAGTTTGTTTTGCTAGGGGTTAGCTACATATTTGCAGACTTTAATTCCTCTTGCTTTCTGCCTACAACAAAATTCACGGTTAGTAAACAAGAGTTGCAGACTTCAAAGAAACCTAATCACTTGTGAAATAGTGAAGATGGAAAATAATCTGAACACTTCTCTTTTTCTTAGAGAAAGGAATGAAGAGTCCCAAATTTTTTTTTAAAGAAAATCAACATTACTTTGCATGAAAAACAAGAGATTAATTTTAAAAATTTCCAGTTGTTTCTGTTTCCAGTATGTAAATGTGAGTATTTGCAGAATTCATTATACTTCCCTAAAGGTTCTGCAAATGTTAAACTAGCATTATTCAATTATGTAAAGCAGCAGGAAAGCTTTTCTTCTTTGTGTCTTGATATACATAATAGCATAAGTCAATATTCATGCTAATATTAATTGGAAAATGAATGCCATTTTATTATTGTTGTCAGAAATAATAAATATAAACCCCTGATTAAGTAGATAGACAACACTCTGGTTTCCCCCTTCATAAGATTATTTTCAGTGTTTGTTTACACTGCAACTAGTAATGGGTCCAAATCAACTGTGCTAGGGAACCTTATTTAAAGCTGGGCTAAAATTTGGGCTCCTTTTCCATGAGGAAAGTTCAGTGGGCCCCTCTTCATGTGCACAGCTCCAATTATATTTTAAAGAACCCCTCCTACCCGAGTCTCTGTGGCTTTTACTCCAGAAATCCCAGCTGCCATTAAAATATATGGACATAACAAAGATATTTCCTAGGGGCTTGAGGTTTTGTCTTGTCTGATAATTCTATTTGAAATGAACACACTCAGATCATTCAGAATCTTGCCCAAAAGAGATTATAAATACATGCATAAATCTGAAAACCAAAGGAATATCACAGATAAAATTTAGGCTCTTGAAGTCTAAGCTAACTAAGTTCTCACTCATTAAAATTAGTTTTAACTATGCAAGTTTAGAGAAGTATTAAATAATTAATAGACATATCCGCAGCTCTCTCCAAACTGATTTTAAACACGAGCATGTTCTGTTTAATCCTCAAATTATAAAATGTAAGGTAGGGATTGGTGACTCTTCACCTGGGAGCTGAGCGCTTGCCTTGCCATTACCCTGACAGAATTTCACTGACCTGTGTGATGTTCCTGATTTTCATTATTAAAAGCAGACTCAAGGCTCAAGAATGAGGTGAAAGTTACAGCTTGGAAAAGAGTGTTAAATGGTGACATCTTGCTTCTTGATATAGATCTTAATCTTTAGTCTTCCTTTTTATTTTTTGGGGGTTTTTTTGGTCATAATAGAACTCCTAAGGGCTGTTAAAAAAAAAAACCCATAAATGAAATAAAACCAGGTTTATTTCCTATTGGTGGAATTCTGTGGTTAGAACAAAGGATTGCTCAGAAGGCCGTTCCCTCAAAAGAAAACATCACTAAATACTTCCATGTGCCTAGGCAGACTCTTTTTCTTTTCTTTGCGTTTTGCTGCATGTGTGTAATGCTAATTTTGCCCAGTATCTTCATGATTTCAAACTGCAGCATGACAGGCACACCTTTAATACTTCTCCTAAGAAGAAATGGGTATTGATGGTTGCTGTGTGCTTGTACCTCCTCTCTGGCGGATTCTGTAAGGATTTTGGAGGACACAGCATGGTTAAGGAAGACATCTTTCAGAAAGACTGAAATCCAGGGCTCCTAAATACATTAAATCTGAAGTTCTTTGTGGACAATGGAGGAACATGCAGAGACTAAAACTGAGTAACCCATGCAACGGGATGGAGTGCAGAGGTCCCAATGCTTGGGGGCTGCAAATGGAACCCAGCCAAGCCTTCTGCTCTTCTGCCTCTTTATCCCTCATTAGGGGTGAGTAGGAAGCTCTGGCAGCAGAAACCCACTGCTTTCCCTTTCTTTTGCCTGAGTCACAACTGCAGAGAAGGTGTCCAGAGCTTGCAAAGTTCTGTAATAATGGACTTCCAAATTATTGTGAAGCTCTATGCTAAATAAACTAACAGCAAAAAACCATACAGGCCCTTTTAATTAAGATGCAAACCTTCCCGTACATTTTAGTCCAAGGTAGCCAAGATTTAAGTGCTTCACTACCGGGTTGCATAAACGCCAGGAAGCTGTTATTCATTAATGGGGATGAGGAGAATTGCCCTCTGTAATTAACAAGTCTCGTTGAAGACTGTATTCTTCATCACCATGGGTTGTGAGAGAACACTGCACAAAAGCAAATGTCAGCTCTTTGTGACTCAGAACTAATTAATATTTCCAAAGCCTTTAATATATCATGGAGTTAAACCAGGAATATTATCTGTCTTGGTAGTACCTTAGAAGGAAAATAATCTAAATAAGAAATCCACATGGCTTTATTAATTAGTCAGTGAGCAGAATTAAACCTTCTTTTCCTGTATCATTTCACTGTGTCATAAAATGGCAGGACCTAAATCCATTTGCTTCTTTTTATTCACTTGTCTCAATAAAATTAAGAAAAACAGTCTCATGTAGATTTCCTTGATATCATTTTATGTATTCATTCTTTATGATGATTACATTACAGTTCTCAACCTTCCACAAAATCTATAGGTTCATTCCTAGCGTCTCTTTTGGTGCTGAACAAACACATTCCTCTAACAAGAAATCTGGAAAAAAATTCTAATATTTAAGAGGCTGCAGGAGCAGCCCTGTTTTTAATGGGAAAGGAAAATAAACCAAAATCCTAGATTTCCTTCTAATGGCAGCAACAACTCCCCATGTGGCCTCAGGTCCTGTTGTTAGGCAGGAAGCGCCCCTTCCCACCAGGCTACTGAGAAAAAGAATTTCTCTCTAAGATTCGGATATAGCTTTCCCATTATTTCAAGCATTTCACATTGAAAAGTCACAAACCAAAGTGTTTCAGGGTGCAAGGAGCTTGCAGAAATTCCAGAACAGCCAGGCCGCAGGAGGAGCACAGCTGCATTCCAGTGGGAAGGACTAGCTTTGAGGAACACCAACAAGAGCCACTGCACTGTCTAACCTGGAGACAGAAGAGTGGGTGCCAGTTTAAAAAAAGGGAGTTTTCATAAAGTATTTATTTTTATATGATTATTTATATTTATATTAAGGTACGATTAAATTTGACTGAAGTTTACAGCAGATTTTAATGGCTGCAGTTTCCAGAAGGGGTTCATAGAGTGTTAAGGAGGCATATTTTGATATGGAAAAGGGACCTCAGCTTCATAGGAAAAACAGGGTCATATGCTTTTCAAAGAAATGTTTTCAGCTTGGTGTCTGAACTTCCAGAAGCAGAGAGAGAGAGAAACCAGGTCAAAAGGCAGCAAAAGGTGGCGGAACATAACTATTGTGAGGATTGAGCAGTTAATCACCTCCCACAAGAGGTGGATAAACTTAGAAGTCAATATAGATAAGCAAGAAAGTCTTCTGGGAAACAAAGATGAGGTAACTTGTGAAATGGGCACTTTAAACTGAATTAGCCTCCCTCCAGACTTTATCTTGAGTCGATCACTTACTGGTGTGTGAGTCAAACCCCTACATATCAGCTCAAAATTTGATTAACTGAGAGCAAGCCTTCCTAATGCTCATGCCAAGGGAATCACAAGGGTAGGAGTAAAGCTACAGAAGCTCTGCAAAAGTCTATTACAATACATAAATTGAATAGGTCAAACCCCACTCTGACCTTCCTTCATTCCTGGCACATCTCATCCCCTGAGTTAATATTTGTTTGCATTCATTTTCCACGCGGTACCTGTAGTCGATGAGGGAGCCTGAGCCCGTGCCCATCGATCTCCGTGCTGCTCACCCTGCCCTTGGGGTCACCAGGGACACCGAAGGGTGGACAAAGCCCTTCCACATCACAGAGCCACAAAGGTCAGCTCTGAAGAAGATGGGTCATCCCGGTGGTCAGCAAGTTTAACATCTATGGATTTCTCCTGCCTCGTGCTTTTTCAACAAGTTAGCATGAGTTCCAGGAGGAGACAGAGTTGATTGAAGGGCCTAATTGCAGGAATAGCGGGAACGACTGGAGTTTTTTGGCTGAACAGGACTGAGGAAGATCAGGAGACTTGTGGAAAATGGAGCCCTAATTTACATTTGAGGAATGTATCAGGGGAAAGGTTGCATACTTTTACAAGAGGAAACTACTGGATTAAGAGAAAAGCCGAGCAAAGATGTGTGGAAACTAATGCTAGGTGCAAAGGAAGGAGAAAACAAGAATTTATTCATAGGTGTGCTTCCAAAAGTTGGTCAGTCATGAACAGCAATGAGAAAAACAGTATGAGATACCTGACAGTAAGTTACCAGAGACTTCAGTAATCTTGTCATTTTTTTCCCTATTTTTATCTAACTCCAGGCCTACAGACAAAGCAGGAATTGTCACCCTCCAGCCCAGAGGATTAGTGAGACAGCACAGTGAAGTGTGTGGGTGGAGGGACAACGGGTTTAAATGTCAGAAGTCTGTTTTCAGTCCCCCTCTCTGCTAAACTCCCTATGCAAAATCCAGCAAAATTTTATTCCAGCTTTTCTAAAACAGTACTTTTCCGGTATTATTCCTGCGACCCTTTCTGCTGTCAGCTGAGAGCATTCAGCACAAACAGATGTCCAGTTGGCTAAACCAACACCCAACAACAGCTTGGTCAGGAAGAATTCAGAACAGGTTTCCAGCCACAAATTCAGCCCAAAAACATTGTCTGCACGTGCAGCTCAGCCTGGAAGCTCAGGCTGCTGGTCCTGCTGAGAGGAGAAAGGGAATTACAGGGAATGGATATGGGACAGCCTTTTCCAGAAAATGCTGGAATCTGCTCCTCCTACTTAACTCTAAAGCTAATTTTTCCAGCAATTGGCCCTGCCATCATGAATAGGATACTTGTGTGGGTAAAGATACGTGCCTGAAGAGCAGAAATAAAGGGAAGGTTAAAAACCTGGATCCGGGTACCAAATGCAGGCTGCTCTGTCACACAGAACTGCTTTCAAGAGGAGGGTTGCTCCAGCCACTCGGCTTTCTCTGGGTGGCATGGATGAATTGTGAATTATCACCTCATCTTCCCTAATTAGCCATACCAAACTCCTGCACTTTTCAATATTCATCCATTATTGCTTCCACTGCGACACGTTATAATGGACACATTAAATGGCAGGAAGCTGCTCCTGGGCTCAGCGCATGGAATAATTCGTTCCCACTTCCACACAGATGAGAAAATTAACAATCGGAAATGAGGCGACTTAGAATACGTATTTCTCATGAATCACTGACAAAATATTTTATGACCTCCTGTAAGATAAGAGGCAAGACAAAGGAGACATTAGTAGATTTGTTAAAAAAGGAGAATAGTTTTGGCAGAATGTAATTCTTTCCTGTTTCACAAGCACCTATGGAGAAAAAGTTTCCCTGGAAAAGAGGTGGTGCAATTCCAGACTCTTTCATAGTGTGAGGTCATTAAGACACTCATTTAGGATCTATGAACATAAATATGCCCTTCATAATAGTACTTTGCTATCAGATCTTAGCATTTTATTGCACTGTTAAGGTAGATGCTAATTCTGAATTTCTCCAAATTATTTCCTATATTTATGTATCTAGTTTTCCTTATATTCCTTATATTTCCTTATATTTATGTATTTAGCTTTTCTACTGTTGCTTTACAGTAACAATAGCAGAATAGCAGAAATAAAACTGCTGCTTTTGTGCTGGGAACATGATTTATCAAAGACTGGGATGGGGGAGAAGGGCAGAGAGAAGAGGTCTTAGCCACCACAGGGTGTATTTCTACCTTTCCAGTTAAAAATTAATTTCAGCAAAAGCTGATTGTTTTCCTGAATTACGTTGATCATATCATTATTACAGAATTCTGAAACTGAAGACAGTTTGTTTCATTTTGATTTCTGAAAATGAGAAAGGTATTAACTATCTTATTTTTCCCTTTCTCCTAAATTTTTCACGTTTGTAATTAGATAACATGGAAAACAGAGAAAGATTCTCCTTCCCTTTCCTTCCCTTCAGGTAAAGTAGTTCTGAGATTTTAAGTTAGAAAATTGAAAATAGTATTTTTTGAAACTGGGTGAAACGTCATTGGCCATGGAAGGATATGGACTGACAACGATATTGACTTGGTAATGTTTGGCTTTTTGTACATGGACATAGAATTATTGATGATGGTGATGATGATGATGTTGATGAGAAGATAAAAAGAAAGGTGACTTTTTAAAGCAAATGGATCCTCTATGAAAAAAAAATTATTTCACTTTTCAAAATGTGTAAGATGGAGAAAAACAAGCCTCTCTTCTTAAAAACCAGCTTCAAATGTTAAAAGGAAAAAATATGATTGCAAATATTACATCTGGCAGGTGTATTAGCTGCCGTGTATCACTCACACTGGAAAAAAAATGGTTCAAGATTCCTACTCAGACAACTTCAGGTTTCTTTGTTCACTGAATACGTAATAAATTGTTAAAACCCTTAGGCTTCAGGAAAAGAAAACCTTAGAAAGAGGTAGCCAGAAAATGCCAATATGACACCTCTTCTGTAGCTAAACCTTGCCTGAGACACTGCAGGATTGTCATCAATTAAACAAAATGGGTAATTATCACAGGGCCCTGCTCAGGAAAATCCTTATAACCTTCTCCATTTCCTCACAGAGGTGTAGACACACCCAAAGCTGCACCAGGTGCAGGCTTCCAAAAGCTTCTACATGAAATTCTGCAGGTTTTGTAACAACCTCCAGGTACTCAAATATTTACCCTGTCCCTGTCTCAGAAAAATCCAGCCTCGTTCACTCCTAAACTGATCCAAATTACAAGAGTTCACAGCAGAGCTGGGCAGTGCTGGGCAGTGCTTCCCTCACAGCCTGCTGGTGAACGGGCAGCTCTTGCCTCATCTCAGCGCTCACTGGAGCCTCTTTGGCTGCTGAACCTCCCTCCCTTTCCTGAAAATCTTCTGTCTGCCATCCACCCACCCTGCTGCTGGCACCGCAGAGCAGGAGTGCTCTGAAAAAACAGGACAGGAGGGCTGAGAGAAGGGGGGCTTCTCGTGAGGGATGTATGGACAAAAGCGCTTCCCTCAGCTGAGAGCGGGGCTGCTGGGTGGTAGGAAGGAGCTCTAAGGTGTCACCACCCATAACTCCCCAGAATATCCTGTAATCTCCAAAAATTCACTGAGTTTAATCATTCAGAGAGCAATAGGCTGATGCAGCTGTCATTGCTCTCTGCCATCTCATTTTCCCACCTGCCCTGATAGTTGGACACCATCAAACCAGACTTTCACTTATTCTGTTTCTTTAATTTTTGCTCAGCCCCGTCTTGAGCTCCCTTTGACAGCTCCCTCAAGTGACTGTCCCCACACTTGGAGAAACCCAACAAGAGCCTTACACAGAGCAGTGCTGGCGTCTGCAATGCCACCAACGCCTGGCTGACACGGCAGCGTGGGTTTTGCCAGAAGGAAAGCCATCTGTGACAGCCCCTCTGCCAGCCCGTGGCTTTCACGGATAATACCAGCTGCATCCCGACCGGGGGAATCAGAACTTTCCTCTCCCAGTCCTGGCTCTGGCTGCTTCCTGGCTCCAGGATGGAGGAGGGAAAGCTGGGCATGTGGTGGATACGAGTCAGGCCCCTGGTGAACATCTCGAGGACAGCCACAGTGAGGTCCTGCTCCTCTCTGCAGCAGCTGCTGCAGCAGCCACACAGATCCAGAGGTGGTTCAGCTTGGAAAACAAACCTGCTTTCCTCTGAGGAACATGCACACAGTCCTAGTAATGTATGTTCTTACCTCATCTATTGCTAATCAGCGGCTGAGGTGGCCTCTACCCATAATTACCTGTGACCTCTAACTGTTTGGTAAGAGAAAAACAAAAAGTGCGTTGGCATTTTTTAGAGGGTAGGCAGTCTAGGGAGAGAGAGATGGACACAAAGAAAAAGCGTTCTGACTGTGGTTCTGTGACTTTCCCTGAGGCTGAAGTGAATGCTCTCAAATGATTCTCCCTCCAGCTGCCCCCGGATCATAAGATCCCCTCAGATGTTCCATCAAACACCTAATGATTGCAGTTTCACCCCATTGCGCCGTCACACCTACACCTATGGCAAGTTTTCAGACAGAAAATGGCAAAAACACAGCAAAACCAAACATTTTTAAGCACAGGGTCTCTTAAGGGCTCAATTTTTTAATTTTTTAATTTTTTTTGCTAAACACAGGTTTTAACATATGAGCTGGAAATTAACTCCCCTTGCTGCCCTTTGACAGAGAGTTTTTTTAGGATACTGCAGTGCTCCAGAGGGCAAGGGCAATTTAGCAGTGTTATTACTTTCTTTTGCCCAAACTCAATGGCACATACATTTCCTCAAATATTTACCTTGCCCTTAGCAGATTTGCCACTCTCCTTTTTAGCTGAACTGATGCTGAAGGGTGGAAACTTCCCATATAATCATTTATGAAAATAGTGAAGAATGTGATTACTGGGATGTGCATTTTTCAGTTGCCAGCACCAAAGGAAAAGTGAGATGAAACTCCACAAGCCTTGTTCTCATTAAAGACAAATGTTCAAACTTTAGCTCTAAATGCTTTCTTTTCTGAAGAAACACCTGGCCAAATTTTGTTCAGAAAAAGCAAAAATGTCCAGGAAAGCAACAGAAAAAGGGTAATTAAAACATGGTGGTGTTTTCAAGAGCGATTTTGTAGGGAGAGCCAGATTATGAAGCAGGCAGGTATAAATGGTATTGAGCTCAGGTTTGCTGGATTTACCATCCAGGAACAGCAAACTTTGTTTACACTACTCCTAGGACTTTTCAACCACATTCTTTGTTTCTCCTGTTAAAATTAACAAACCTTCAGTTTAAGGAGTTTACACCTGTCAAAGGGAGAACCTGAAAATGCGCTGGGGCTCAGCCACTCCACACTCTGCAGCCCTGTTCCACGGCCAGAAGTGCAGCTGAAGTCCAGGCAGCCGGGTTAATTTTAAATCAGGCAGTGCAGTGCAAAGCCCAGTGCAGCTGGGACGCATTCACACAGCTCCTCAGAGGCAGGAGGAGCCGCTTGCTCCGAGCGCTGAGCATCTCCAATTACAGCATAATCCGTACTTGAGCTGCCTTGTTTGGGGCCAGCTCAGCGAGACCTACGCATTCAAAGGGCAGAACAGACATCCTCTTGGAGAATAACACCTAAATGAAGCCTCAGAATGAGGAAAGGGAAAATATCATCCACACGGAGATACAGATCAAAACGTGGAAAGTGCACTTCCAGCTGTTTGAGACCCTCCCTGGCAGTCACAAATAGAAGTGAGGTTGTGTTTACAGAGTGAGCTCTCTTGCATCCCTAAATACCGTGCCCAGAGCAGCAGGAATCGCCTTTCCTGCATATCAGGAGCCCAAGGCGTTCCTGTGGACACACTGATAGCATGGGACAGCTCGCTTCTGCATGAAGTTGTGCATAACGAGACTTAATATATTTAAAGGGCTACCCTGCATCTCTCTATTCGCCCACATCCAGCTATTTAATTTCCCTGGTGGTAGGAAGCCCTGGCTGTCAGAACAGGCTGCAAGTTTGGATATCTTGGCACGCTGATCCTTTCTCCACGTCATTATGATGACACTGGGTGAAGCAAGGGTCACAGGGGAGAAGTATTGATAAAAGATTCCCTGTGTCTGAGTTCTTTCTTGTTGTATTATTGAGCCATCATCCTTTACGCTGCTCACTATTTACGATATACACAAAATGCATAATTAATTATCCAATTCAGCCCTAGCACTGTGGCCTGTGACAGCCTTTCATTTATCTAAGTGTGTTGGGTTTTTTTCCTCTGGATTTACGATGTTGCTTAAGAAAATTAATTTGGTCAAATTCCCCCAGAAGTTCAAGGGAACAAACCACTCCTTTATTTCCACTGGAGTTATTATTATTGGATTTGAAATTTTCCTTTTAACAAAGAATTCATTTGCATACATTACAAGCTAGCCAGTTCTAAAATCAGGAAGCTGAAAAAATACACTGATATATATTCCAGTATTTTTAACTAAAAAAAACCCAACAACTCTGTCACCAGCAAGCAGGTTCTGACTACAGCTGCTGCTGGGATGAAAATGTTGTGAACAGAAATAATTCTTATTATCTATTTGATGAAGGTGGGGAAAAGGCCCCTCTGGATGGAACTGTGGCTGTACACATGGTGGTCAGGACTCTGAGATATAGAAATTTAATTTCTGTACTTTTGGAAGCAAGACAGATTTTGTTTCAGGTATCATTTCCACATAGAAGCAGACAGTGTGGCCCTATATATAACAGTAAATAGATATAGCCAGTTATTAATCATGTCTGCACTAATATCCCAAATTCCTTATGTGTATTCACTTTAATTAAATAAAGTAATAGTTTCACGTGTTTTTCTGACACTTTCATGCTCTCTTTCCCTTGAGTAATTTAGTGATTTGCACAAATATGCAACAAAATTTTAATTTAAATATCTCATACTTTTGTTGCTCTCACCAATCCTTTATGGTCCTCAAAGAATTCAAATGATCAGCTGCATATACAAGATACTTAAAAACATGGGAAAAAAATCTATAATCCACTGGATACAACTACCAAATAGAACAGAAATTAATCTCAATATTTTGGTTTTGATTATTTTTCTATCAAAGACTGAAATATAAGTAGTTCCTAAATCCTGGAATTCTTCAAAGGAATCCAGGTGTTAAGGACCTTTCTCAGTGCTGTAACATAAAAAACAGAAAAATAAAATCTTAACAGCTTAGATAAACTTTTCCTGGCATAGTGACAGCCAGAACTGAGTCCTGCTCTTGATGAAGTTAATGACAGAACCAAGTGAATTAAATGGGGACATTGGAAAGTATCCTTCAGTTTTCACAGAGCTATTTGTACCATCTGCTTATTAATTCATACCCTCAGGACTTATTGTCAGGCTACAGCTTGTGAGCAGCTTCAAACACTTGACATTTTAAGGCAAAAAGTCAACCTAGTAGAGATTTTTGTTATCCCCTCCAAAAATCTACACCCAAGATTCTCTTGAACTTCTCACAACAAATTAGAGCCTTTTTTTTTTATTTTGTAAAGCAGAAAAACGTAACACACCACATCTTTAAGTACTGCTTTCTGTTTTATGTGATCCTAAGCCTGACTGAGTCGTAGTTCAAGTCCTTCTGTAAAATGATAGTGATGTGTGATTACACGGCACCATTTGGATTTGATCTGTTAAATTCTGTGTCCAGAAAGGATGGCACCCAGAAACCAAGTCATGAAGGTGTTTTCTTCAGTGTTTCCAATACATTGGCACTGCCAGCGAAAAAACAGGAGCTGGGCACCGATGGAGAGACCGACTCACAGCCCTTACAAGGTTTCATTTGCATTAGCAGGCTATAATAATGATGAAATTAGGAATGCTGCATTCCATTCATCATGACCACCATCTGCAGGCGGAAAAAATGAGATAGGACTCAACCACTGTCCACACAAAACATAACTCTGAAAGACTTTGTTCCCATAGTGATGGTGCCTGTCAGATAACATTGATGAAGCTGTAACATTATTGTGCCCTGAAGTCCATTTCACTGCAGCTACGGAGCTTAAGATGAACAAAGGTCATGCTTTGTTTTTAAAGGAACACATCCAGAATTGCCTGAAACACCAAACCCTTAGCAAGTGATTACTATAGCAAAGTCAGACTATGATGACTTACATTTAGTATCCTAAAGAAACTAATTTCTAAGTCACATTTTCAGTACAGAACAGTCTGAGAATAACTGCCCATCTCTGTTGGTGCAATTGAAAGTAATGAGGGCTGACTCTTGTGTCCAGCTGTGACGGAAATGGTAAATTTTTTTAAGTTTTAAACCTCATTTCCATTATTCAGAAGTTTCTCTATATATTCATACACCCCCATTTGAATGGACCACAGCTGTTTATTGAAATGATCAAATAAATATTTGGTTTAAAATGCAGCCTTGCTTTTGATTTATTTTATTCATTAAACACTGTCTGCCTTACAGGGATAGCAGCTAAACCAACACACATCAGTATTATTTTTCTTTTGAGTGTGTGTGTGTGTGTTGGATCTGACCACCGACGATGTACCTGAAGGTGAATAAGTTAATTCATCCTCATATATTATCTTGTTTATGCTTTTGATGCTGTCTACCTCCCTAGACAGAAGTGGCTGCTATGTTAATTCATTTTATTCTGCCTGAAGTGTAGTATCTCACAAGACTGCTCCAACTGCTTCACGTAATTAGAAGAGTAAAAATTTCTTTGTCTTTTTTAACCTTGGCTCAGCTATATCCTATTGACTAAACATGCAGAAAACACAGAGCCCTCTTCCAGGGAGAATTAGTGCTTAAATCAAAAAAATACTGAAGAAATTTATTGCCCTATGCAGGTTATTCTACCTTTTTTACAGTAATATCTACTTAACATTCCTAACCACTGTGGCTGTTTGTTGACTCTATCTGAGTTTTAGGGTTAGAGGAGAACTCATTATAACACAAGTTTAAATCCTGATAAGAAATCAGAGAATTTTTGCCCTCAGAAAACATAAGTTTGAAATAAAATTTAAGGTGAATAGTGAGAAGTAAGTCCTCACAAGTAACTGATTTCTTGCTGGTCTTGCACTGTTTTAAATGAGTGACAGGTAATTAATCACGGTGATGAACTCCCTTCCTCATTATTTTTCATTTACACATCTACAGCTGGATGTTTTCATTTTTGGAAAACAGAAATGTGGGTGCTCAGGATGCCTTAGACTTCACCATAGATTTCTACTTGTTATTTTTAGATGTAAAACTTATCTGCAAAGGAAAAACACATCCAAACAGAAAAGCTGAATCCCTCTGTTTCCCATAAAAAATTATTCACTGGTTATTCACTGAAGCCAAGGTACAGATCTTTTGGCAGACCTGGTTTTGGCAGATTCTAATCTATTCAATATCCACTAATTAATCCCAGTCCGTATTCCCATTCCTTTCTTTTGCATGATAAATTGACTTTCCTTTTTGCTGAAGGCACCTGAATTTTACTCCTAACATACATGTCTGTGTTTTATATGGCCCTGTGCTCATGATGGCAACAGAAACCCCTAGGACTGGCTCTCCTGCTTTCTGTGACACCTGACCAAATTCCCTTCATAAAAAATGAACTCGAACAAAGTCAGAGCCTCAGACCTGGGGACACTCCCCAAGCTGGCTGCAGGTATCAGTAAAGTGCAAGGGAGAGCTCAGCACTCGTAAAAATGCTGAGAAAAGGTGTTTGATATGAAGAGAGCAGGCTTCCAGCTCGGAAAAGCTGCAGCCATTCAAAATATAATGCTAGCTAAATGAAATACCCTGTATGCAGGAAAGAAACCTGTAGGATATTATGGGAAAAAGGCCAGGTGGAAGTGAAATCCAGGTCCCTTTTTGACCTTGAGCTGATTCTTGCCTTCAGAGGAAAGAAAAATCCCTTAAGCTGAACATAGAAATGCTCTGTGCAGGGTGGAGTGTAAATAAGATGCAATGCCTGTTTGGAGTTTATTTTATACAGCAGCCATGCACCTATCACTTCTGAAGAAATTGAGTTAAAGCTTATTGGCATCCTTAATCACATCAATGCTCATTTCCATCTTCTCATATAGCAACTCTAAAAAAGTTTACAGAAAAAAATAGCTCTTTGATAATGAAATAGAAACTAAAAAGGACACTGGGGATTGAAAAGGGTAAAAGCCTGTCTCTAATTGATTGTAAACTGATGACAAAGTGAAAACTGGAAGATTTGTTTGAACCAGATGTTTGTTCTAGAGCTGTTCAACCATCAAAAAAAGAATGTCTCTGGAATATTTACCAAATGAGGATTGATGAAAGAGTATTAAAGCTGCACTAAACCTTTTACTTTCTCTGCTAAACAAGAGTCTCAGAGCTTGCAAGAGCAATGCCATTCAAGCCAAAGATTCATATTTTGATCACGGGCATGGGCACACACATTGAGGAAGGGCTGTGTGTGATCTGGAAAAATCCTGCTTCCATAGTCCTCAGGGAACTCATGGTCTGCATAGGGAAAAGGTTTGGAAAGCAACTAAATTATAATTCAAGTGTTGGGACAAAAACTGTGCATCAGAAACGGTGATCTGGGGCTGACATTCAGGAAAACATCAAATACCTCTGAAGTCTCATGAACAGGGCGCCTTTTAAGTCACTAAAACCCCCTGTCAGCTCTGCAGGGAAAAGCTGTGCTTCATTTTCACAAAAGCCAAGGTTTAGTGGGGTGCAGTGGGACTGTTACTGCTTTCAGTTTATGGGTCATGCAGAGAGGTTTTGGGGTGTGGAAGACTGTCTTCAAAAGAGTGAACAAAAGCAAAGTGGGACATCGTTTTTAAGAAATCCCCTGATGGACCTGGTTCAAAAGCCAGTTGTAACAGACTATGCAGCACCCAGTCTAGAAACAACTGTGTGAAAACTAAGGTTGGAAGCACATGCTAGGAACTAAAATAAACAGAAAATTCAAACTATAGAATTATTGAGCCTATACATTCTTAACGCTCCTCTTTAATGACACTATGGGATGTTGTTATGCACAATATGTCAGTAACAGAAATATTAAGGTGATAAAATTTTCATTTTAAAACCCCATTAACTTAATTAACTCTCAATCTATGCTGTGGCGCAAAAAAGGAAGAATACATTTCCTTTCAATGAGGAAATCTCCGAATGATATTTTTAAAAATCAACCAAACCCCTACAAAATTATGATCCTTATAGTCTGATGGATTAAAACCTATTTGGCAAGATGAATGGACCCCATTGGTGACCACAAAGAGCTCAGCCCTTTTCCTCACACTGCTCCTCAGCAGTTCTGCTGGAAGGATAATATCACTACTTGCTTCTCCACCCAAATCTTTTCTGATAAATTAAAACAAATCAAAAATTCAGAGGCTGGGTTTTCTTAGTTAGAGAGCCACAAGGAAATAACCTTAAGAAACATTTCATGGCAGCTGCTCAGACTATTTATCTGTTGTTTTAATTACTAATGGCACAAGGCCATTGATGAATGCTGGCCCAACTCTTAGGGTCCATAAATAGTTGGTGTTAAGCTTGAGAGGGAAACAAACATTTCTGAGGAGGTCAAAAGTCTGGAAGAGTTATTGCTTCCAATAGAAATCTGAACTAGTTTCTGTGGTGAAATGATTTCCTGGAGATTGGACGGGAATGGGTGACTGCTGCAGTTCCTGAAATAAAGGCCATTCTTCCAGCTTCTGGACAGGCTCTATTCCCACCTTCCAGGAACTTAAAGCAAGGAGAGTCTTGTAGCTGCAGTTCTGAGGGAACTGCTGAGGTGCTTCATTTGAAAAGGATGAAAGACAGTCCAGTCACTGCAGAGCAAAGAGTCAAATTTCAGGGACTGCAGCCCACCAAGTACACACAGATGTGTATTACAATTCAGAATTTAGCCACTATCACCTACATGGGTTTTGCTTTGAATGGAAATGAGCTTTTGAATGTAATCTTAAAAGTGGTATCTTGGGTATATATGTGAAAGTCAAACATAGCCCAAGCACATCGTTCATTAGCAATCACAAATTCTTTTGCTTCTCTATCTTCTCTTTGTACCTAATTCTCTACCAAGAATTATGCTATAAGCTTTCTGATTTAACTGTCAGTAAGATTCTCCTTCCATTTACTCACAGAGTGGCACCCAAAGTAATTACAGAAGGAAACAACCATAAGCACTTGTGCTGGTAAATGCGAGATGATAGAAATGAGCGCTTTAAAGTCTGGGTGTGTTCTGAGAACATTTGTGATGCCAGACTGTGTTTGTACATTTATTGTGAGGGGTTTGCTCGCCACAGTGAGCACACACGTGCAGGGTGAGGGGGTGTTTGGGTGAGTCAGGGGTTTTATATTCATTTGGTCAGTAAAAGGCCCCAGCTCTGCAGCTCCTGCTGGTGCTGGGTGACACCTTGCTCTGCACCGCTGTGCTCTACACAGGGCATTGAAGGCACTCGTAGTGACAGATGAGTTTCATTTATAACTTTAAGAGCTCTCTTCAGGTCCAAACACAGGGCTTTGTGAGCAAGAAAATACGGTTTTCCACTGCTTGGCGTTTTCATCTTTTTGTTGCTACCATTTTTTAAGTTATATCCCAAATTCTCCTTATGATGAAGACAGAAGAGCTTTACTGCTAGAAGGCAGCAACTGTCCACCACACTGCTTGGAAGCACCACTTTTAAGTTAACTCGGCCCTTTCTCTATTTAGAACATGTCCAGCAACCAACAGTTCACATAAAAATGATCCAAGCATCTCAGTTCTTTTCTCCTTGCCTGAACAGAGCCAGGTTTCAGGCATGGCCACACCGTGACCCACAGTGACTTGCGATCCCTGGAGGGGAATTTTGCAGAATCTCATCAAAGCACAAGCTACCAAAAAGCTGTAACTATTCTCTTAGGGAGGCTGTAACACTTCTGTTAGAAGAGTTAGACCTGCAGAAGAATAAACAAGATTTATATTTAAGGCTCTACTACAGAGTTAGCACTAAAAGTAGCTACTGCAAATCTTTGGGCAGTGAAGGAAGACCTGGAGGAATTTAGATACCAGCATAAAAAATGTAGAAGCAAATATTCAACTAACCTTAAACACACCTTATATATTTTGCATGTAGCCTGAGAGTTTCCCATCTAAATATTTTAGTTCCCTGAATTTTTTTTTTCCCCATTGAACAGCATATTTTACTTTGGTACAGGAATATGTACAGAGTATATATAGAATATATACAGGAATGGAAAGGATGGGTCAGGTAGACTGGAGGGTCAAGAAATGGCCATAATCTCACTTTTATTTTTTCATATTAAATATTCTCAGTCTTCTTGCTTCTTGCTTGCTGACTCTACCAAGGCTCAGAAATATATATAAGGAAAAAAGCAGTATAATTGAAGTTAAGGGCTTGCATAATCCTTTTTCTAAAGATGCAAGATACAGCTATGAACACGCTGCTCACTTGTAATACCTGCTGTGATCTGCAGTCCAGCTGCTGCTTGTCAACAGGATAAACACGAGACGTTCTCGTGTATCTATTTGTGCATGACAGCTGTGAAAAGGAGATTATAAACCCCCACTTAGCACCAGCCTCACAGAAGGGAAGCTTTAAATGATACAGGAAAGATAACACTAAGAAGAGACTTTTGTCACAAGGAAAGTCTGCATGAACATCACACGTTTGTCTAATTTCTCATGTTTATTACCCCAAAACTTTTCAAAGGCTTGACATTTTTATTCTTGCAGGTTCATTTCCCAAATTAAGCCTAATCTCTCCCCAGCACATATTTAAAGTGGGATTTGTGCTTTTGGCTCCATGACTCCTATTGACGTTAATGGGAGCCAGTCAGCCAAAGCCCCACGTGATATTTTACAGTTTTTCTCCCTAGGTGTGTTTAACTCTTTTAAACAAATAACCTGAGCCTAATAGCCCAATTTTTAAATTTGCATTCTGCTTTTCTAAGCATATTTTAATTCTGGAAAAAAAAATACTATTAAATATTCAGAGTGCAATTTCTACAGGAACAGGGCGAAATTTGAAAACCTCCATTCTCTCCTAAATTCAGAGCTGAAATGGATTTGTGATTAGGTAAGAGACAAAATTTCTGACCTCCTGTATAATGGATGAGGGCTGAACAACCTGACCTAGTGGCTGGCACCTCTGCCCATTAGGAGATGGTCTGGATTTGCAGGATTACAGAAAATCTTGCCACACCTTATAACAAACCCTAAACGAGTTCACTCTGGAAATAAGGACTCTTTAATGAAGGAGACTCCAAGAGATGGATTGAATTATTCTATCATGTCAATCATTTTCACAACAGAGAAGCAGCTGTCAGAGTCTGCAGATCTGGAGAAGTACCTGCATTTATTGGGAGAGAAAATGGCAGATACAGTGGGCTACCTAAGGCAAATTGCACTCAGGAGCTCTCCAGGGTTCTGACATTTATCCCTGAGTGAGGAGTGGAGGAACAGCTTACTGGAATATATGAAAATTACTGTCTTGATAGATTCCATTTTGTCTACATTATGACAGTTTATTATAATCTTACGTATGTTATGTATTTTCCATTCTTCTCAACATGATGCCCAGGCCACTCTGAATGATTTGTGTTGAATTGGTATATATGTTTCCTGCAGGTGAACCCTCCACTGCCTCGGGGAATAAAGGTGTAAAGTGCTGGTTAACATTCCTTCAGACATTTTTCATTGCTTCTTTACTGTGATAATCTTTCCTGACCCCCACGCTAATTTCATTTTAGAATCTTCCCGAAGGGAATAGCTGGAGGTGTGAAACAGCTAGAGGAGGATAATGTGACACCTTATTATGAAGCAGCAGTGTGAATGTTGTCAGCTTGGTCCCTGGTTTTAAAAAGGAATACAACACTGTCCACGAGCTGCATTTTGAACAGATGGACCTAGTCATACCTACCGCATGAAACCCTGTCAGATTTAATACATATGATCCCACTCCAGATCCAGGCATATTATTATTGTTACCAGTGCCATTTTCATCCTACTGCTGTGGCAAACACAAATATTTGCAGCAAACACCAGCCCCAAACCCAAACTAGATCATTGTCACATGTTCACAATCTATGAATGAGATGAGAAAAATACAGGAGAGAAGAGCAGCCAGACAAGCACAAAGAAACACAAAGAAGCTATTGATCAGTCTGACCAAAGAGCTGGTGGTTGATGTACCCACAGCTCGTGTGCTCAATTCCCCCCGGACAGCTGATAAACTGCTGCAAATCAATGGTAGCACAAAACCACAGTTGCAGCAGCCCTCTTTAGTGGCTGCATAGCTCTGAATTAATACCTTAAACTCCCACTGTCAATACCTAGAGACGTGGAGACCATCTAAGCAAAGATCTTTGCCTTAGACACTTCGCATAGCTACGTTTTCATGCAAAGCTGAATTCCACAAGATACAGATGAAAATTGGAGCTTCCCTAAGATTTTGGTTGAGAGCAATGATGGTCAGCACACGTTGGAAAGAAAACCACCATTCCATCTCCTTCCCTCCCTTCCTCCCTCTGCTCTTTTCCTCCCTCTGACCCTGTTTTCCCCCTCCTTTCTTTTTTCTTTCCCTGCACTTCATTCTCTCTTTTATTATTACCATTTCTCTGTGTAGCACACAAGCTGTTTAAGCCGTTGAGCAGAGTCTTTAGGGCCAGCCCTAAACATGATCCACATAAGGATCACACTGAACAAACCACAGAATCATGGAACCCTTGAGGTTGGAAAATACCCCTAAAACCCTCAAATCCAACAATTAACACTGCACTGCCAAGTCCACTGCATCTACCAATTCACCAATTTCCTAATTTTCCTGTCCTAAACCTGTTTGAAAAAATTGTCTTTTACAACACAGTGCCTCAGAAGGTTTCTTCTTGCTCATCTTTACATTCATTTTCAATAGCAAAAGGAACAACAAGAGATTAGCAAGATATCCTTTTGGGATGCGCCTCTCTCACTCTGCCCAGAGTATCACACTAAGCTTTTCTCAACACTGGCTCTGAAAAAATACAATAGAATTATTGTCTCTATCCTCCAAGGGTGAACCCACCCCACACCCTTCACTTCACATTTTGGAGCAGGGATACAGTTTGCCATTGTGTGCTCATTGCTGCTGCATCGCAGTACGCACAACATAGAAATTTGTGTTTTCTTTTTTGGATGAATAACATTTGGCAAAGTCTGAAAGTTAAAGAACAAAACCCTTAACCGGAAAATTTACCTGGAGTCTTGTGGGAGGTAAAAAAAAAGGCACAAATATGGAATAGTTAAAAGGCAATCCAGAGAGAGACTGATATATCTGATTAAGACTTCATGAAAACCAGCACAGACAGTGAGCTGAATAATAAAGTATTCAGAAGGAAAGCGCTTAAGCAAATTATTTCTATTTATGGAAACAGGGACGTGCTATGAGATACAAAGTCAGAAAAATCCTGGCATAGATATAGGAAGCAATTAGATAGTGACAGATTTATCCCTGCCGTTGTAAACACAATGGGTAAAAGTCACTTCTAAACCCAAGGCATCTGTGTAGCCTCTACTCTTTTCTGAATGATGGATGATACATAAATCAGGTTTAAAGGTACCCATCACTGGGGTAGTATATGACTTAAATTGTGGCAAATACCTGCACAGTGAGGAAGAAAAAGTCAATAATCAGTGAAATCTAACTAAACTTCTACAGCTCTGGTGCTGGTACAAAATAGACACCTACTGACTTCACTAGAGCTGCTCCAGAAGGTGGGACCCATTCATGCCCAGAGCTTCAGAGTAAGTTGACTTCAAAGAAATTGCCATTTCACATGACCTGAGCTTGAGATTCCTCTCCAGTACAAAAAAGGCCTGAACAGTAGGAAAGTGCTCCTTCATCTGCCTCAGTTTGCAAGAGCTTCCTTCAGATAACTCATTGTTCTCTGAAAAAAAAGACCCCAAATTTTCACACTACTTGAATTATAAAGTATTTCTTTCAAACACTGGGACAAAAGGAATATCCAAAACCAATGACGCACACACAATTTTAAAACTCAACCTGTTGAGTGGGAAAAGTCATTCATGCTCGATTCGGAAGACATTTATAGAACTGCAGCTAAATTCTATTTTTTAGTAAAACCATCCCCTATTTCATAATTGAAACTATGAGTAGGGATGCTCCAGTTGTGCCAGAGAGAGATTCACACTAGTGAATTCACTAATCATGATATTAAGGTAACCCTGAGGCAGCCACACACTTCTGCTACCTGAAAACCTATAAGTGGAAGACAGCCCAGAATCCTATTTTTACATAAATTAAGTATCTATTGTGGAAAGGGTGCCAAAAAAAAACAACCAAAAAGGACTTTCCAGTAACAAAACACAGTCTGGAGGGCCCTGGGAATGATTTATGATTATCACTTGGATGCAGAGCCTGCAGATACTGCCCAAGATCTCGCCTCCTGCTGCTCTACTCTCCCCTTCTCACAGCGGGCAAGACTCGGTGGAAACTTCAGGACAGCCTCATAAAGAAGAGGTTAAAAACCTAGAGCACGGTTCTGCAGCTGGCATTAACACAGGAAAGGGTCTGCACCTCCTTTCAGTCAAAGGGGGACGGTCAACACCCTTTTTTTACCCATTGTGCACCCACTCTGTTTATTCAGACTGCAAGCACCGTGGAGTCACGATTTTATTTTAGTCAGCCCAGCAGGCCTGGATCTAGTGAGCATGAGCTCCTGGAATTTCAATTAGCCTGCGATGCTGCCATTCAGGGAGCTCTCCGTGCTGCACATCTGGGATCTCTGGGGGAGTTTTTCTCCCTCCCAAGCTCAGCAGTAACCCAGAGCAGTTTCACCAGAGGGTTCCATGAATGGGAGTTTGGCTGCAGCGCAGGTTTTGGCCCCAGCTGTGCTATGGGTGAGCCTGTCCCGAGATATTTTTAACACTGCCCTGTCTCCTCCAGCACTGCCTTCCTCCTGCTGCCACACTGCCACGTCGTAGTCCCACGGCAGGGACTGCATTTCACTCACTAAGATCTCTAAGGAAACGATACCTGCGAACAGCTCCCTGTAATTTAGTGCATCCATCATCTGCTTATATTCCAGCTTTTTCTTAACATTACCTTGCAAACACAGTCGAAGCTACATGCAGTATTCAGAAAGGTGAAGACAGGAGGTCGTGCAAAACAGTCATCTGTGCTGCTCTAAGCACTGCCATTTCCAAATGTTTGGAAAAAGCAAACCCACCAGAATCACTAATTGGCTGAAAATCAAGAGGGATTTTTCTTGGTTGTTCTTTAAAGCAGTATCTCTGTTCTGTTTCAGCTTCTTTATTTTCAGCTGTGCTAGGGAAGAAAGGAGCTTGGTCTGTCCAGAGGTTTATTGAAAACACCAACTTATGTCTGACAGCAGAGATGACCCTTTTAAAGCTGATGACTTGATATCAGGGAAACAAATAATATTAGAGAAATACTCAAAATCAGTACAAATCGAGAAAATGTTGTGCTATTACAGAATGAATTGCTGTGAAAGCATGGAATGAAGCACTGCTTAAATACTACACTGAACTTACCCCCAAAATCAGTAAAATTAATTTGATTTCTATCAGTCCCTTACCTCATTTATATTAATTTCAGTGGACCCTTAATTAGGCAGAAATCTTACAGGATTCTAATTTTTATAACTTATGCTAGTCTTCATTCATTTGTAAAACACTAAAAAATATTTTGGCACTGCCAGCAGAATGTCTGTGCTGAGAGTCTCGAGTACTTCTGTGACTTGAACTTGATTAATGCCATTACTGTGACAGCTGGAGGCAAGCGGGCTCCACCATCCCATCAGGGACAGCAGAATGTTAGAGCTCCACAAATGCTCTTTCAAAACAGCCAAATTTGAGCCTACCAGTAAAATTTGTCATTACTATTTAAGAAGACTGAGTAGTGAAAATTCTCCCCAGATGCAGGCATGGACATTCTGGGATAAATACTCAGACTACTGATTATGGCAGAACTCATGGATGCCAGTCAGTTTGGGGTTTTTTTTGTCTTTTTAGCAAATAAAACTGATTTTCTGCCATATTGTGCCATTTTTAATAACGTGATAAGCCTTTGTAGCTACTGATCTTCTGCCAGTAGGGATTAGTGTAATATGAAATATTAAGGAGCATATAAAAGGACAATAATGCTAAAACGTCCAGTTGGGCACTGAAATTTTTCAGCAGAGAAAGATTTTAGTTGTTATCATAGCAGCATGGTACAGGTGCAAACCTTCTGTGACAAATCTCTTTGCTCAGTATTTCTTTTAAAGTAAATCCAAACAGACATACATTTTTAAAACTTTTAAAAGCGGGTTTAGTGACATAAAATGCTGTAAAAAAAAAAAAATTCACTGTAGACATATCTTTGTAAATTTGAAATCCAGTCATGGAAGAGTAATGGAAAGATTCAAGTAGGGCATCAAAAATAATCTCTTTCTTCTATCCCTCTATTAGAGTTACTCTTTTTTACTCATCACCTATGTATTTCCAAACCCTGACATTTCACATGCCTAGACATTGAGATGCTTTCATGAATCATGAAACAGATTCCCTTCAAGCAGTTATTTTTCATTTTTCTGAGGCTACTAATGGAATAGACACTTTTCCAACTATTGCTACCTTTATCAGCTATCTTGCTAATGATGCCTCAGACATCAAAAGATCAATAACTAGGTTCTCAGAAAAACTGGCACCGTAGTTTAAAGCAGAATGGAAAACCTCTAACTAGGAAGATAAAGTGATACTTGGCACAGCTGAGGAAAGAAATATGCTGAAAGTGGTGAAGTATTGGAAAGAAAAATACACTGTGCTGGTTCTCTCTGTCAGGTGCAATGTCTTATGTGATACCAGTGCTGCAAATACCTTTGTCTTTATCTGCACATAAAATGTGACTGGCTTACTTTGTTTTTCCGCAGAGCTTTTCTGGTTTTACTTCAGCTTAAAGCAAAAACAAAAGGGGGAAAAAAAAAAAAAAAGAAAAGAATATAATCAAATGTAATTCTACTCTTTATATTAGTTACCCATTAAAATTTCATTTTCAGACATCTTAGGGGCAGGAAAGTTCACTTGATCATCCAATTTGATCTCCCATTTCCAAAAAGCATGTAATTAAAGTGTAATCAGTCTCTGACTAATGCACTTTCCAGAAAGGCACTCACCCCTGAAGAAATCCAGTGATGCTGCTTTGCAGCATAAAGACATTTATTCCTTCCAGAAGACCCCCTGACAACTTTTCTCTGTACTGCCTTCAACTGCCCAGCAGACTTCTAAAAATAGACAGAAATTTCATTTGTGCTCCCTAACAGAATTTTGGCATGACCCAAATGAGTGCTGTTATCTGAATACTGCACATTCCCTTTGTGTTGCAGCCCATCCTCCTTTCTCCTGAGCGCATCCACGTTTGCATTTTATGTTTTATATATGTATTTTATGTGACTGGAACCATCTCACAGGGTGATCCATTCAGCTCTGCAAGACTTCTGCCTCTCCTTTCAATAATGCTTCTCTATTGCCAAGCACTTTAAGATTAGTCAATTCTGCAGTTCTTTCGAAATTGTTATTATTCCCAGTTATCCAACAAACAAATTAATTATGTCCATTTCATATGGCCCGTTTTCACAAAGCCACGTGAATTATCAAGAGATGAAAACATGCTAAGAGGGAATATTGCCGTTCACTGGCAATCAAATGGAGGATGCAGGTGGAGAAGAGCTACAGTTTCATCTCCTTTCCTGGACCAGGCTGATGACAAATTGGGGGTGTCCTTGGAAAAGACATTTCTTTTCTGGAAAATGCGTTATGTACTGGATAGGAGCGTGTCTGCATGGATTTAAAGTGAGCTGCAGCTCCAGTTGTCCAGCAAAAACCAGCTGGAAGAGTGAAGGAACTACATCAACACATTCCAGAGTGACTGCCTGCAAAATTCACCAACGTGACAGCGACTGCTGCTGTACGTGGTGTTCACATCTGAAGTCAGAACAGGAAAACAGGAAAAAAATTGACAGTTAGAAGTGTATAATGGTTGGGATTAATTAAACTCAGGATTTAATGTGTATCCCCTGACATATTAGAAGCTTTGTTGCAGATACTTGAGGAATAATAATAATATGTGTGAGGTTTCTTGTAGAGATTTTATAGAATAGGTTTTACAGGGTCTTTGACACAGTGGTTTGGTGAAGTAGACCGCACAGAGAATTAGCATAATCTTTTTTTCATTTGAACAAAATCCCTTCCTCAGCAGAGAGCTGCACTTTTCTATGAGTTTTTACAAAGAAGCGTATTTATCAGACTATTACATGATATTAACAATGACTTTTAAAACAATTTTGAAGGAGATAGCACACTGAAAACATATCAATTAAAGCTTTTGAAGACATTATATCCCAGACCACTTATTCTCCTTTGAATCACTGAATTGCTCTGCAATTTTCCTCAGTGGAGTTAGATATTCAATATACCACAAAGCAAAGTTTGGTGCTGCTTGTTTCGTTTGTGGTGTGGAGCACGTTTTTTTGTGTGTAATTTGAAAATTAAAACCCCTATCCCAGCCTGAATGACAGATTCTCATCTTGTCTGTGCCAAATATTTGAACTTCAGTAGGTCACCTCACAACTGCTTGAGTATTAACAATCATCAGCTTCTAGATCACCCCATGAAATATTTAGATTTTGACAGACTGGTAAATTTCAGGCAAAAAAAACCAAACTTATCTGCACACATTTATTTATTTTTTTGGTATTTTTACAAACTTCAATTTAGCAGCACTTTTTCTGTGCATTTTTTTTTAAAATGGCCATCAAACACAACTCTAAAAACAAGTGCTGTGATTTTGCATTGAGTTTAAGCCATAAATGTTACAGGGTAGAAATATTCACAGACAAGGCTTAAAAGTTCAACTCCTGCCTTCTACCATTAACAGTTTCAGCAGATATCAGACAAGTAAAGCATGAAAATATATTTTTTAAAGTTTTCATTCTGGAAGATCCATTTGTTGCCTACCTTTATTGAAGAATAACTTTAACCAACACTGAAAGCTCCTAATGGTTGTCAAGCCCTGAGGATGATTGTCACATTTACCAATACTCTGTAAGCTGGTTTTAACACCTCCTTGTAGCTGTATTGGTTAACAGAACATCATTTTAATGCATTCTGGACATCATTTTGATTAGTGAATTTATTGTTGTCTTCCACTGAATTGTAAATCAAGAAATACCTACATTATATAAATATCTATATATGTGTATGTATATATGTATGTATGTGTAATAATAAAAAATGCAGACTGCAATGGGCTACATTCAGTAAATGAAGAAATTATCTTGAAAAGCTGATAATAAAGCTCTGCCCAATATCAAAATAAATATTAGTTTCTACAGTTTAACATTGAAAAATAAGCTGTATGTATCCTATATGATTAAGCACTGAGTAGGTAGCAGCCTTACAGGAAAGATCTGCAGGTTTTAAAGGATTCTAAACGGGCCATGAATCAACAGTGTGAGCCATTGGGACAAAGCATGCCAGGAGGAATAAACCCAGCCTACAAAATACACAGCACAGTCCTTTCCACTCGGTAAGACCCCACTGTACCAAAGGTGTGGGCCAGGTGGGCACAAGGGGAGAGCCAGAACAAGAGAAAATGTGATTTGCCAGGAGGGTTTTGTTGGCACGGGATGCCAGTGCTGCAGATTTCAAGCGGCAGAGAGCCGCTGCCAAATTCTCCATGTCCATGGCAATCAGGCAAACATGAGCTCAAGCTGCACTAAGAGATTCAGGTGAGACATGAAGATAAATCTGCTAATGATGGGATGACGAACCCCACTGGAACAGACTGCCTAGGGAAGCAGTGGAATCTCTGGCATTAGACAGGTATCTATCAGGAGAGGACAGGCTCCGGGCAAGGAGAGGGATGAGATGTCCCCTGGATGTCCCTTCATCCCCTTGCTCAGGACTGTGCTACCAAATCTCCAAGGGACACGGGACAAACCCAGTGGGGCCGTAAATACATTAAACCACTCTTGGTCTCAACCGTGCACTCCAGACCCTTTTTCATTTCCATGCATTTTCATTTATGATTAAGCAACCTTTAAAGTTCTGAGATTCAATAGGAGGAAGGGGGATTAAAGCCTTTGTATAGTATTTCATCTGTCAGCGAGAGGTGCCATCAATTCTAAATTCATCACAATGCAAATGGGAATGGAAGCACTGAGATTTTTCTTTAGCTGAGAACTCTTTTTTCAGGACCTATCACTGCACCACAGTGACTGTGCTGTGTGTTTCTTCAGTGGAACGAAGGCTCAGAACAGTGAATCATGTTTGGAGTAAAGAAAAGTCATTAAAGTAATTAAAAATTATTTTACTGAAAAGAATCATTAATGATATCTGTTCAGTGTTTCATGATTTCCGCCACTAAAGTTATGGTTGGAAATAAATATTCTGCACAGAGAAACACATGTTTTGGAAACTCTTTTCTGTCTGACAGACCCTGGAAGATTCTGCTGTGCAAAAGGGTGTTTATTTTTATTATTTGAACTCTACAGAGTTTTGCTAACTATGGTTCTACTTCTGGAGATGCATTGCACTAAATCTCTGACCACACACAGTGAGTTACATGAGGATACTGGAAACAGGCGCACGCAGAAAATGACTAATGGCAAAAAAAGAGTAGTCAATAATTTTGAAATACATTTGCAATTGGTATTACCTATAATGTCCAAAACTATTATTTTTTTTAGGAATGTAATTATTTTAAAATATCACATTTTCATTATATTTCAAATAATAAAATCCAGTAATGCTATCTTAGTGTTTCACCAGTTTTCACTGCAATTAAATTTAGCATTTAGTGTCATTAAGGAAAGAACATTCCCTCCTTGTAAACAAATTTGCTTCTGAATTTGACCTTTGACTATGCTTTGCAAAACGCTTCACTTTATGGTTGTCTGTAAACCATTTACTGAAGCTGAATATTTGAAACTGACTGTTTGAGCTATTTGACTGGCCACCCAATCCACCTGGCTGTTTCTCTTGTGTGAATTTCTGTTTTGTAAAGATAAAATTTTTAGACAGAGAAGGATGAGGGACAATCACAGCACCTTCGATTTTTTCAGTAAGAATGCAGCCTGGGGAAGGATTGTTTCAGATGAAACAGCCATAAATTTCATTGTGATGTAAGAAACGTCTTCACAGATTGGGGCGTGTGTGTTGTTCCCAAATTTAAAATCCCAGATTGGCAATGTGTCGCTTTGCCATTTCCCAAAACAGCACAGTCATTTTACAGTGATTTTACTATCAGTTAGCTCTACTTGGTCTGCAAATCTCTGTGAAACTTCCTGTCAATAGATCTGTTAGCTTGTTGGGGAAATAAAAATGTCACACTCCAAGGGAAACACGCATTTACCTCTTTTAACTTTCCTTCTGACCGGTTCTCTTAAAACCATTCCACTCTTCCCAATTCTGCTGTGATTTTTTTCTATCAGTCAATAAAACATATTTCATATTCAGTAAGATGCTTCCTAGCTTTAGCTGAAAGTGGCTATGAAAGGAGACTTTACAGGACGGGAAAAACCTTCTGTTGTTTTGGGCAAAGAGCCCAAAATATAAAGATGTTTTATTAAAAGCCATTAAAATAAATGTTTCAATGTGAAATGTGAAAACACATCTTTCAAAGGACACCCCAGCAGCATCGCCAAACAGGAGTATTTCAGTAAATCAGCATTCATTTTTCTTAATTAAGAAGGAAAAAGGGGACAGGGGAAGCATACAAGCAATCCAAAGCGTTTTTTTCTGAAATCCTACAGTTCAGGCCCTTTTTGCTGTCATGCAAATGTCAATGTAGTGTGTAAACACAGCAGGGAAAACAATATGCATTAACATCACATTTGAAATGAAAAGACACTGCAGGTCATGAGATGCTGAGCACATCCTGGGTCAGAGAGACATTTTTGAAATTGTGTCTCTAGTCCAATGTGGCTTCACAGCTTTTAACCCATTAACTCATCTTTGTGGTGAAACTTGACAATTAAACCCTGAACATTCACATTAATCACGAATGAGCTTTCGCATTCAATTAGTCCCTAATGTGAATTCCTCCAATTAGCATTTTATAAATGACAAAATGTTTGTTTCTATTTTTTGGGTACCTGGTTTTGGAGGTAGAGACACCACACATAAGATTATTCAGAAAGTCACTTAGTTGAGAACTCAGAAGATTCAGAGATGATTATCATCTTGCATTTGCCTTGGTTCTAGAGGATGAATTTTGGACTTTGGAGATTTTTCTAAAAAACAGATCCATTGCCAGAACTTAAGGGGTGAATTCAGCCTGGAAATGAAGACAAATTTCCTGACAAGACAGGCAACAGAAGAGTTTCCTTAATAAGGTTTTCAGGCCAAGATTAAATTTCAGTATGAGAAGCATTTTACAGCTCTTGGATACAATGGAAGTGAAAGCAGATCAACCAAGATAAAAGATCTCGGTTGGAGATGATATATAATTTACCTGAATTTATGCCATCTTGGTTATGTCATATCTACATGTATATTCCTTCTCCAAGAAATAGAAATCCCAGATGCTCCGTGGCTCCTGCTCCTAATTATTTATTGCCTTGTAACCAACTGCAGCCTTTCAGAAAAACAAAGGAAAGCTCTCTGAAGTGTAAAGAGAAATAAAGTAAGGTTCATACCAAGGTAAGACACAGAATGAAGATGAAAAGGTGTCAAATACTATAAAAATACTCTTGTTATGGCTGAAATACTGACAGATTCCAACAGAGGATAAACACACACAACTGCGGGAAGAATTCTGATTGTCTCAGTGTTTGTGTCACCAGGTTATCCACATTAACAACTCAGGGGAAAAGCACTGATTTGTTTAATTATGCCTGTATTAGATTAACTGAAACCATTACCATCAGTGATGAGAAAGAAACTGTGGTTCTCCCACCTTATCTCCATCATTTCCTTAGAACTATACACAAAACTGTTGGATTAATGTCTTCCAGTATTTTACTTGAACTTTAAATACTATTTTAAATCCTACTACAATAAAGGAATGCTGGTAATAATAAATAAAGCCCTTAAATAAAAAGCTAATGATAAAATTTTGCCTGAGTAGAGCCTAGATTAGACTGAAGGGTCAAATTTCTTTCAGTGGGACTGAGCTGATCTCATGATTTAAGGCTCTTAAATCAGGATATAGGAAACCTGTGCCATTACTCATAGTTCTTATATTCTGGATGATTATTTCCAAATTTCAGTGTTTTCTCTGTTGTGTTTTACCTTTGCATTATGTTGTGGGGTTTTTTTTTAACTATTCCACTCTATCAGTAGTCCTGCTCTTGCAGAGGGATATTTCTGGGTCTTTTTCCTCCCAGAAAACTGTAGGCAGAAAAGCAAAATGCCTAGAAGGGATTGTTTAGTGGTACAAGAGATCACATACTGCAACAGAAAATTCTCCCCTGTAATACCCACCCAATCTGCAACTGCATCAGACCCATGAAATCTACTTACAAAATCTTCCTACTTTTTTCAGAGACAAACCACTCTGTGTATTAGTCAGATGTGACCAAGACAAGTATTTTGCAAAATAATTCTGTAGCTGCTCTAACATTTTCTCTTCGAGTTTACACCAAACTGAAAAAGAAAACTTTGTTGTCTTTTAAATACTTATCTGTAAATAGATAAAAATGTTAAAAGAAATAAAAAAAAAAAACCAAAAAAAACAACAAACCAACCAGATTAGAATGAGTGGAAACGTTCCCGGAAAAAATGCAAGGAAGGAGAAGCTGGATATCCTATAGATGTGTACAAGCTTTATGTTTTTACATGGAGCAATGTGAAAGTTCACTTGCTTGCTTGGGGAAAATTAAGTTTACTTCAATTTGTGTCTAACTGCAAGCTAATAGCCTCCAAAACAACTACCATGAATTTTAAAAACTGCACGTCAACTAGTGCTGAACTTTGAAGCTGGTAAGTATTTTTTAATGTGCCAATGAATTCGGCGCCTTAATCTAGGAAAGAAAAAGAAAGGAAAAAAACAAACAAAGGAGACTCATGATGTTTTGCACGTTGTAATACCAAGAGTGATAATGTACATCGAGCCAAACCTACTGACTCAGTGGATTTTCTGTTACATAAAGAGTCCAAATCAAGCTCAGTGCCATTTAAAATTCTCTATCTGTAGCTTTAAATGCAAGCTGTGGTCTTGCAGCATAAATTAATTGGATGAGGTACTTAGCGTAGCTAATGCAGGAAGTCAGACTTAATAATCAGCGTGCTCCTGCCTGCCCTTAAAATCTATGAAATGCCAAACAAATATTTTAGAAGGAGATCTACTATAGATGACATTCCCAGGAGACAAATCTGGCCTTTGATTTTATGTATCTATCAATACCTTAAGAGAAAGGTCTTTAATATATGGTTCCGGTCAAACTAAAGGAAACCTCTGATGTATGAAATGTAAAGGTCAAATGACACTTAATAAAAATTTCAACACTGGAAAGTAAGGAAATTAACTTTGTTTTATAACTGGCTTCCTCCTATCCAAAAGAAGAGTTGGGTTCTACGTGCTAAGTCTGTGCCTTTGATTTATGAGCTATGACCACAAACCCTCCATCTTCCTGGGCTGTATTCTGCAGTGGAAAATAATTGTATTTCCAATGTACCAAATGCCTAACATTGAGCGCAATTAACCATATTCTAGCATTTAATCTAGGAAGATGAGATGGATGGATTTATTTGTACTGTGTGTATCAACTGTAAAGACACTGGAGTGGCACTGACTGTGCTTTGTCTCACCTCTCAAAATTAATCTTTCTTTTTAATTAAGCTCTCTGTCTTTCTGATGCTAAAGAGTGCAGGACTGGGAGACACCTTCTACATGGAAACAAAACCAGCAGAGTCTTCATTAAAATAAAAAAGATTAAAATAAACGAAGTTTTTTAGAGCATCATTTTGTGAGAGACTTGGAGGCAGTAAAAGTGGGCCCACAAAACGCCCACAAATCCATTCATGCCCAAGTCCTTATAGAAACCTGTTGGTTGAGGACTAAACTAAAGGAAAGCCCCCGTTCACATTCTACTTTGGGCAAGAAACTCCAAGAAAAAGGCCACAATATTATTATTTCCCTCACAGAGAAAAAGGGAGAGAAACAGAAAGAACTAAAGGACTAAAAGCGCTTGGAAGTTTGGGGGTTACGTCACTGAGTCAAGGCTTAAAAATCTTTGACCTCTAAGTTTTTGCAGAATTCCAACAAATAATAGCTGGTCTCATGAAAGGAAGCTCTGTAACACTGTCTAATACCTAGAACTACTGTTACTGTTTATTGGCCTTGCACAATTTTCTTTCCTCCCTTTATAAAAATATGGTTTGAGAGTCATTTGGCTCAGGACTCCAGGCAGAGAAAATTAAATCCCAAGCACCAGAAAAGCTTAGTATATTTTTTTCTGGTTTCTGACGGTAACTTGAATCAGTGTTTCAGGTATTAAATTCTTTAAACCTGGACCAAGCTGTGACAGAAGGAAAAGTCAGGGCAGTAAAATGTACAAGAGGTAGGAAAGACACTTGGTGTGTCAGTCTTGTCTCTGGGTGCAGTAAATCTCTACTGCATGGGCACTCAGCACACAGAACCTGTTTATTTGCAAGATCATTAAGTAAGAAAATGGGGCTTAGAGGAATTTCCTTCCTTTCAATTCATGCGAGTTTCAAGACAAGAAATATCCAGCATTGCTGCATATGCAGAATGAAAAGTTTTAGGGAAAAAACAAACCTGTGCTCCTTATTGAAGTTTGGGGTTGAAAAACTGATAAAAAAAAAATCCCCATGCCCTTTTTTTTAACCACAATAATTAATTACCCTTCACGTGGCTTTAGTCAAAAGAGGAGCAGAAGAAAATAAGTAATAGATTTTCCGTGCTGCCAACACCAGAATATGACAGACATGGTATCTTCTTAAAAATGCCAGCACCAGCTTTCTCTCTGCTGCTGATAGCATTAAATGTGGGCTAATGTCACACTTGGAGGAGTGCTGGCTGCTTGGAGAATAATAAAATCATGTAATCTGAGCTGATACATTACACATACACACACTCATACATCTCTGAAAAATTATAATCACGTAATGAATTGCATGTTTAAAATAGTGAAGAGTAAATGTGCTTATTAGAGTATCATTGCAGGCAATAACATTTTGTAGATGTCTGGTTTGACTGCACGCATGGATAAGTTACTCAAATGTTTCTGGAAAATCTTCACAGAGGATAGGGAAGGAAAAAAAATACTTTTTGAAGAATTCAAAAGAGGGAAAGATGGAAAATTAGAGCTACTGTAGATTTTGAAAACTCATTTTGTGAGTGAGAACATGGCCTGCAAGGTAAAAAAATCTCCAACACCTATACACGTGATCAGATGAAAGATAAAATTTCTCAACTAAATTTTAATATGAAAATGTAATTATTAAGTACAAAGAAAAGTGATTAAACAATGGAACATGTTATAGCTTTTCAGCCTTTTAATGCTGCCTTCATCTTCTGTTATTCCTGCCCCGTTATCTCAATGGTTGCATCTCCTCAGTAATCCTCGGGAATGAACTGACTCCGTTCAGGTCACACAACTCCCTCCACTTGCAGCTCTTGCACCCAGCTCAGGTAAAGCAGCTGAACAGACTGAACAAACTCAGAGATATTTAATGTCAGGTAAAGCAGCTGAACAGATTGACCAAACTCAGATATTTAATGACTCTTGGCTGCCCCTTCCTATGGTTTTCTTTTCTGTTGTCTGTGGGATTTGTGGAAGCAGGTAGGGAATTCAGGCAGACAGGCTTCAAGATGGCGAAGAAGAAGGATTTATTTACAAGAACTTCTTTTTATACACAGAAATAAACAAGTGTCGACTGGCCAAAGACAATCCACCTCCCAAGATCTATTGGTCAAGACTTGTACAACATCTAACACAAAACACAGAGATTAAGAAAGTACAAGAAGTACAGTTTATCTATATTCTCCATGAGAGAGAAAGGAAAATTCTAAAACAGTACAACTACACCTTCCTTTCAACACAAAGTTTCTGCCTTTTTGCCTGCTAGCAATTAGATTGCACAGCGAGAGAACACACTCATAACCTCAAATTCAGCAGATGTTTTAGAACATCATCACCTTCCTAGCAGCCAGAAAAGCGCCTGAGCACATTTGTAAAGTCCAGTTCCGAGGCAGTTCCAGGACTGTTAGAGCAGCTAAACAAAGTTTCAAGTCATTCCTACACCTAGAGCAGATATTATGCCACACCAGTGCTGGAGGAGAACCAGCTCCCCTTTCTCACACAGCTCTCAGAATTCTTTCCCTCTGCTTTGTTCCGAGGCAGGGGGAGAAGCAAATGGAAGCCCATCTGCCTCTGCTCATGAAGGGATTGTTCAGTTCTGTACATTTTACTTGCATTTCTGACTCTATAAGCAAACAGTTGCAGCCAGTGACCTGTACCTTTCTACCAGCTCTCCTAAACAAAGAAACTAACAATAAACACTACTCTGGCAGTTTGCCATAATTTATGAAACGGAAAGAAGCCATTTGTTTTCAAATGTGACTTTGAGCTTGAAGTGCTGATTGTTGCAAAGGGGTTTTTTTTACATGAATTTAATATGGAACCAATGACAGCAAATAACCAGTGAACAGAAAGATATTATTTTTCAGCATGACTTAACCAAAGTTTTGCAAGACTGATCTTTCTTTCATCATCTCGAGATTGAATCAGGTAAGACAGCCCAGTGCCTCGGAACAGAACAGAAAAGAACAGAGTGAAGGTGGCAGCATTCGGTACCTTCATCTAAGGGTTCTCAAAAGAGAAATGGATTTCATTGTGTGCAGCAGTGTCTTTCAAACTAGGCAAAGGCTATTCAGTTTTAAGAGCACACACTTCAACTGTGTGTCCTGGTAGGATCATTGCCAATACTTTGTTTGTAATTCCGTAGTTTGCAGTATCAGGTTCTCACTCACTGTCTTAGAAACTATTGCTCTAAAAATAAGGATATCATTCCCTTTGAGTAGTTACAGAAAGATTTCATTGAGTGTATAATAAAACACTGACCAACTTTTATCATCACTGATGTAACAATTTTACACAATCACCCTTTCTCTGGAAAATACACGTTAAATTTCATACGTGACCTGAATAGTCTTACACCCGCACAGCTTGAAATATAATTTACACCTTGGAAAAGAAGTTGTACAATAAGCGGCCTGTCCCTTTGATTAATTACAAAGATTATTTCATGTTCTTTCTGATGCAGTGAAGAAGCAGCATTATTTCCCACTTCACAAGGCCTTTGGGAACTTCACAGTGGTACGTTTGAATAAATGGGAAGAGCTGCCTTTCTATGCACAGGGGAGGCCAACCCGTGGCTCGAGAGCAGTGTGTGACACCACAACACCTACGGCTCCATTTGCTGCTCCTTTTTTCCCAAACCAGCCCCACATTTGATCTGAGGGATCCCTGAGGAGCGTGGCAAGTGTTCCAGGAGCTCTTTTCCTCTCTGTGACCTGCCCTCTCTGTGCCATCTACAGCTCATGGCCACATGAAGGATGTGGCTCGAAAGACCAGGAATATTTTCCCACCGTGCCTTACGGGCATTGCAAAGCAAAGATGCGGCACTCCAACCCAAAAATGAAGCCAGCAGAATTAAGACTCAGGTTGTCTCTCCCCCAGAGGACCCCCACCCACTCCCCCCAGTAAGTAGCACAATCAGTTTAGGTTATACTGAACTGACTCCAGCAATGGGGAAATCTATTTCCTCGTGCCAGTGTGATGGATAATGGGAGCTCATTCACGAGAATACGCATCTTTCATTGCCTTTTGTGCATCATATATGGGGTTAATAATGGAATGGATTAACTGGGATGAAATGACGAAAATTGATACCATTATGATTTCAAGGAAAGATCTGTGCTCTTTCTGATTCTTCCTCAACCTTCATTTATGAATGACAGATTGTTTCTCAGATTCCATTTAAACTCATTATTAAAATGCAGTTATTTGTACAATGCATGCCATTCAAACTCAGATATTTGCTCCCACAAAATACTGCCTGAGACAAGACTGACCTGAATCTAGAGATCAAAATAGAGAGAGTCATTATTTTTCCTTGTATTGTACTGATAAGAATATTCAAGATGATTAAAAAAGTCTTTGAGAAAGCTAGCTAAAATTTCCTCCTCAGATGTTCCCAAAAAAATGCAATTTCCTTTTACAGTAGTAATCTATTTAGCCTTTGATTAATCCAACTTCACTGAGAATTTCATTGTGCAAATCATCATTTCATATTTCTAAACCAGTCTATAAAGTGCCCGACTTGAGGCATTCAGACAAAACCATGATTTCCAAGAGTTGCTGAGACCAGCAAACCCTGAAGGGAGCCACTGACTCTGCAGCCTTATGAGGCTGAGTTTGTTTTTGTTTAGGAGTACAAATATTGATTTAGGTATTTAACTACAGGTGCCTAAATGGCAAAGGGTTGGCATCCATACCAATAAATAATTTTAAAATTCTGAACGTGGATGTGAAACAACAGGCAATGAGTTAAATGTAGGTGCATTTTTGAGGACAATCTGTTAAGATCCTCAAAAAATAATGATAAACTCAGCACTTTTATATTCACATTTAACTGCCTCAGGCAGGTAGTTTTTGTCTCAATTTTACATATATCAAATTCTATTTGCACAGTACACCGTTGTGACTAAATCCAGAAATGTGGTTAATTGTACAAGCATTGGTAGCACTAAAAGCAATCATTTTACAGAGGCTTAACAGTATTTAAGAGATATATAAACTTAAGGGCATATAGCTATTTAGGAACTGGTTTAGGATATTAGTACGGGGTGCACAAACACTGCACAGCCTTGCATTTCGTTTCAATAGTGGCTTAGACGCTCAAGATGAAAAATCTTTTGTTTTTAGCCATTAAACACTCCTGTAAGTGTACATTTCATAGAGAAAAAAAAGGTCAGTACTTTATTAGCAGCACTGCAATCTGGCCACGTCTGACACTTCAGAACTACACAAGCAGAAAGCCCCAGTTCAGGAAGATAGACATTAAGAGTAATAAATACATAAAATACAACCAACATTAAGAATAAATCGTGAAACGTAGCCTTAACTTGTGTCCAGTCACCTTTATTCCTGTGTTTTATGGTTTCATACTGCTTGTCTGGAAAATAAAAGCTCAACAAGCCATGAAACGCCCATCGTTTGCCTCCACCCGCTCTTTCCAGGTCGTTACCTGCTTCCCAGTGGGAATCCCGCTCGCTGCTCTCTCTCCCACAGCCCCTGCTCACCACCACCACAAGCTGCATCAGCTACAGCTGCCCCTTCACGTGTGAGGGTTCAGGGACTGATAAAACGGTGCAGTGCAGCCAAAGGGTGCTGATAATTTCATAATTATCCACACAATCCGTGATTTCATTTTGAAGACAGACTCCCACAGGCCTCAGAGCACATCCCATAGTGACGCCCTCCAAAAGCTCTACTTAATTTTGCAAGACAAAATTTTACACAAGAGAGCTCTTTCTACAAACTAGGAAAGGGTTGGGCTGGAGAGAAGGGAAAAGACAATGCCAAGTTCTTGGCTAAAAGTTCAAAGCCCCTTTTGAAGGGCAATTTTCTTCTTTCCCTCTAGTTTCTCTTGCCCCTTTGCATCTCTGGCTACAGAAGCAGCTCAGGAATGAGGGTTTGGGGGGCTGCACTGCAATTTTCCCATCTCCTCTCACCTGGGGCCCAGCTTTATGGGACCACGAGGGCAGCAACAAAGCTCTGCAAAAGCTGACAGAGATCTGGTAAAATATGGAGAATTCAGAGAGAAATAGGGTGGCACACACAAGGGCCAGGGAAATGACTGTGCCATGTGTCCAGCATGAAGCAGGACATGTCCAAAGTCACCAAGGAAAATCAGCCTAGGAAGAACATCGAAGCCCAGGTGAACAAAACCTAAAATATTCTTTATGTACAGCAGTATCCCACTGCATACAATTACATTCTCTCTTGCCAGACATTTTAAAAAACAGTCCCCACTGGAAGGGGATGGTAAGAGAAAGATAATTGCATATGGACTTAATTACACAGCATATATTAGAGATAAATTGCACTCTTGTTTTCCAAAGAAAATAATCATAATCACTACAGAGCCTGCAGAATCTTTAATTGCCTTTGAGTAATTATCCATTTCTCCTTACACTATGTTCAATTTAATTTGTGCAACAATTAACTGAAATAAAACACAAAAGTAAAAATAGTCAGGTTTTGTCTTTAATTATTTATTTAAGAATGGGAAGATAAATGATCCCAGATTTTAAAAGCTGGTTTCCTCATCCTAGCTATTAAATTCCGGATATTTATTTGCATTTCCTGTTGTTGGTACGGAATCACCTTGTGGGCTCATGTATTAAGAAAGACAGCTATAATAATTTTAATGGGTTTTATAAATTAGTAAGGTAATAAACACAAAATAAAGGTATTCTGCTTCGGTGTGTTCTTCATTCATTTTTATGCTGCTGATACCAGTTTAGTTTTTAATTATTATACTATTTTGTGATGCACTAGTAGCATCGATGGAAAATATAATAATGAAGTCCTTATATAACAGGATATATATAGAATAACAGGATATTTTGCCATGGTAAACCCTCTCTGAAAAGCAAGACAGAACTGCTGCTTGTGTGTGAGATTGAGGAAGTCTGTTTTAATCCAATGAGGATTAGCTACATTTTGGGGTGGATTTTCTGTTTTTAGAAAAAGAGGTGGAGTCCATTCAGCAGAGGGCTTTTCACAAAATCAGCTTGAGCTTTGAGTCTCCATTCCTTTCTCCATAAACTAAATCCATTGCAGATTTGGTTTTGTGGAAAGTCAATTTTTTGAACGTAGTTTTGCACTGTCATAAAGTGGAAATTGCCTTCTGCAGCAGGTACAGAAACCTTTCAACAGTATATAATACAGATTTTTAAATAGAATTTTTTTTCTTTTTCCAGTTCTGAGGTGCCAAACAAGATTGAAATCCTTTCCAGTTACACCTCTTGCTCATTGTCTTTTATCAATATTCCTTAGCCTCTGTGTAGTGATGGGTGTTTTAAATCAGGCAACTGCTGGTGGCTAAGCCAACAGAAATAACCTTTCCTCCAATAACCAACAAGAAATAACCTTTCCTCCCCTGTGTATGAAATTGGACTCGATACATTATTCAGTAAGCTCATGAAAAATTTCTAAGTATTAATGACAACCCAGTGAAATGCTGAGCTTCTTAATTAATACCAAGTAAAAGAGATTAAATACATCCTGATGGTACATTCTGTTAAAATGGTCATTTAAGGAAGGTCACACACTAAGGAGGGCCATGGCAGAAAAGTCATGTATTCCCTGTTGCCTCTCCTATTAGCTGGTGGTAAAGTCCAAAAATCTGAAGTCAAAAATTACAGGAGGAATTTTCTTTACATATGAATGCATTCAGTCCATGGTATCCCGGTCTCTGCCCCTTCTTTTAAATACTTACCTAATAACAAACAGGATCTGCAAGTTTGAGTCTGAGGTACAAGCTAAGGCAAAAGAAAATATCTATCTCCCCTTGATCCTTTAGTAAAATCACACCATGTAGCTGTAAAATTAATACAGGCACCACAGAGATCAATAAACAGAAATTGTCAGAAACCCTCTTAAAAGGTGGCATTAATAAAAATGAACGTTGAGGAATCAGATTCTGAATTCTTAGCTATCTTATCAAGGAAGAAGTCACAGATGGCCCATTGAGGAATCAATTATGGATGGAAGGTTCATGATCCAAAAGCTTTGTGCCAGTGAGATGAATCTTAAAGGTATAATAAATGATGATAATGTTAGGAGGGAGATACATAGCAGAGGAGAAAAGATAAAGTGAAAATGGCCTGTAGGATGGAGCCCCACTCATTTGTCACAGCTGCTACAGAAGGCATAAAAATTGCTACAGAAGGCATAAAAATTGCCTTTTTATCCCCTTCCCCAGCCCAGTCAGGTCCAGCTGCTTCTTTATTCTGAAACTCTCTCTCAAGTAGATGCAATTTCAATTTTCTGGGGGATAACAGCCACCAGCAGCTTTGGTAGCCTGTGCTTTCCAGGGAAATTTGGTCAGGCTCTGGCCTGGAAGTAAAGAAGTGCACTCTGTCCCTGCATTTTAATATAACCAGAGCTGGGAAAGTGTTCTTTTTCAGGTGATTGAACCAGCTTAAAATTCTCTGTTTGAAATGTGTTGGCTGCCACCTGAGCTTCTGTTTGAGTCATAAGCTCAATGCAGAATCTCATCCAGAATGCACACAGCACTGAGGGAGAAGTTATTCCCAGCAAAACTCTTCTCTTCCCACAGGTGGGACACGAATATATTTATTTTCCAATGCTGGCAGTAATGGAGCAGGATCCATCCAATGAGTAACCAAATGTTTGCTGTGGAAACAGCTGTGTCCCATCCCTGGGTGAGAAATCTTTTCTGTAAAGCTGGTGGGTTCCAGTAACACGGACCATTATTCAAATATCATCAGAGAATGGTGGCAATGAATATAACAAAACTGGGATAGCAGCAAAGCTACCTTTTTCTTTTATAGGCCACCTAGTGAAACTCTGTGAATACTCGTTGAAAGTGCTAATATTAGTAAAACACATCTGGGGGGAAGCAGGGTTGACAAGGGTAAAACATTATATGAAATATTTTCTCCAAAACAGAGAAAAGTGAGTGTTAAGAATGTCATTCTATTCCAATTCATCATGTCTCCTTTGTGTATTCACAAACTTCCACCTACAAATAGTTACAAATGTTTTTTTTTTAAATCAATTTCACTTTTTTTGCTTTTGCAAATCATGTTTTCTTTAGACTGGAACACAATTGTGGCTTTGCAAGTTGAACTTTATCAAAAGGTGCAGCCATCGTTCCAAGACTTTACTGCACTTGTCTGCGAGCTTGCATTTTTTTTTGTTTTAAACAGGAAGATAAATAACAGAGGGTTGACTTTTATGACTGGAATGTGTCTGGAACATTAACACTGCCTTTGACATAACAGCCTTTTTTTCCCCTCTATTCACTAATATCAGTTACCCATTAATTATTCACCTTATTAATTTTCGAGCCTTTTGGTACAAAACAAAAACACTCAAGTGATGAGGATGTAGTCCAGGAATGCATAGAAAACTTTCATTTAAATTCTCCTTTACAAGTCTCTCACAAAGTTATAGTGGCTCAATACAAACCTACGTAGTCTATGCAGAAAAGAAAATTACCGTCAGGTAAGAATGAGAGGGAAAAAAATGAGAAGGAAGACCACACCCACATTTAACAGTATCTGTTTCCTTGTCCACTAATTTTAAGACTTCAGAAATGCTGGAATTATTGCCTATAAAGGATTCCAGTCAATCTGATGATTTTGCTAAATTTTCCAGGCATTTTTTACACTGTAGAATGCTTCATTTTCATTTCAGCTGAAATTTGAAACTTTTCAGTAAATCTAGCCTGACCTCGTTGTCAATTCTGGCAATTCTAAAACTGCATTTTCAATAAATGTATTATTTGTTGATTTTATTTTATTTTGACTGAACAGTACTAGGCATGCAGTTTTACTTGTGTTGACTGGGACTTGGACCAGACAGGACTGAAAAATAACAGAAAATAGAACCTTTTTCTAGGAAACCTATTTTCTCATACAATGAAACCTGAGCAGGATTTTCTTCTGGCAAAATTTTCTGCATACCATATTGTTTGTTTTATCCTCTCTGACAAAGGCAAGCATGGTTGTTTACAACTTATGAATAGCAACAGACCAGCAGAAAATATTTCAAAGTCTGTGCAACTTATTTCCTTTCAACTAAGAACCTGATGTATTGTAGAGCCCCAACATCTGCTGCCATTCAGCATGGGGCAACAATAGATTATTTCTGCTGCTGCTCAGCAAGAAGAAAAATATGTAATTTCTACAGATTCGCAAGTGCCTTTCATAGCCTTTTTTCTTCTACCAAAGAAATCCCACCTGTTTTGCAACTGAAAATTCTCCAGTATTAAAATCTGAGAATATGTAGACAGTGCTGAACAGGGACCTTCTGTCTTTTCTACTAGTCAGAAAATCTTTTAGGGAAAAAGCTGAGGAAGCCTCAGGCTAGCACAACAGAAAATAAGCCCCTGGAGCTTGTGGGAATCGTGCCAGGCTGACGGCTGCATTCAACCACTGGTTCCACCTCCTCTTTTGTACAAAAATTAGCTGAATCTCTCAGGCTCAGTAAGAAGACTGCTAGAATTCAGCAGGTGATGGGATAGTCAGTAAAAATAGGAATAACAAATAATAGCAAATGTGTGGGAGAGCATGGAGAGAGGCTTAGTCTGCCCACAGTACCAATGCAGAGGGGATGCAGAAAGGAAGAGGGAAATCACAGGCTGAAAGGAGCAGGAAATATATTTTCCGTTTAAAATGTCTTGTTCACTCCCAGCTGCCTTCGAAGCAGTAGTTCAGAGGATAAAACAAGAATAATTCATTTAAAAATGTATTACAAGTAATGTGGAGATGGCAGCTCTTATACATAAGTTTCTGCCTGAAGCACACAAGTTTTTGTCCCCCCAGTTACATTAAGAGGGAAAAAAAAAAAATCTCAAAGTCATAGGGTCTTGCTAAGCTCTGCATCTTGAATTCAATTTGTAGGAGCACAGTCTGACACAAGCCCACAGAACTGTGGCTGTCAAATTTTAACCTGGATGCAAATAAACCTACAAACCATCCAGACAGTTTCCAGTGCATGAGCTTAGCAAATTACTACAGACAGTTTTACTCTAGGAGGCCAAATCTCAAAATAAAAGTAGTTAAAGAATATTTCTATAGGATATAATGACTGGTAGGTGGTTTTTTTGATAGTACAGATGCAGCCCTAGACAGCCTTAGATCTATTATCATCCCAATTCTGAGTATATTCCTGTAGCTGTCTTTGATATTTATAAGAATCAGAATACCTATAACCTGGTTTCTTAAGAGTGCTGCGATATTTGCCTCCTCCCAGCAATGGGCAGCTGAACATTTTAGAATGGCTCCTTTCCTTCCTTGCTCATCTCCAGAAAAATCCATTCAACATCATTCCCTCCTAAACTGTCTCTCTCAGCCCTGCCAAGTCTTTCCTTGAGTCTCACTGGTGTCTCCATCAGTGACACTGAGCATCAGTACCAAAAAAGCAACAGATTTCATCACTGGAACAACACGGCCCCGTTGGGGCAGGCTGCAGATCCTAAAGCCAGCCCCTAAACTTCCAGGTACTGCCTTGTCCCAGCTGTGGGTGTGCAAAGAAGCCTTATTCACCTTATTCACCTTATTCACCTTATTCACCTTATTCACCTTATTCACCGCCTGCCTGCTGCATGCTGGAGGAGTTCCATCCTCATTCAGGGCTTCCAAAAAAACCCAAAATGCAGCCTGGCCTTGCCTGGATGCCACACAGCTTCCTGCATTAACTACAACAATTAGTGCATTGATGGAAACAAAATACTTAAAACAATTTATCACGTTATTTCCATAATTAGCATTAGTTGTCTCTGGTGACCTATCGACCTATATTTCCTGTCTGCAAAATTAAGTCTTAACGAACTTCCTTGTTCCTTTTAGGTTTTCCTGGTCAGTAATATTCTCTTTAGAGTATTCTCTCAATGTTATATCAACCTTGTTGTGGTCTGATTTATCCTTCCCTGATGCTCTGCACATACCACGCCCTTTAATATGTAAGTGTAGCCAGACTGGTGGCCATAAATCTTCCTAAGCAAGCCTTGTAGGAGGGGAATGGCTCCATGGAGCAGCGACAGGAGTTATCAGGAAGCAAACCAGGCTGTCATTTTCCATCATGGCAGCCTCTCTGCTGAAAGTGGTGTCTGTGTGTGTGCTTTTTCTCTGGGGGGTAGGAGGGTTTGCTGCCCTAATTCTGTTGAAATACTTTGCATAATTCCGGGATAAAAGTACTGTCAAGTGTTTATACCTCTATCTATACCATACTGAGAACATATGGGGAGTGTATCCATGTCCTCCCTGAACAGGCACGTGAATCTCTGAGCCAGCGCTGCCACGAAGTTATTCGGTGACTGAGAGAAAACCCAAATGTCGAGGATTTGGTGCACAAAGCAAGAATAAATGCATTCAAATGTACAGATTAATGTGGCAGTGGTAAGGGGAGTGCAAGCACTCGGCACGTTCCCCCAGACAAAACAACACCGTGCCCACAGCATCCTGGGGAGACAACCAGGCCACATCGAATTTCAGATGGCAGGGCACATACAAGGGCAAATAGATTTGCTGCCATGACCCCTTTTCAGTTACAGTAAAGCCAAGGCCTGTCTTCCTTGATATAATTTTGAAGAATTTTGAATGCAAGTATTTAATTAATATTTTTCCCTTCTTCACTCTTACCATGTCATGCAGTACCCAATGAAAACAGGAAATAATCTCCCAGTAAACTCCCCCCTGACAAATGATTCCATTTCAGAGCACACCTGCACAGATGCATTTCAAGAGAGATCAGGCCAGGGGACACATTGGCCTCTTGTGCCTGACCAACAGCTGAAGAGAGACACTCTTATAAATGCCCTTTCAGAACTGAGAGTAGAAATCCTTCTTTTCTCACTGAATACTCCTGGCACAGTACCTTTTCACTTTTCTTTATATATAGTATTATCTGCAAGGCCAGCTTTGGGTTACAATGCACAAAGCACTACACAAAAGAATGGACTATCCAATATTTTATGGACTACACAGGTATTACAGACAGATACAACCACCACAAAAAGGAGTTATCTTGACTATGGCAGACCTTTATGGAGGAAGCAGGGATGCCATTATGTCATACTCTAGGGGAAATGGCATTGCCAGATATATTTCAATTACAGGTTAAAATAAATTGGTTGCTTTTTAAACTATATTGTAGGAGAGAGATATCTAAAATTAGCCAAGTGATTTCCCTGGATTTATTTTTCTGAGTGAAAATCAGCAACATTTGTGTTCCTAAATCACTTATGATTTTATAAAGAACAAGTACAATAAAGCCAATTCTTCCTAGGGAGTCCGAGCAGTTTAGCTACACCACTTGTCATAACTGCAGGTCCAAATCCACAAACCCAGCCTGCAGGAAGATGAAACAGACTGCATCCATTAAACAATCACACCAAGAAATGTTCATAAATTTTCCCTAAATCACTGATTCGTCACCTACTCTATATGCAAATAACTTTCAACAAACACACTGAGTAAAATCCTTCTGCTCGCTGACAATTTTTAAGGAGCAAGAAAGACAATACCGCCAGAAAGAAAAAATGGGGGGAAAATGAACAATACTTATCCATAACATTATATTAGCAGCTATCATAGTAGCATCATGATCCCCTTTTTCATTCCTTTTCCCTTAGGAAACTGAGAAACAGAGAGATGATGTCATTTTTGAAAAGTCAGGAACTGAGAAGCAATCTCAGGTCCATGCCTGATGCCCATCCATAGAGACAAAACCTCATTGTTCCTTCCTGAAAAGGCCAGAAATGCCTAAGGAAAAGAAAATCAAATTAGCCTACTATCTTGGATACCTTTTGTACTGTAAAGTGCACAGGGTCCTGAATAAAAATAACTGGGTGGTTTCATTTTTTCCTGCACACAAGCTTTAAATGATTCTATTATTTATCACAGTGATCATGAGCACTTCACTAAAAACTTCATAAGTAGTTAAATATTCATCTTTTTTTTTTTTTTCCCCTGGAAGATTTTTAGCAAAAACTGTTGGCAAGATAGTGGGTACAGATAAAAGTGCATGAGTCATACTCCGATGACAGAAAAAAAAAAGTACTTTAAATGACTTCTCTCTGTCTGCTTTTGAGTATGCGACTGGCTCACACAGAGCAATAAATTAACTTACTTTTCAATATTGAAGGAGAACCATGAGACTACTCAGTCTTCTGTGATGAGTAATAAGGGTTGAAAACAAAAAAATTAACATCTAAAGCAGCTAATTCGCTTTTTTTAAACCACAATAGCTGGTGGCCACAGGTTTCTCTACAGTCATTTTTATACTTTATACTGTACATTGCAGATTTTGAAATTTGCATTAAAACTTTTATAACACCACCGGGCCATCAGGAAAACACACAGGAGGTTCATTTCACAGCTCCAGGGCTGAGGTAAGAACTTGATGGGGATAGAATAAGGTGGATCTGAGGACAGATTTGATGTAAGACTTCTAAAAAAACCTTTACCTGTGAATTTTATGCATGTTAGAAGAGAGAAAATCCAAGTCTTGGCAAAGACCTTACAAGGCACAGATTTATTTCGAGTCCTCACTCATCCACACCATTAGGAAAGGACACAATCACATGGATTTTTTCTATATTTCAGTATGAAAGATACAGTGAAGGGAGAAGTATTCAATTTGTTTCTGCCGCCCAGGACAGTTCTACTGGTGAATAAATTGAATTTAAAACTGATCTCAGTAAGCAATCCCTAAAAGTTTGACTTTCATTGCTTCTTCACTTTACTTAAAACTCTTTCAGGAACTGAAGAGGTTATTCTGGAAACAAGAAAACTCATGTTGCTCATCTGGCAATCCAAGGCATATGCCTGGGGTGTTGGATTTTTAAAATTATTCCAACTGACTTCTGGCTCTTTTTGTAGCCATTTTATATCTTTATGGTACCTCTCTATGTTGGAATAAAAATGAAGAAAACAGTCCAGCCAATCAGACTCTTATACCCCAAAGAAGAAGTAAGGTGTGTTATTTACTCTTTCAAATGCCTTTTTGTGAAATATTTCTACATTTCTGCTATGCACACAGAGGTAACAGCTCTCCCTGCTGTACAACACCTACAGTTTTTAATGCAATTTCCTCAGAAGACTTCTTAGAGACGGAAAACATGGGACTACGACTGCCTGATTGGAGAAGTGCCATCTATCCAAATTTACCAATGGTCAGCTAAGGTCCAGTGAGGTTAAATAATTTACTCCAAAACATACAGTAAATTGGTAAAATAGTAACTTCAACAAGTGATTTGCAACACTTTTTCAAAATGTCTTTCGATTTTATTTGAAAAATCCATAAACTTGAAAATTAAATGTTCCGGTTATCAACGAAAACTGTTTTACAGGACCCACGAAGATTCGAAGCTCTTGAATTTGACAAAAATTTACAGGCAGTCGTAATTTTGGATTTACTGGTATAGGACTTAAATTGTTCAAATTAAATAGTGGTGAAAATGAGTTCTTTGCATGCTTCTACAAGCTTTAAAGCCCCTCTGGACACTTTTAGTCCTGACAGAGGAACTTGTGCTATTCTGCTCTGTTGCTTCTGGCTTTATGACTGCCAACCAAACTACTTGAGGAGTTCCATTTCAACCAGCAGATATCTCAAGATGATTGTTTGGGGGAAAAAAAATAAAAAAAAAAATTCTTTCCCTTTCCCAAAAAGACCCTTTAACCCCTCCAAGATCTGATTTGTGGTTCTTTCACACTACAGAAGAGAGGAGTCCAAGGCTTTTTTACTGCAAAATTTACGGATTCCATTAGAGCTTGAAATAAAGCCCTCTGAAGTAAATACGGTAGAGAGCGTTTATGGCAGCGAATTCAGCGGAAACTCTGAGGAATGCCAACATTTTTCAGAGAATAATCTTTGTTAAATTTGGAGTCCTAGCCTTTTCTGAAAATCTGCTTCTGGTTAAAAATACCATTTTTCTTCCTCCCAGGATATTAAGACTTTTTCAGCAGCTTTGGGGGAAAAAAAATAAACCAGGTTTTTGAACCAGGTTCAAACCAGGTTATGTGGCACTCATGGCTGAGCTGGGAGCTGAAATTCCCCCAGTCACTCCCTCGTTCCGGTTATTTTTGAAGTCTTGTGAAAGTCAGGTACTTGTTTTCCCATCTCTTACTGGCTGGAATGTAGTAAGCATTAACTATTTCTGACTTCTTAACTTATTTCTGACTTTTTGACTTATTCCTGACTTCTTTACAGCAACCCTGCCCCCAGTACAGAACAACTCTCCCCAGAGTCACACGGCCAACAAAGTCAATGCATTCTTTTTGTGAGAGAATAAGGAAATAGAAGCAAGCATTAGAGTCTTATTAAGCCTAAAAACATTCCCAGGTTTAATGGCAGTTTGTTTCAGTAATCTTGTATCTGTGGGTTTTGTGTCATAACTTCCGTTTCAAAGCCTGGTGCATCACATCTTTTTCCTCAGTCCTGTTTCTCTGTTCTGTGGATTAATTTAAAGCTTTCTCCTTTCCTGTGTTATTTAGGAAGTCTATTCTATTTTAGCCCATTATATTAATATATTTGAGTGAAGCTGGCGTGGCTCCTTTGGCAGATCAGTTATTCTACAAAGAGGAACAAGGAGGATAAAAGATAAGTGTCAATAAAGGAGGGGAAATGTAGTGATATCTGGAAATTTCAGTTCAAGTATTGTTACATTGCTCTTCAAAGCTTTTCTGAAAATTCATTCCAGTGAAACACAAAGCTGGTTATCTCACCCCAGACTTGCTCTCCTCCTCTTAAGGACATGATAATTCATATTTTTGTGCTCTACCTTGGCATGTGAATACCACAACATACATATGCTATCCCTCTACAAGTATGCATAGAATTCTTGTGGGGTAAAAAAATGCCAACAATTTTTAACAGCTGGATACTCTGGATTTCTTCACCAGTTGTCAGTACTACTCCAGCATTGAAACCAGCAAATTATATGCATGTTACATTTTCTATATGGTAGATGCATGAAATGCAGTAACCTTAGAGAAAGGAAGGCATTAGAACCTTATTTTTGGAGGCAGCCGCAGACACTGAGGTGTCTCCACATTTCGTGCTCATATCAAGCAGGTTTTCAGAGTCTGTGTCTGGAGATTCTTTCTTAATTCTGACTTAAAACTGAAATAATTTTGCTTAGATATTTCTTTCTGTTAGTTTAGCTCCACAGTGCACCTTGCTTATTAGTATGTTAGTACTGGGAATAGCCATCCAAAGTGGACAGCCAAAATTGCAGACAGCCAACTCTTTTATGAATTCGAGCAAAAGGATTTCTGCACAGTGATGGCAAACCCCTCACTTTCTATCTCTGAACAGCTGCATGCTGTACTTGGATTCTCCAGCCACTCCTTGGGAGCCCATTCCAAAGGATAAGTAGCTTATCCTAACTTCAGAGCTCCCAGAAGTGACAGACTCAAAACTATGGAAAACAAAAGTTGGAAAAATAATACTTTCATTTTAAAAAATGCAGTGCTTAGGCTCTTTCATCACAGAGAAAACCATTAGGTTACCTCATCTGAAGAAAGGTAAATGCCAAATCAGACAAATCAATGCTATTAATATTAATTTAAAACTATTTAATAATGTATTGTTTGGATCTTTGGCTGAGTTTTCTCCTTGCAGTGCCTAGGACTTCATGGTGGCAGCAACTCAGAAGAGAGAGGCAAAGCAGTTTCCATGGCAACAGAACTACAACTTGATGCATGAGCTATAATTAAAAGGTCCAGAACATCTGCCTCGCCACCCAGCTCTCCTCTCACCATAACAATTCACATCATGGGTCACACGGCTGACCAGCACCTGTACCCTGTACACTTTCTGCCTTCCCTAGTCGTGCTGAAGAGCAGCAAGGAGAAATTGTGTTCTCCTAATCAGGGAGTTCACTCACCTTTCAAATAGCAGCCAAGCTGCTGAGGCAGAATCCGTTGTTTCAGAACTGCCTCTAAAGAGGGAAGGGCGGGAAAAGAACATTGAAAGACAGAGAGAAGCCATAATCAAATCTTTTCTTAAGTGTCCCGACTCTTTTGGGAATAGAGTCTTTGAAATATTTTTTCCTTGATTCTAGAGGCTGAAAATATACACTGATTTTTCCATCTTCCAACCTGCTTCTTATCTCTGTGTGAAAAAGGAGACGCTGGGAAAGTTCTGCACAGCTACAGCGAGCAAGGCTTGGGCAGCAACACATCACTTTCAATTTGGTACTTAAAGAATTTGGCTGGATCCTGACACCCACATCACCATCCACACAATTTGTAGTTAAAGAATTTGGCTGGATCCTGACACCCACATCACCATCCATAGAACATCACACTGCCAGGATGGCACACTCTGCCACCCCATGGCCTTTTATGCTTCATGGAGCATTTACTGCTCTTAATTGCACAGACCTTTAAATTCATTAAGACTGTAACAGCATTAGCCTATTGTTATTTTTAAAATGACTGATTTTTAAAGGCAAAATTCTCACTTCCATTCAACTTCTTTTGTTGCCCAAGCAAGAGAGCTGAGGGTGGGGAGTCTTGTGTGGAGCAGCTGAACGAGCTGGAGAAAAGGAGGCTCAGGGGAGACCTCGCTTTCTACAACTCCCTGAAAGGAGGGCGTAGCAAGGACAGGGGCCAGGCTCTTCTCCCAGATGATGGCACAAGAGGAAACAGCCTCAGGTTGAATCAGGGGAGGTTAGATTGGATAGCAGGAAAAACTTACTCACTGAAAGGGAGGTTCAAGCATTGAAACAGCTGCCCAGCAAAGTGGTGGAGTCACCGTTCCTGAAGTGTGCAAAAACCATGGATTTGTGTTATTTCTTAGCACTCCAGGCCTTCACTTTCCAACTAACCGATGCTTGTGACCACAGCTCTTTACACGTTATGTTTTTCTTTCATTCAAAGCAGATTTGAAGAGGATAAAGTTCTATTTTAGCACAGTTATATTACTGCTGTTGTTACTGGACTAATTTCAGTGAATGGCAAGGCAGGAGAGAGCGGCTGCTTTCTCTCCCTGCTGTCTTCTGACTCCAGCAGCTGCAGCATCATCCGCTGCTTTGCACAAGACAGCAGCAAATGTGCTCCTTCAGAGGCGTCTCCCCAAACGGAATGGATTTCCTCTGTCTAAGAGAAAAGGCTTTTTCTAAACACTGCATGGACTAATACTTTTGAAAGGTCATGCAAATCCTTTCTAATGGGAGCAGAATCAAGTGACTTAGCTGACCCAGCTGATAAACAGCAGCTCCCATAGTATTAGTCAGCAGTGTTTTCAGCTCAGTTATCGACAGTACTAAAATATCCAGTGGCATTTATACTGTGTCTTCCCCTAGTGCTAAGCAGGGATACTGTGACTGCTGACCAGAGACTGAGCACAGACCTTCACCCTTTTAAATCCTTGCTTAGGCTTTAGGGTGTGAATAAAGTGTGCTGGATCCCTGAACATCTCTTCATGCCATGTTTTCAGGTTAGTGGAAAGCTGTCATGCTCAGTTTTTAAATAAACACTTCCTGACTTTTCTGCTCCAAGTTATATTCGTCCTCCCTTTCTATTCATTACAAACTTTTTCCAATATATTTATTCACTTCCTTCAAAACTAGATGAACATTCCATTCCTGGTTTCTCTGTATCACCGTGTTAACACAAAAGCATGACAGTAACCAAAACGTGAATTAGTATGCAGTAAAGCCCTTAACTCGCATCTTAAAAATATGCCAACATTATCACAAGTGTCTGTCTCTAGAAGAGTCTCTTTTGCCCTCACAGATGACACAGCAAATGCTGCAGTGAGGTCTCCTTAGTAAGGCTTCATTATCTTAACAATTGATTACCAACATTCATTAGCGATAGGATAAAATAATATTAGAGTGCCTATTATATATAAAAAAGTATATTAAAATTATAACTTTTGTAGTAAAAAAAAACACCATGGCGCAGTAACTTTGACTTTTCATTATGCCTGTCCATTTACTTGTTAATTCACAGAATTCAATAAACCTCTGTAAGTGGCCAAGTGGGTTGTGACATTTGGTAAGATTTTAATGTACTGTAGTGACAGCATTGCTCACTGTGTAATTATGAAAAAATTAATCAAGCATTACTTTAAATATATGGTCAAGCCCCCTTACCAGCTCACAGTGGTCTTAGATGGGTTTTTATTTCCATGCACAAACCAGCCTGCATTAGCGCAATGTAAATCTGCTCATTTAATATCATTTGTAATAATAATGATTTCCATTTTTAATGTCAAGAGAAAAATCACTGGTTGCTTGCTCCAAAGAGCACTTAATGTCCATTACTGCACACGGCACAAATGAGTTTGCAAATTCAAACAGACTTTTCAGCAATAGTTATTATCTCCAGTCTATCTGGACAGTGCAGGTGTGGTAAGAGCTATTGTATTTTTATTCATAGGCATAAAAGCACTTGAAAGTCTTTAAAATACCAAGAGCCTTTATATTCTTAAGACTGCAGAGCTATTTAAGCATCTAAAAATTGAAAATCCCCTCCATGCACTGTACTTCACTACCACAAGTTGTGTTGATGCTGACTCTTATAATCAATTATTTGTCTGCTTCTTCCCTGGGACTACCAAAGGAGTGACAGTGTCCCAGAGTGGATGATGGGAGCAGCACATCTGAATGGATGGAGGAAAAAAAAAGCTGGCAAGTTTTATGATGGCTCTGGGTAGCTGTGTCTCAAACAAAGCCAAGAGAGCAAGACTATTGTCTTGCAAACGCAGAAAATGCTTGAAGAAAAGGTAGGAAAAACATAAACAGCAAGAGCTACATCAAGAAGATACACAAGTACAGACATAAATACCGAGGATGTGTGATTTGCTCTTAATGTCTTAAAAAAAAAAAAAAAAAAGTAAAAAATGGGTTTGAGAACTGAAGAGCACCAAGTATTAACGCTGGATTCTTTTATATTATTATTGTATCTGATCTGCAGTACTGGTTTCTTTGGACATCAGTGACATCTCTTGATACATGAACATCTTGTGCCCTCGCTGTGTAGCAGAAACCTGCGAATTGTCAAATTACTGGTAAAAAAGGTTCAGATAGAGCTAAATGATTTCTAGTGCATCTCTGGATGGTGTCACCATAAATCTATAATGCCTCAAAATCCCACAAAGCAAACCGGGCTCTTTTATCAGTCCAAGAGCCACACAAAGTTTTCTGTTACTAAGAGTCCAGTAAAACTTATTGTGCAGAATCCTATGATCCTAGAATCATTTCTGTGGTGAGGAATTGTATTTGAATTACAGCTGCACCCCTCCTGCAGCTGTGTGAGGCTCAGACCCTCACACTTCATCCTGACTGGAACTCTCGCTGATGATCGTATATTGAGAAAAATTAAATGACCCCTGCAGGCTCATCTCCCAAGGTCACGCTGCATTTCTTGCCAATGATTAAATATGCATCTAGCAATCAATAACATTACATTCCCAAGGTACACACTGCTCTTCAATTACGGTATTTAGATGTAGAGCCTCTCAGTATCATCTAGCTCAATAATACTTTGCAGAGCTCATTTTATACATACCTCTCCTGCCAATTTGAGGTTGGGGAAAAAAATCTGTACTTTCTGTAGGTTTCTTGAATAATCTTCCTTCCCCAGAAGTTTTTTGTTATGTTCTGATTTCTCATTATTCCCAGCAAACAATGAATTTAATTTAAATTTAACATTATTGTGTCAATTTTACCTTCCCAAAGAGCCTTCCTCTTGATCTTTACAGCAGCCTTAGCAAAGAGCTGAGCTTCTGCCAACAGATGAACTTTGGTGTTGTTTTTACAGCACCATTATGTTCTCCATGCATGAAACATTAAGATTATGACAGGTTGCCAGTCTGGAGGCAACAGACTGGTTTAAATGCCTCGGGGGTGTCGTGCCAATCAATTCTCCTGTCTCACTCTTAGTGGTCACAGAAAAATGTATTAATGAAGGGTGAACAATTAAAGAGAGGGGATGAATTACAAGGGACAAGACAATGTCACAGAAATGGGAACTCAGAAGGAAGGAGTTAAAGAGCAAGCTCCAGTCTGCTGAAACTAGGTCTCCAAAACACAGAAAAATTTACGCTGTGCCGCTCATAACAGCCACGCATTTCCTCCTCACCCGCCTCCTTCCGGCACTTCAGAGCACCCAGCTGGATCTGCGGATGTCAGAAGCTGATCTGAAGGGGCGCAGAGAAATGAAAACTATTTCTCCACGCGACTCCTTCGATATTCAGGAGCAATTCTGTTTGCTGTTCCTGACTTCGCAACAGAGCCGCCCTCCCAGTCCTTTCAGCAACATCTTACAGGAAAAAAACTGCGTGCCCTTCACATGCCACACTGGAATTTCTGCAGCTCAGGTACGTGAGAGGAGGGCCTCCTTCACCAGGTAAATTGCTTTAAGCACACAGAGTTCCTCCCATCTCAAGGATTACTGGAGAGCAAGGAAATGACACGGAAATAGTCAGGAAGTTTTGGCCTTCAGAAAAGACCAACTTCTACCTGTTCATCAGGGCATGTCTGTCTAGATTCATGTTTAGAACCACATAGATCCACCTGGAATACACATCTAGAAAGGATAATAATCATCATCATCTCTCAGCTAGCAACCCCAGTAAACCTCAATTTTATTTACTACTCCTTGTATCTAACCACTTCTTCCATCAGATATCCTTGATCTCCTTCCCTTTTTATTCTCTGAATTGAACAGTGAAAGGCAAAGCAAATCCTGATTCTCTGCATTTATCACCACATTCAGCTGTTGTTCCACCTGTCCCTCTCTCAAGTGATCAAGAAAGCCTCTCAAGCACTTCTTGAAGAAGAACAGGTTTTTCTTCTCTCTTTGAACACAGAAACTCTCGTGGCAGAGTCCACAGAGGCTCAACCAGAACCACTGTCACAGCCAATTTAACACTCTCTTTAAGCACAGCTCCTTTCCATATTCATGGAGTCAAATTTGGTTCTGACTCACATGTACTTGCAAGGTAATTCTGTCTCCTGGAGAAAAGTCAATTATGAATAAAGTCAAGGGCAATACAAAATACAATACAAGGCTAATGCAATTACGGATTAGGTTCAGGTATTAAAAACAGCCTAATAAGCCAAGTAGAAAGAGCTGGCAGTCCAAACTAAGTGTGTGTAAATTCTGTACCCAAACCTATGAGGTTTATCACTATCAATTGTAAAAAGTGGGGGGAAAAAAGGCTGAATTAGTGTGAAATACTGATTAAAGTAATAATGAAAGTGTTTATCTAGTTGACAGCCAAACTATTTTATTTCACCTACTATAAAAACAAAACCAGCATGATATTATAACAGATACCTTAAGAAAAAAAGATATATTTTTCCATTGGGGTTTTTTTGTGAGTAAAAACTCCATATTTTCTATTAAATATCTAATAATTAAAATTTGTGTTTATACCCTGACACAAGATGGACATTTTATGGACATGGAATGTAAAGGAATGGAACAGACAAAAGATGAAACAATGGATGTCACATAGTAGCTGATGACTACATGGGTGGATATTGGGACATGGGATTCAAAATAGGATAGAAAAAAATTATAAAATTTAATATTTAAAGTATTTAATAAGTATTAAAAGATTAGTTTATGGCCAGAGGAGTTCATATGCTAAGGTATGACACTGTGGCAGAGTGGAAAACAAATTTTACTCCTCTTGAACGAACTCACTCTTATTTCCAAGAAGTTTCCAGGTTACAGGTCATTCCTGTGCCACTTAACTTGCTAAAAGTCCAGCAGTGCTCTCAACTGCTATCCCAAGAGCACAATTTTATACAGAAAATCTCACTGTGCTCTGATGCAGATTTAAATATTCATTTTTAAACAGAAGTTTGTTGCAGGGATCTGAGATAATGGATTCTTTCTTTCACAACTGCGTAGAAGCCAGTAGTCTTTAGTGGATGTTTATTTCCCTACAGATTGTTTTCCAGCATTTGCTCACAATTATACGGCACTGTTAGCAAAGAAATTACAATTTCCGCAGAAAGCAGACAACTGAATTTCCCCATAACTGAAGTCTTGGTGCACTCAAGAGCAGTCAGATGCAGAGGGAAGTGCTGTTGAACAGTGAGCAAAATTCCTCTCTTTTGTGGTTAAAGTTGAGCTTGTACAAAAAACTTCAGCCTCTGAAAACGACATAGCAGTAATTTTGCTTTGGATCTTAACACACAGGGGGTTTTTTGCCTCAATTTCATTTGGAGCTGTGGCTCGGTGACATTTGTTAGATTACTTAGCCACACATTCCTCTGCAATCCCAAAAGGACCAGCAGCAGCATTGCAAGGCTTGTTTGCCAGCACTTTAACTTCTGCTGAGCCTCTTACTGGCAACCCAGCAATTATTTATAAATTCCATGTAGGCACCACATTCTTTGTATTCCAAATCAACATACACAAGAATATGCCCCAATTCTAAGTTAAGAAAATTTCATAAAAACCACAGCAACCTGCAGATCATCCCCATTTTTGTAGAAAGCTTTGTCCCTCTCCTTATGTCTCTTTTCAGAGAAGCTGTATGTGAGGTGTAACAGGATTTTTACAAGAATATTGAGCACAGACAGTATAAATAGGTAACAAAAAACGGAGCACAAAGATGACCATCTCCTTGCAAAGACTAGCAGGGATTCTGTAAGCCCTTCCTACACTAAACCAGAATTACAGCCATGTTCAGCAGGAATTACCATACCTGCAGAACAGGCTGTAATCAGATTTGAAGGATCATTTCTTTTACCTTCTCATTCACCAAGCTTCAGGCTCCTTTGGAGATGTGGTTAAAAACACTGCCTGAACAGATACTGCTTCTGCCTCTGCCACCTGAGGACTGAATCTTGATCACCTTCAGCCCTTCCTCCAATCTCCACATAGCTTCTTTTCCTTTGGCTGTCTGAATTTACTGGATAAAACAAAACAAACCAAAACCCACCATATTTGGTTATAATTACTTTCAGGCTGTCCGTTTTCTATCTCCTGATTTTCCTAGCATCCCACTGTTCGTAAATACAAATATCTACATGGATATCATTTTTATATTACTAAACGATGAGTTTAACATTCCATTTTTTATTGATCTTGTCATTTTAATGCCTATAGCTAAGAATATCTGTTAAACTTGTAATTGATTTTAATTAGCTGCGGGTTATTGGTGTTCAGGCTCTAGTGTCATAGTGTAAGTCTTCTTCATGCCTGTGGACAAATAAATCAAAAGTGGGCCTATTTATAAAGGGTTGTTGTTGAACTGCTTTACTTAACATGGTGATCTAATTCAGTAAAGTTGAAGCAGGAGGAAATGTACTTTAAAAGGGTGGGTTTATATCCTCAGCAGGAAAAAAAGGAGGACAGTGATGTGCTAACAGCAATGATGTTCTTATGTACTGAAAAAAATTGAGGGAATCACTGTGTTAAACAGTTTCCTGATTTTACCATTAAATCTAAAATACTAAGGAAAAATGTAAAACCTTTGCAATGTAGCATAAAGTTAATCCCTGTAAGGAGGTAATGAGGCTGCTAATGTTTGGCTCAGTACCATCCTTAGCTAACACAGGGCTCTGCAGGCACAGAGGAGAGAATGGCTTCCCTCAGCCTCTCACCCAGCTGATCATTTATTACTGCAGGGCAGCAGAGGCCAGCAGGGATATCGGTCAAATTACTCTGATGAGGGCTGCCCTTACACAAGCAGAGCCGAAAACCAAAATACTGGTTCTCATTAAAAGCAGAGAAGAGACCTACACTCACAGTGAAAACCCCTAGAACGGGTTTTCTGCCTGCTCGACCTTCTTAACTCTCCACTTAGCCACTTCAAGCCATTTGCTTTATTTAAGCTTGATTGTTCATCATCTCATGCCCAGCCCTGGCAGGTGAATCAATAAATGTATCTATGTTTGGAGTAGGTTCCCTCACAAAACAAACTAAAGAAAAACAAGCTGGACACCTCAAAGTGAAAATACACTCATCGATTCTCTCCTGGTTGCTATTAACTGCTGCTGCAGACTTTGCAGTGATTACCTCACGTATTTGCAGCATTACAAGACAGCAGGGGGCCACATAATGTAAGGCATCAGGTAAATGAACTCAAAAATGGGTTTTAAAAAGGGGTCACGAGAAGAGATGAGAGCAGTAAAATTTTCAAGGATGAAAATGTGAAAGAACGACAGCGGAAAAGCTAAGATGTAGAAATTTATCATAATACAAAGTGCCCAGAAAACCAACTAGAAAATCTTTAACGCCTGCCACTCATATAAAATTAGATACTACAGAAAAACAAACTAAGAGGCACTGTTGTGGAAATGTGATTGGATTACATGTAGCAAGAAAAAGTCTTTTAGCTAAGTTCCTGCCCAGGAAATGAGGATATCTCATTCAAGCTCTTTTTTGCATGTTAGCGATCAACTTTCAGAAAAAATACTTGCTCATGTCACAGGTTTGTCCAAAGTGACCAGCAGTGATAAGTGACTATCACAAATGAGAAACAGCAACCATTTACAAACCTGACCGTTTTCTTACGGGGCTCAGGTAACTCTGAAGTTGGGTGGGCTCTGATGGATGAATACGCTCCTGCAGTTCCCACTGTGAAATAAGTTCATGTACAGAGAGAATCATAGAATGGTTTGGGTTGGAAGAGCTTAAAGATCATAATCCTAATTGCCATGACCATCACGTAATTCCCATGGTTTCCATGAGGTTTTGTATTAGAACCCCTTTCTAATAACGGCACACTCTGGAATAATCAAATAATACAAAAACTGTGCACCTCTCAAGTGTGATTTGCTATTATCTATGAGGATTCTTAATGAAAACCCAAACCCTCATGTGTTCAATTCTTCATCCTGTCTCACTCATTTAACAACATCTTTTACAGCCAGTGCAACCCCTGAAGAGAATTACCACACATTTCTTCACCATACTCAGATCTTCCACAAGGTGATGCAGGCTCTGTTTGGAATTTGGGGAGGGACTGGCATTGCTAGAAAGGATGTACCTGCTTTTCAGGAAGTGTGATCAGCAGGGGAATTTTCTAGATTAAGTGAGCAAAACAGACACCTAATACCTGGGAATATGTTGCCTATTTACTTATCTTAGAAAAATAAGTGTGGTTTTGTAAAAATTAAAATTAAAATTTAAAAAATAATCATGCTCTTACTTTAAAAAAAACCTTAAACACTGGCTAAAAATAGAAAAAGAAAAGTAAAACCAAACACCAAAACCTCTGTGCAAAGCTTTCACTTATAATGTCCTTTCTTGGAATCTTGAGCAAGTGCAGAACACACTAAAAATGGTCCAAGCCATTGTTGTCCACTGTGGTGGAGAAGTCTATGACAAATTGAACAGAGCTACAGGGAAAAATAATTATTGCCTTGCGTTGGAGAAACATAAACCCTGTCTCTCCTAAGTGATATGAGACTTTGGAAGTGGTAACGGATGACTTATGTCTTTGAGGAAGAAGTTTCATACAAGCAAAAGACAAAAAGGCTCTAAAAAATTTGGTTGTTAAGAAGTTGCTAAACAAAGAATTGAGTAAGCTTTGGATAAATCAGGTATCAAAAGCCTCAGAGCTAGACAGAATGCTACTGTCAGTGCTCTGATGTGATCCCCATAAAAATGGAAGTGATTTAATGCTCTATTTATACTCAAAGAGGAGATAACGACACAAAATTATTAGAAAAGCCAACAGCAATCATGTTCTGTATTAAGGAGCCTGATAGGCCATGTGCTATTTCTGCCTGTAACATCTCACTGGTGAGTACGTGTACATATTTTATTTTGGAAAGCTGAAGGAAAAATAAACGTTGCTATCTACTCCTTTCTACTGCAATTGCAAAAGCATATCTTATGACATTGATAAAAGAAAGTGTTTGATTTGAAAACCTAATGGATTCCAAAAAATTTATTTTCTTCATAGCTGGCTTATTAATTTTCTGCTTTATTTTGAAATTTAAAATAGAATGCAGGTGCAAAAAGTGGGTACAATAATACCACCCAATACTATTTGCCTAACATGTCCTAAAACATTACCATATGATATTCTGACTGTCCTCCTACATCCATCTGCAGTTAATGTTTTCAACTTCGCAGGTTCAATACAAAAGTACAGCCAGGCTTCAGCTTCAAAAGGTCTTTATGCTTTCCCTGCAGTTCTTACTGAAGTTTGTGAAGTGAAATATTTGACACAGAGAATTATCTGATAGCGAAATGTGATGTTAAGAGTGCAAAGAGGGACAGGAAACACCTTTCCTAGAAGGTAAAACTAAAAGCCTTCCAGTGTCAGAAAGCAAAAACATCGCTGAGGAAATGCAGGAGTCCGGGAAGCTGCGAAGACAAAACTGAAAAATCCCTGATAAAACTGAAGCACAGAACAACTTGTGTTTTTTAAAGACATCAATTAGTACTGTTTTGATCACTGAAGAGAAACAAATACTACTTTAAATTTCCAGAGGTTGTATATATTATATGTATTTAAGCGGATGACTGGAAGAAAACTGGTGTCAGAGGACTCTGATTTGAATGCACTGCATTAGAATTTGTAATTAGAGTCATGTCTGATGACTTTCCCTATTCTCTGATATGGAAAAAGTAACTTTTTTTATCATACATCAGACGTATTTATATGAAGAATAAAATCAACAGAAATTTAAAAAAAAACCAAAAAACAAAAAAAAGACAAACAAACAAAAACCAACCAACCAACCAAGCAAAAAAAAAGACAAAAAACCCAAACAAACAAAAAAAAACCCAAACAACAACAAAAAAACCCAAACACATACCTGTGGCGTGGCAAGGAATTTGTCTTAGAATTTGAAATCACTCACACACTACAAAATAATGGAGAGGTAATTCTTAACTAAAATTTGTCTCCCTTTGCCAAGAGGAAAGACGACCTTTATTCAAAACAAACAGGTTTTCTTTGACATTCACACTGCAGGACCCCTGAGCACATACAGACCTTCCAACAGAGGAAATTCCAGTGATACCAAGAAAAAGAATCACCATGAGGATAGGAAAAAAGATTGTCCAAAAAAGTTATCAAAACTCCTTCCATGGTAATTTTCAGATTTTAACTTGTCAACCAATCTGACTAAAGTTCAGAGTGGCCCAGGCTCTGAGTGGGTGCTTGGACCAGATGACCTTCAGAGATTTTTTTTCCAAACTAAACTGCTATACAAGTCTATCAGATGAAAGAAGTGGGCACTGATGGATTAGTGAGAAAATAAGAAAGCTGTCAGTGATTCTGTTCTCCTCGTGGAGCACAATTCCAGCTTCCAATGCCAAGTTGCTGAGAAGCCTTTCCTTCCTCTCCATGAGGGACGCTACACAAGCGGGAAATAACACCACGGGAGGAAGATATTCACAAAGAATTTCTCCACCATTCCTACTGTGAACATGGCACGTAATGATTTACATGCAATGCAAACTGACAACAAGTCTGCAGGCTTGATTTAGATTAAATGCTCAGTAGGGAATTAGTGGATTGACCAGGGCAGCATCAGTGGGCACCATCATTTCCTTGAAAATGGAATGAAAGATGGTGTCTTGGTGGCTGCTGGAGTTTGGAGTAGAATGAGTCCAGGTGGGCCATGAATCCTCGTGGGGTTTCAGTGTGTTGAAGAAACAAAATATTATCCATATAGACAGTATGTAGAGAAATTAACAAAAAATATTTGGAACATTTACATATTTCACCTGCAAATAAGATAAATACCTAAGAGGATACCATATAAAGAATATTTCTGAAACTAGAATTGATTTTAAACCTAAGAATTGCAGGGCATTGCCAATGGCTCATATATCTGCAATGTTTTTAAAATTTAGCATTCTACTCAAAGTTCATTGCATGCATTTAAAAAAAAATTTGTAACTATGCTTTCAACAAAAAAAAATAAACAACTGCTGCTGGTGGTTAAAATTCTGAGTTTTATAATAAATATTTGAAAGTGTGTGGTCTGCTGCTTGTAACTGCATTTGAAAATCTAATCATCTCAGAAGATGGCATGAGGGACACACTTTTAAATTACTAAAAGTGTTTAAGATGTCTATTCGGGCATCAGAAGCAACAACACACAGGTCAGGTCCTTAAACATCCAAGGTGCATGGAGAGAGTGTGATGTAAAACTTCTGTCACGAGCCACCAATCCAAATCATTTTAATCCAATTTATCAGATGATAGCTAAAACACATTCTAAGGAAATCACAGAAGTGTCTAGAAAGGACTTCTTATAAAAAAGAGAGACTATAATTATAGAGCTGTTATTTTTTGTTGATTCTCTGCCTTAGCCGGCATCCTCATCTCAAGCAATATTTAGGTGAGTGTGCTTACTGCTTAGATTTTGTGCTTTGGCAAGTGACAGCCCTTGCCCTCCTAGCTGAAAAAAAAAAAAAAGACTGACATATTCCAAGTGTCAAAATTCCATTTTTAGTGTTGCATCTCTAATGCAAAGGATTTGTCCACTGAAATGTTGAAACTTTTCAGCAAAGCAAGAAGTGCTTCTGAATATCTCTCTTGGATAGTAAAGCTCACCCATAAAGCTACTTTCAATTGCAAAATCTGCTACTTCAGTCTTGCACTTGCTAATAAAATTCTCAGGTACAGCAAATAAAAACAAAGCAAGTCCATCAAAGTGCCACTGCAACTCCAGACTGCAATTTGCACTCAATTGCCCTGCCATGAATTCTAAGTTTTGTCCTAATCCTTTGATATAATATCGTGCCTTGATACTTCCAATAACAGAGCATGTTTGAAAGCTGCTTCTTCCACATCACTGTGTCATTCAAGGTAAAATAAAGCTTTATTTTACCTTATCTAACCCGTTCCTTTGTTTGCTTTCCTGCATTAGAATTAAAACTTCCATGAGTGACAAATAACTTAGAATGAAATTTAAGGCACATTAATTTTTGATGATTCTCCCACAGTTCATTTTAATTTAGCTGTATGCATCATTTGCCTTCTTCATTTTTCCATTTAGTGAATTTATAACCAAACAAATCTATAATGCTTCTTCTGTAGGGAGCAGATACTGAGTCAGTCCTTTCTTGCATGGAAATCTTTGGTCATTTACTTACAAGTAAAGCAATAGGTAGTGAAAGAAGATTAACATAGAATACACACTGTTACATGGAAATACATGATTATTTTTGTCTCCTACAACCTCTCTTCTTGTTGAAGGTAATTACTTTTGTGTCTACTATATTAACTATAATTAACAACTAATGTGTGGGAACATGCATTTAATCTGTAATTAAATGGGATTTACCAAGTCAAAACTATTGAGTAGTTAGTATTTGAAGGAAAAGTTGTTCTACTAAATCAGTGATTTTATATTTTCAGTATTAATCTAATATTGCACAAGTTTTCCAAACTGTTTCTTCTCACAAACTTATGCTAGAGCAAGCAGGTCTGCTGTGGCAGAGTAAAAGGTTTGGAGGATAAAACTGCTCATACAATAAATATGAAAATTTCTTAAATGTCCTTTTTGCTCTCAAGTGCAAAATAAATAAAAATTAAGCTATCAAGAGAATTTATCTAGCCGTACAAGCATGACTTACAAGACTTCATTCCATTTGAGCCTATTCTTACAAAATTGCATCTGGCACTCAGCTGCCAGAATTTCTATTTTGACATCTTGAAAGTACATAATATCACATTGTTCTCAGTGTGAAAAAGTGTTTTCTAATCAGCAAATTCCCTGCTACATGTTCCTGTCTGCACTTGTCAACTCTTTCCAATCCTTATAGCCCTTTTACTCTTAGACAGCTGTAGAATAATATTAGATGAATTGGAGAGAATCAAATCTAAGGGTCTCCAAAACCAGTAATGCTGCTTTGGCCACACATCAGATGAAGGTTCCTTTAGAGGGCTTTTTTGTCAATGTTATTTTTATTTAAAAATTCCAGCTGCCAAAACAAACCCCAGATCCTTCTTTCTTTTATCTCTTTTATTCCTTTTCCTAAATTCCAAAGTATAACAGATAATGAAAGCAGAAAGATTGCTCAAAACTGTACTTTGATCTTGTAGCTAACATCCATCAAAATCTTTGAGAGTCTTGTGTAAGCCTGATTTCCCCTCTCCCACTCATGAGTTTCTGTGAAATAATTTCTTGAAGTGTGGCCTTGATAAAATGAGCCACGTACAATAGCAAAAATGCGACATTTCTAAGAACTAAAAATAAAATAAAATTCTGTGTCTAATAGGAGAACACTCAATTCTAAAACATTAACATTTTATCACACATTCACTTGAACCTCAAAATTAAATTCTGAGCAGGTAATTACTTTCTATTTATTTTAAGCCTGCTATAAGTAAGATGAGTAGTTTCTATAAATTTTGATACTTTTTCCTTGAGGGAGAACATTTGTTAACACTGACCTTTTCTTGAGAAAGGTTTTGATTTTGACGAACCGAGTACTTTGGTTGGGTTTTTTTTTTTTTTTTTTAACAGATGACTATTTTATAAAAAACATGAACCAGCTCAAAACTTCAAGTTCTCTCACCAGACAGAGAATGAGGGAACAGATTCCTGCACGCAGCCACGGAGGATCTGCCCCCACCAAACTCCGCTATCGCTGCCGAGAGCCGCAAGGAGGCTCCGCTCCGCTGCACGCGGAGGGATTATTTCCAACCTGCACACGGATTTGTCATGTTCTGCAGCGGCACCTTTGAACTCTGACGGCTGAAAGGAAGGGCAAAATGTAATATTCTCATCAATCTTGAAGGTTACTGCTTTCTTAAAATTTTTCCACTGTGTACTCGAAATTCTCTGAATCAAAGTACGGAGGAACACAGCACTGAACTTTACTGATCCAATCTGCTCTGCATGGATGGTCACAGAGCATTCATTAAAGTGGATTCTCTGAAGTTTTCTTCAACCATGCAATTTGCAGCTTGGTTGTACGCTGAAGAATTCACCTGAGTTTGACTTTCTGACATTTATCCAAATCCAAACTCCAAAAACCTTCGAGGCTTTTTTTTCTTTTTATTTTATAATTTAAATTCTAAAAAAATCCATCTTATTTCCAAACCCAGCTTTGCTGTACAAGTTGGCAGAACCATTGCCAATGGCACTAAGCAGTGTCAGGAGTATTTCTAAATCAGACTGTCAAGGCAACAGAAAAAACTGACTTCAAGACAACCAAACGAAATAATAAATACGAAATTCCTATGCTGCCATAGGAAAACGAGAGTGATGCATCACTGAACTCACTGTAACTTTTTAGAATTCATAGATTTTACTGAACACTTAAAAATTAAGCATATTTATTCACTAAAATGCAGTAATTCATAAAGAACAGCAAATTATTGCTGTATTTTTGAGGTTTTTTGCACATACATGGGTACATTTTACCCACAGCTGCATGTATGGACGTACACATTTATAAGCAAACGCACATGCGATGGATTATCCCGCAGAATTTTATCAATTTCTCATTATATCCACTTCAACCTCCTCATGCTCCAAGCAGCATCTGTTGTTACTACATCACACTGCCATTCAGTGATTTCCATGGAATCACGGAACTGACAATGGAAAAGGCCTCCAGGATCACGGAGCCCAGCTGTCACCCAGCGCTGCCAAGCCCTGCACTCAGCCCTGGCCCCAGGAGCCACATCCACTGGTGTTTTGGTGCCTCCCCACTCCTGGCCTCCTCTTCTGACCGCCTTTCCGGGAAGAAATGCTTTCCCAATGTCCAACCTAAACCTCCTCTGGCACCCCAGGAGGCCGTGTCCTCCCCTCCTGTGCCTCGTTCCCTGGGAGCAGAGGCTGATGGCTCTGGGCACAGCCATCCGGCCCGTTTTTCACCCAGCACAGCCCACACCTGCCCGCAACATGGACAGACGGTTTTCCCAGGAAAATTCTGTGGGAAATAGCGGGAAATGCTTTAATAGACTCTAGACAACAGTNGTAGAGTGAATGGTTTGGTTATTAATGTCTGAAAATGAGGTCAGTACAGGATGCTATTTTTTCATAGCACATTTCAAACCTAAATTTGTATTGAAAGACATAACAGTTTATAAATGCCTACAAAGTAGCTATTATAAAGTCTTCCATCACTGAGTTCCTAATTAGTCTCTCAATTGTAAAGCACAAAATGTGTCAATTAGCTATTACAGGAAAAAAAAAAAAAAAAATCCCAGCATAGTTCTCCCAACAAGCTTGTGGGGTATTTAAGAAGCTTCATAATGTAGTGCTCTAGGATGTCCTGGGATGGAACAGAAAGGAGCAGAATGATGAGCCCTGGTACAACCTGATGCACTTGGAGGGGATTTCTATGCTGGATTCAGTCCTGCAGACACTTTTATGACTGTACTGATCTCCGAATTGCTACTGAAATCAAAGATCAAACCAAGACAGAGGCATCACCCTTTGAGCATCCAGCTTTCCAGAGCAGGCAAGATGCAATTAAGCACCCTCATGAATTTTTCTTCAGCTTGGATGCCTAAATTTGGTTCCTACATCTATACAAGTGACCTATTTTTTAAATACGCTGCATGCCTGCAATTCCCAACAATTTATGCAATCAATCATCGTTAAATTGTAGGAAAATACTGATGAAACCTAAGTAGCCCACAGGCATTTGTTTCTGCTCATTTTTACTATTAGAGAAATAGCATTTATTCTGAGAAACACTCCTGTAAGACTAAAGAACAAAAAATGCATTTTTAAATGTTGGAAAGTTCATACCATGAACTTTGTTTCAGGAGGGAGGAAATATTCTCACATTACTCCATACACTTATATTACAACTATAGTGTATCACTGAATAATGAAATGGATCATGTCTCCAAAATATAAAATGGTGAAAATATATAGGAGCATTAGCAGATTCTTGGAATAAGGTATTTTGGGACTACCCTGCATGGATCAGAAGAGGCATATTTGGAACAGCAGGACAGGCTGCCCCTCAGCTTCCTTAAGAATTTCCATCGCCTTCTCTTTCCAGCACCTTAAGAGCATTAAATTTCCTTCCAGCCTTTGGTGAAAGCAACCAGAAAACAGATACAAATGTGGATCACGGAAATGCCCCAGGTATTCAGCTGATGGAGGGGCATTGCTTTATAGCAACTGGACCAACCCAAGAGCAATGTCAATTTGACCCTCCTGACTGTCTCCCTCTTCCCACCATGGGGACTGTGAGCAATCAGCTCTGTGGGCTCGCTCGCCACAAAACCACAAAACAAACACATTTCAGCTAGGGGAGCTGAAAACAGAATCCAGACTTCTCCAGGTCCCTGGGAAAGCAGTTCTTCAAAACCTGATACGTGTGAGATCTGCATTTTAGAAATGAGCCCATATGCATCCTAAGGTTGTACAGCTCCTGGGTGATGTGAGACACTGCCGTCTGTGAGATGGCCTGAGCAGCCAAGTGAACCAGGAGGGTTAATGAGTGCTTCAAATGCTCTCCATCCACGTGTCTGAATACCAGCACATCTTGGTCCTTGTGGATATACTACGAATACAAAAACAAAGTTAATGACATTTATTTACACCTATCCTGACATTTTTCTGTATGCAGAGGAAAATCATCAACATATTTTCTTAAAGGTCAAAAGCCTTTGCATAATATATTTCACTGCATGGAATGGATACCCTCTGATATAATTCAATTGCTGTGTTTACCATGTGTTATCCCTAAAACAACGATTCTTTGCCCTTTTTAATATACTGGTGTATTTTCTTTCTTTTATTTCCCACTTTGGAACCATATTCTTTATTCTCTCAGCATATAGCACATGCTTATTGTTTAGTTTGAGTTGACATGTTTTAATTTTCATGGTTTCCCTACCAAGTTTCCCTATCAACATTTATTATATTGTGATGAAAATTACAAGTAATGGATACACCTTCAAAAATACCAGCATCCTCCTTGCTTCTCTCTGCAAATTCCCTTGCACTTACATATTCTTAGCTACTAAAGACACCACCATTTTTTCCTTCATCTGGATGGAAATGGCACTCAGGTTTTTTAAAATTCATTCAGCAATTTTCTTTGGGGATCCCACATCTGTACCTTTGTATCTGAAAAAGCAGACTGCAGAGAGATGTTCTGTAGCAAGCAGAACATCAGGGGAACAGCTTTGCCTGGTGTAAGAGTACAAGGATGGTGTTAGGTATTTTTATTTTAATCAGTTATATTGTGCAGGACGATATTTCCAAATCTGCTATGGTGTCTGCTGTTCAGCCTCCAAGTCAGTCCTAATCAACTCTTGCACACAAAACAACAGGGATGACCTTATTCCAGATAGTTGAGAGAAAAAACTTAGCTGAGGTCAGAATTTAACGGGGGGTGGGAGGAAGAAAAATGTAGCAGAAATTACACCATTTACAGTCTCTGTCATTCTCATGAATTTTAGTTTAAATACAGGGAATTAGTTTACAACAACTTCAAACTTCCTGTTTATTCTTTTGTATTATTAACCTTTGTCCTTTAAGTAGTGTATCTTTCAATTTTGTTTCATTTAACCTCTGTTATTTCTTATTTTTATATTTAATGTACTATATTAATGAGTCAGTATTTAATAAAGCTCTTCAAAATCCTTTTTCCAAAGCACCCTGAGAAATCTGTGACCTATACAGCCCTCCTCTCTAAAAACCTAAGCACAATCAAGCCATATTTGTGCATTTTCATGGAAACAAAGCAATGCTCAACTCATTCTGCCCAAGGTGTATTTCTGGGGACAACATACCGTTATGGAAAAAAACCAAACAGAGTAATTAACTAGTGACTGAAGACCTTATTTAGGCCTGGAAATTAGTTCCTGCTAAATAGTTCTTCAGGCTGGACTGGTCTCCCATGAATGCCCAAAATGTCTGTGCTTAACACCACCAAATTTTCCCTAAGCCAGCCAACAGGCTTTTTTTGCAAAGACCATTTTCATTATTATTTTCAGTAGCAAAGGTCTGAAAACTTGCTCTTTTCACCAGTAGCTTCCTTCCCCCGTGTTCCTGCAACAGTTACTGTGGTATTAAGCAACAGTGGAAGTACGTGCATTAAAATTATATTTATGACAGGCTAAGTTACCTGGACCCTGACAGTGGTTAAACAAGCGACAATATTTATGGAGACTTGAACAAATGAGTGGATTTATTATATGAAGTTATTACTCATCTGACTTCTCATCTAAAGATATTCCTTGATAAGGCACCACCTAAGAATCAACGCTGTGCCAGAGGGGGAAAGAAAAGATTCAAGGGTGCAATAAGGAATGGAACTTGGAAACACTGTGCAATCTCCACCAAGCCTGAATAATCAGAAAAAGAACTGAGCCTTTGAGTTCCTACATGCCAAGGCAGAATGAATCATCCAGACAGAGCAGCAGAGGGAATTTCTTCAGAGGACAGGCATCTTCCCACTCACAGACACGAGTGGCACTTGGCACTGGTGGAGGGTCTGAAGGAGACACACGAGAGTGGGAACACAGCTTTTTCTCTTTCAAGTAGAAACAAAAGTGGATCTGGGCCTGAACCTTCCTTCAGGTTTCTGAACAGTGGTTTGGGTCAACAGAGACCTTTTCATATAAAGATGGATCACAGAGAGGTGTTACACTCAAAATCCTGCTGTGAGCTAAAAACATACCTTGCAAGTGAAGTCGAGAATTTACTGTTGTTGCACCTGAAATGTCGTAGTTGGAACAATGAACTATGATTAATTCACATTTAATTATTACAGAAACAGAAAATAAGTGACTACAGGAAAAACTCCTAATAATAGAGTTAAAATTATTATATGCACATGCTTAATATCTCTGGGGATTTTTCTGGTGTCCTTTATTGACCCTCTGGATATTAAAATTAATGACTTTGATGTGCAGGACAGGAGGCATACACTGACTCCTCAACACCCCAATTCCCCTTCTCTGGGAGGAGAATGATGTTGGTGATTTCTTTCTCCTCCCTCCTCCAGAATGTGCTCAGGGTTATGTTAGGGTATTTGTTAACGCACATTTACACCTTTCCTCATGGGTACACAAGGTGACATTACATCCAAACATACTATAAAGAGCATTCTTTGCGTGTATTGGATGGTCACCTTGGTTTTCTTTGTTGTCCTAAAACTGCTGGTGCTCAGTTCCATGTCTGTAATCTACATATTCAGGATATTCTGCTTGAGCAGGGCTTTGGACTACACAACCTCCACAGAACACTCCCAACACTGATGTTGCTCTGTGAGAAGAAAAACAAATCAGACACAGCGCCCTGACAGGCAAGCCAAACCAAACTCCAGGCAGTTCAAGACCAAGTTAAGGCAAAGAAAGCTTCACATCTTTCTGTTTGGAGGGGTTTACAACTTCAACATGTGTGTTTCTAGTACAGGAAACACTGCATTTACTGGCCTACTGAAGGGTTCTTTTGCTTTCATTAAAAAAAAATTAAAAATCACAGGTGTGGATGAATAATATATGAAAATATTCTATTTAGTTTCCTGTGTATTTCTTTTCACTGTACCTGTAGGATTCTACACAAAATAACCTTTGCTCCTTTTTAATTAACTTTCTCAAGTGTCACATGTTTATTCTGTAAATAATCCACTGATCATAAATTATCTGTTTGCATTGAATAAACTCTTCTTGGTACAGCATGAGAAGCATAAGAGATTTGGACAACAACATTTCAGTATTTTTTATTTATACTTGTTATTTAGCACTCAGGCAATGCATTCCACTGGGGCCCTTTACCTACATACTCCAAATCAAATAAAAGCCAGATTTCTGAATAAGGAAGAACTGCTGATCTGACCATCCTGTTGTGCACTAGGGCAGTGTCTTTTTCATTCTGTTTTACAGTAGAAAAAAACAGCTTATTTTAAAATTATTCAAAATATAAAATACTGAACCAATAGTGCCGAGTTTCATAGTCCTCAGTAATTTCACTGTGGTTTTCATTCCTTATCCTGAATTTACGTTCTGTTTCATTATATGGAAAAGCTTAACCCTGCAATGCATTTTTAATATGTACGTTCTAAATAGGAAATGGTCTAATTAATTCTTTACTCCCAAGAACCCCCATTAAATCTCTTTCTGAAATCTTCATGTATCCCTAGGAAGCTCCAAATAAAAAATCCTGAGATGCATGTAGCAAGTTAACCACTAATTCTCCTCTGTGGTTAGAGGCAAAACAACGAAAAGATGCAATGATATTCACCAGTTTGCTCTTTTTCCCCATCAGATCGAGATAAGGTGATGTGAACTTGTAGATAATGAAAACACCCCTCGCAATTTGTCATCGCTAACTGAAACAGCATTCTAAACACACATTATCAAAATTTGTTATTTCTGCACGAACCTTAATCTCCCTTCTTATTATTTTTTATTTTTCAGCTTAACCTACACATCCCCATTAGCTGATGCACATGCTGCCCATCTAAAATGTGCTTTTGTCTTTTTTTTCTTCCCTCACAATATTTAATTTATACACAGGATAAAAAATGCATAAGTTAATAGACATGCACCTACCAAATATACTTGGAAAAACATGCTGAGAGCTCTCTCATGACAATATAAAATTTGTGTTTGCTTGGGGTTTTTTTAATGAATTCTGTGTGCACCTGATAAGCAGTGGATCACAGAAGCTCATACCTTTTACTACAATAGGAGCATCACAGACTTCCTCAAGTCCATATTTCTGACTTGAGTACAGCAGTTGCTGGAGGTCATTGAATATTTTTAAATGCAAACTTGTATCTTCCACGAGAGAACGCAGCATATCGAATATGTACCCTATCTAAATATTCACAGTCACTTTCTAATTATTTTCAGGATATTTCCTGGCATGACAGATCATGCTAACAGCTTCATTAACTCTGCTGTACAGCACCATTGTATGGACAGTGTGCACAGCCTCATCTAGGCAAGGAAAACTGCAGCTTCCCAACTTTAACAGGATAACCATTGCCCTCTCTCAGGACATTAATGAGATCGGAAAACTGTTTCAGGTGAACCCCTCCAAACATTCATACAAACTGTACTGGTTGTGTGTACAGTGATTTTTTAGCAGTTGTGCCTGTGCATAGCACTGCTGCTTCACTAAAGAACACAGATACTGACGCCTTTGACATTGTCCCTTCATTCACAGATTACACAGTGACAGAGCTTGGTGGTCTCTCTTGGTAATCATGAACATTTCATTCAGTTCATGTTTAGCTGTTTTTTTCAGTAGATTTTTACCTAAACACTCACCCACTGAACACAGTAAATTTTAACCTAAACACTCACAAACACTGAGTGTAATAAGTGGCCTAGAGATAGTACCTTCTTTTCTTCCAGGAATCTCTAAAATTTCAAGTTCATTCATTCACCTTTCCAAAGCTGAACTTCGGTAGCTATGGATCACCATCAGTAACAGCTGCTGCAAGGAGGAACAGTTATTTTTCACTGTATGGCGTAAATTAATTTGCCAGGAATTATTTTGTCTGTGAAACAGCAATAAACAGCAGGAATCTATGTTTCAGGCTTTTCTACCATTAGTAGGCCCATCTACAGTGTTTTAACACAAGTGGTCAGTTGTAAATGATCAATAAAATCAGAAATTTAACAAGATTTTAAAAAAACCAAAACCTGAAAGCATTTAGACATTTGCTTCAACACCCTATTTACATATGAAATACTAAAGGAAAGATCAGCACAAGACAAAGGAATCCTTTCCATGAAACAACACACATAACTGACCTAAAATATTTCATGATTGCATTCCAACACCTTTGAAGAGAAAAGTTGATGCCGGAGCTGATCTGCTCTCCAAGGCAGTGGTTTTTCCCAGCTGCTGGCAAAGTGCTGTGCCAGACTCGATTATCCAGTAAAGTTTACACAACCTTGTCGTGACTCAGTTCATCGTGTGTGCAGTCTGTGCATTGATGAATTAATTCCATCATCAAACCAAGGCAGCCTCAAAGGGGAATCACCTTCTGGCCAAGCCCGAGAGAACCGTGATCAGTCGCCTCCATCTGAACTCACAAAGCCAAACTCAGCTCTGGCAGCAACAGGCAGGGCTCTGCTAAATCAATAAGATAATCAAAGCTTTATAATTAGATTGATGCAAAGAACAGCAGCAAGGCCTGCCAAAAATCTGCATTGGACACAGGTCCAGATATATCCAGGGCTGAGTTTGACCTAGGAATTTTTCATGCCTTTGAGCAGCTGTACTGGAGCTGAAATTCAGAGCATTTATGGATCCTGCTGTTCCCAGCCAAAGAATATCGAGAGAGGCAGGCATATATAAAAAGGAACATATTTCAATCTTACCTGATACTTCAGCCCTGTCTGCCTAATGAGAAACACAGCAACCACAGAACCCATCTCAAGCTTGAAGAACTCACTGGGTATAGGACGTATTTTTATTTTCAGAGAGGTAGTAAGTACTCAAAGTTCAGTCTATCAAGATGTATCCATCAGATAATCCTCCACGTCTGCAGACTGGACACCCTTCTAAGGAAATGCTACACAGCTCAGGAACAGCTTCTGAATGATAAGATTCAGTGCAGAAATTCTGAAACATTTAAAGAGAGTTCTAAGATGCTTTCTCGTGATTCTTTTGCTGACTGGAGGAGAGGGAAAATACTGAAAATACATGTTATTTTAGCCCCAGTTTAACTCCCTCAGGAAAAAAAAAAAAAAGAAGGCAGCAAAAAAGAAAAGGCGTGCTTTCAGAAAAGTCTTCACCAGAAGAAGTAGGGAATTGTATACAGAATTGCATATTCTGCACAGAGTATATGCTGATGTTCTCTTTCTCTGTCAGGAAGTGTTCTTTGAACTCAAAGGCATCTTCTCAAGAATCAGAGTCCCATTCATGCTGGGACCTGTGCATTGGCAGAAAATTGCACTTCCTATGACTGCAGAGCTGTGTATGAGCATGCTGACTCCCATGGTTATGAAATGACTGTGAATAAATGCTTTTGTCTGCTGTAACCAGATATCAGCTCCCTATTTCAAAAATCACCTGTGCCCCAGCAGTGCAAGTGCTCTGGTAGCCTTGGGGAAGACTCCATATTTGTACTTAAAACAGAAACCTTTTTTTTCCTGTTTTCCAAGCGTGACAATATCAATGCTACTCATGTTCTTCTACTCTAATGTCAGGAAGAGACAAGATGGAAAATTGGTCACCTTGAGTGGAAACCTGAGCAAGGCCAGCGTGTATGATTTTGCTGAGGTAAAGCAGAATTTGCAGCTTTCAAGGTTTGGCTTAAGAGCTGTTGTTTAGAGGAAATTGAGACAAATGGGTTGCTCTGCCAATACCATTAAGATAAAAGGAGGCTTGTATTAAACAAGAGTGTTCCACTTAGATCATGCATCCAGTTAAAGCTGGCCATATCAACCTACCCATCGAGCAAAGAGGCCACCCTGATCCTTTTCCCAGGAGCCTGGCGGATCTGGGCCATAGCAATTTCTGAACTACAAATGTTCTGGGTTGATTTGGGCCAGCTGCACTCTAACTGAGGCCAGAAGGCATTAACTATTTCACTGCTGCCTCACTGCGCTCAATTCATCCCAAGAACGCCACCTCTTTTGGCAACAAGAGCAGAAGAAAGAACAAAGAAGAAAGAACAAATAAGCAGAAGGGAGAAAAAAAACCCAACCACATGCATTATTTTCCCCTTTTGCAGCTTTTTCAATGTGCCAAGTCACACACTGAGGCATATCAAGCCAAGCCTTTTAGAAGCCCTTTAATTCGGGATGCCTAAGTGACAACACACGAGTCCCAGTGAGCGGCAGCCACTCGGTCCAGTGGGGCTTCTCACATGATTACGAACTAATCAGAGCACTCAGCTCTGATCCCTGTTTCATGTCCCAGCCAAAGGGATAAAGAGGGCAAGAGATCAGCGTGGCACAAAGGGCTGGCGCAGCGGACACTGCTCGGAAATCAGCAGACACTGCTCGGAAATCAGCGTGACGCTCGCCCGCCGCGAGGATTGTGCTGCCCCAGAGGAGGGGGCAGCGGCAGGCAGGCAGGGAGGAGAAAATGAGAAAGGAAGAAAGTTCCTTCAACAAACCAGCTGGACTGAGAAGGGCAGGCTGGGAAACAAGGCTGCTTGTGAAGCTGAATAACTTCACATGAAACGATGGAGAGTTTAAGTTTTTAAGAAGGTCTGTTTGAGCCCAGCTGAGACACATCTTCAGTGAACACTGTCCTTCCCACATCTCTACCCCACCAAGCCCTCTTTCTGCTGTCATCCTAGAAAAGAAAAAGCTCCCCCAGGTATCAAAACATTCCCCAAAATGTATCTGGAATACAAAAAGACTCAAATATATACTCCTGGGAGTATACCAAATTCCAAATATTTTTGCCTTCTGACAAAACCTAAGCTTTTTCCAGGGTGTTATCAGTGGAAAAGGAAACAGATCATGTGAAGACGGCCTGAGGAATCCGAAACTTTTAAGAAGCAGCTGGAAAAGGTGTCAACCAAGGGATTACAAGGGATTAACCTCAAAAGACTTAATTCTTCTCAGGTATGTCTGTTCATAGTTAGGTACCACAGATTGGCTATTAATAGATGTACAGTAAAGACAGCAATTTTTCAAGATATGTGGTTATCCCTGACCACCTCTCTGGGAGGACAATCAATCTCCTTTTTGTACTAAGCTTCCCCTTAGCTGTCTTTCTCAACTTGTTTTAAAAAGAAAAAACACAAAAAAAAAAAAATCAAAAAAACCAAACCAAAACAAAAAAAAACCCCAAACAAAACATGGAAAAAACACACAGCAAACCTCTTAGAATACCTATACACACACAAATTTTCAGGCAGAAACACACCCCCTTCATGCTGGATTTCCACAGCATACATTGAATTCTGCTGTTGTAATTTCCACAGCAACCATTGACTACATAATTTAATGAACCTCTAATTATTACCCTGATCCTTTATGAGACTGTCCAGCAGAGCACATCAGCAGATACAAAACAAAGCTTTTTAAACAGACTTTTTTCATTAGCAGACATCATTTGGTCAGTTATTTCTACAAAGAACCCTTGGCTATACTCACTGTTCACATATAATGAGTTTGTTTTACATATTCAGCATTCGAAATCAAAATTGTTTTGACAAGACACAATACAGAGTTTCCTGGAGATCTGAAATCCTCTCCAGGATCTGCAGATTGTCAGTATTCCTGACATGCATTTTAACTCACAACTTCCAGTGTTCAAATTCAGATATTTTGTTTACTGATACCCTTGTTAAGCCTTACTAGCCAGCTTAAAATTTAAGCTGTTTCTAACTGGCACGACATGGAGATAACACTTATTTTAAGGCACATATTACATATGCTTAGAAGAAAAGTGGAAAAGATAAAAATATTCTTCTCCCCTCCCCTCAGAGCAGATTGGTCACCGAAAGAATTTAAAATCCTGTTAAGAGGAATTTATGCATGGGAAAAAATACTCCTGCTATGTGCAATTTAATTAATCACCTTCATAAAGCTCAAAGCCATCTGTTCAACGGATGGTGAGGAGAAAAAAGACGAGACTGGAGAAGACAATTGTGGTGGTATTCAAGTGTATTTAATGTGGCAATTTGAATACAAAGACACTTGGCAGAGCATTTAGGAGAATATTCTCATACTTGAAAGAAAGGCTCACAGAGAACATGAATGTTTTTAGGGGAACAAATTCCTCAAGAAACAGGCGGTTCTTTTAATTTGAAATGCTGACAAAACCTTGAGTATGCAGTTCAGCTCTGACCCCATACCTGCATTCAGGGACATGGAATGGGAGGGTTTCACTGGAAAACGTCTCTTGAAAACTGCATTTTCTTCCAGTTTGGCAAATTATTTGCAAGTACAAAAGCCAAAATATGATCAGGTGAGAGCCTTCAACCCCACCTCAAGTAATATATCACATGCATCTCACAGGGAAGTAACACTTGGATTAAATGGTTGCATCCATTTCTGAGGGCTACTGAACCCAGCAGCAAGCACAGACATATTAGGGATTATTATTTGTTTGAGGAACAAAGCCACAGAAAACATAAAAAAACTGAGAATTCAGTCTTATCTTACCTTCTTTCAAAATGGTTCATTCATACCCTGAATAATAATTGTCATAATTCATCCACCAAGATTATATTTAAACACTTGTTACCTGATACAGTTTCCCAGAAATAAATGTATACAGCCAAACTGCTATTCCCACTACATAATTGTATATTGCAAAGCACATATTAACCTTTTTTTTTATCCTCCACAAAAAAATAATAGACTGCTCCACTGCACTTCACTGGCAAAATTGTTAGTCAGTGTACATATTAATATAATTGACATGTTGAAGTGATATTTGAAACAGCTCACAGCTGGTAGCTTGCCGAGTGACATTTTATTATTTTTCACATCACAAAATGCCTTCTCAGAGAATCTTCTTTGCGTGCACATTTTTGCTTTGGAAAAACTAACAACTGGCAGGCTTTTGAAGTGTTCCATGATAATTAATGGCTCTGATCTACATGTCTCCAGTACATTACACAGACACATGTCAGGCTGTAGCACTGAGCGCTTAAAAGCTGTGATTCCCCCATCATCGGTTTTGGATTTGCACATAACAGATACAAAATCTTTACCCAGCTCAGTGATGGCAGGCAACATGACAGACTTTCTACAAAATATCCTCTGCCCTGGACAGGGAATCAGCCTGGATGTTTAAAGAAATGGAGTAAACTTGGGACTTACCAAAGCAGCTGGACAGACTTTTTCACACTGTGACAGTTATTTCCCACCGTGCAGCAGTCCTAACAATTCATTCGGCTTTTTTTCTCTATTATTTTAATACCTTTTACCTGAAAAATAAAATAGAGTGAAAATATGAAAATAGAGCAGTCACCTTTTGGCTTGTATTTTAGAAACAGCAATCAGAATTTTGTGATTTTTGGGCACTCTCTCTCCCCAGTAAGGTCACATTTCTTTTTTGCTTAAAAGGAAGCTTAGGAAAAGCTTCTGGGCAAAGCACCCCTGAAGTCTTGCACTTCTTCCACACGTCTACCTCATTTAGGAGTGCATTTTCTCATCTCTGCTATTAACAGTATCTCATTTGGGTTGCAAATTCTACTGTGAAATATTCACTTTTTAAAAAGAAAAATTATTTTCCAAGAAATCTGAGGAAAACCATGCACTTTAAACATCGCATAGAACTTTCCCATCTCACAAAATAAAACAGCTTTTCTAAAAGCACGCAAACTAAATCTGGTGGGTGAGTCACAAAAAGCTTTAAAAACTGTTTTTACAGGTTTACAGTTGAGACCAAATTGAACTTGACAGTTTCCTTTAAATTAAATTACTAAGTTAGAGATCATAGCATAAAAAGCACTTCATAAAAAAACCTAGCTTTCTTATTCTCTAAAAATGTTCAGAATTAGGGAGAAGAGATGTTACTCTTCAGCTGAATGAAACAGACCTATCAAGGTAAGAAAGTACAAGGGGATACAATATGAGAAAACATTGTTTTCTGCACTCTGCACTAATTTACACACTGCTTTCCAGAGTGATACAGGATTTTTTCCTTGAATTCTTCTTGTGCCATACAGGCCAATTCTCTTTCCCACTACTAAATATGCTAATTTAGTTTTTGTAATAACATGAGAAGGAGGAAGGCATGCTTGGTAAGAAAAGAGGAGCAAAGAAACTCTGCTAAATCAACGCTGGCTTAGATCCAAGGACAAGAAGCAAATTATTGCCACAGATCCGTACAGCTGGATAGCTCTTCCCAAGTAAACGCCTGCATGATCTCCTTGCTTAAAGCAAAATCAGGTTGTGCTTATCTCTTAAATTAATTATCAATTAATGAATTCAATGTATTTATAAACGAAGTTTATGTGTATGATATTCTTCATTGTATTCACTGCTTTCCTAATAATTAAATGTTTGTGTGCATCCCCAAGGCTATTAAAAAGATATCCACAACAGTAATTATGAAGACATTCCAGTCCCTTTTACCTCAGAAGAGATAAGAGACTTTCATGAAAGTGTCTTTAGGTGTCTTTCACCATTTCAGAGCTCATAGATTTCCATTAAAAAAAAAAACAAACCCTTAAAGTTATTACAGCTAAATGGCCATTGCAGCTGTAGAAGTTTTAAGATTTTAAAAGACATGAAACAGGAGAAAATAAAGTTCCTACAATGCCATGAAATACTGTAAGAGAGAATACTGTCAAATCTAGGTGTCATGATGACAGAAAAGCTGAAATCCATGGCTGTGAACAGCCTGACTGCGGCAGCCCAGCAACAACTGAAGCTGGACAGGTTGAAGATTTTATTTGGGAATGGGGTTTGGACTTGCTCCTCTACAAAGACTGATTAATTCTGGAATTGAGGGAGGAAATGAAACCACTTTCAGCAATTCTCCCAGTTCTACATCACTCGTCTGAAACCTGGAAACTGTAATTCTGGGGCAGGAAGACTCCTTTAATTATAAATTGAGGGGAGGGTGGACAGCTCTGGAAGTGCAAAGACTTAGCTGATCCTCGCTGTCCTACAAATCCCAGGGGATCTGTGATACTTGATTCTGCTGGCTTCCTCCAGGAGACAAATCCTTTTCATCTCAGAAAACACCCATGAGCACATCGGCAAGGAGACTGTTCACAAGAGGCAGTGACAAAATAGGTACTGATTTTAAAAATACATCACTTTCAGCTTTGCCCCCCAACTGAATTTAATCAACTTATGTTTACAAATGGCCTCAATGATCTTAGACGTCTTTTCCACCCTAAATGATGCTATTATATTTACAATACATGTTCTTATATTCTGGTGTGTTTTCTGTGAGCTATTTAGGATGTGTGGTACAGTATTTAATGTGTTGTATGAAATACAATTTCATATGAATACAGGGAAGTATATACAACCATTTCTTTAACAATCTGACCATCAGAATGTTCCATCAAAAATAACTATACAAGGGATGACACGAAAATTACTTGAAACTCTAAGAGACCAAGAATGAATATCAGACAAATAAGATATTAACATATCACAGTGAAGCAGAGGTAAAGGAGTATCTCAATTATTAAAAGCTTTCCAACCAAAAGAAGATGCTGCTGTCATTGACTTTTGACCTTACTTAGTCACAGTGGTGTAGTAAGATGTCACAAGGTCAAAAGGTCAAATGCTTTAAATAATTGGTCTTCTCTGTATTAATGAATATTTAGAGAATAAAACTCAGGGTGTATATTCAATTATATCTCTGTTTACTCAAGTATTGCTAAATAAGAAGAAAAGACACATAGCAAGACAAAAAAAAAAATCAAACCATTATCAGAACTAATTCTATTTCTTACTGAAAATCAATTAGTGAAGCAGTTATCTTGAGCTTAGATAAAGAACCAAGCTGAAATACTCTGATTATAATCACATGGCCTGACTAAAGCCTGCCTGCATGGCTGTAAACCCTTCTCGCTGTCTGTATCCCCTGTACCTGAAGGTCAACATTACAACCACATTGTAGGACCTTCTCCTTCTCCTTTTAACGTCTTCCTACCAAATAACCTCATTAAAATGCTCCTCTGAACAGCTGTTTTCTGATCATCTCTGCTTTCATCCACTTAGAAAGAACCATATAAATAACGTAAAAAATTTCCTTTTTCCTCCAAAAAAAATGTTGTTTAAGAAACAAACATTGCATGTGGCTGCTTAGTAAATGTATTTTCTGATTCAAAGCAGAGCAACTCCATCTGCTCCATCTATGTGGAGTTCCAGTATTCAGAGAGAATATGTGAGAAAGCTGTCAGCCCTCAGTAAGAGTAGGAGGAATAAAGTATTATCACACAATTTCACTGAATTTCATAACTAGGCATAAACAACTGAGACTAATGCCCATAGCAAAGAAAATATTACACTTTTATTGGGTAGTCTTTTTCAGCAAAGCACCCACAACAGGAAGTTCAGCTGTACAACAGGGAAGAGATTAGGACATGGAAGTCTTAAAGATGTCATCTCTCACCTCAAGTATTGAGCCCCTCAAAACCAGAATATCAGACCTGAGCAAGGACAGTGGAAGGTAACAGGGGAAGTGACAAACACTGGTGACACATTAACTAAACAAAAAGGCGAAATAAAGCAGCAGGAATTCCCACACTGAGTTATTCCCTGTTTCTCTTGGATTTAAAATGCCTTTTAAGTAAGATTATCACAGGCTTGTCATATCCTTCAAAATTTTACTTCTGAGAAAAAGCCTATGAAGGTTCAAATGGTTGTTTACTTGGCAGTCCTTGAGCCAAATACTTTTTCAAACTTAATGGTGTAGGAAAAAATATGGCTGGTTCCACGTACAAAACACTTTAGCTGTTTGAATAGGAACAGGAAAGAGGGAGGTCCTCATATCTTCAACTTACATCACCACAAGAAGCATGAAAAAAACACATCAAATACACATGTAAAAAACCACATTTTCCCTGCTGTTGCCTTGTCTACATTACACATACAGGATTTCTATAGACAGGGGAAATAAAGGATCTGGATGCAATAGAAAACAGCGGACATGACAACAGAAAAGGCCAATTCTTGAGTGCACGTTATAGAAGTCTCTAATGTTTGAATCGTTTCATGAACCTTGATCCACTCTGCATTTTTATGATCCTTTAGAATGATCAATATTTCAAATCAGATAAACCTCTTGTTCCCAAGCCATCCTTATGCAAATTAGGCTTACAATATCAGTACTCTGATTATAATTAGTTACCGGTACCTCTCTTCCTTTATCTGTACAGATATTTACAGGGCACTGTCCCTTCCCAGTATTGTCACAACAGGGTTTAATATGAACACCCTTCCTCCTGCATATCTTTGGATCAGAGATATCTTAAAATAGCCTCACAGACATATTAAAGTGCACTAACCTCCCGTGCAGAAAGAAAGAAGCCATGCTGTACATCACCAGCCTTCAAGGACAAATCTAAAGGCTTCTCTGTGTCCTGCTTTGAGCCCTCAGCTTATCATTCATAATGAACTTTTCTGCCAACAGGCACAACTGTCAACAGGTGACAAATCATTGCATCAAATGGCAATTTTTCACTTTTGTTGCTCCACTTTCCTCTCTGGCATCCTCTTCTAGGATATATATTTGCTGTGGAAATGAATGCATGATGTATTTCCAGCCCTTAATTTCTCCAAATTCACTTTCCAAATGACGCAATGAACTTTCGGTTTTGCTCTTACTTGGGCAGAGGGTGATGGGACAAGGGGGAAGGGTTTTAAATGAAAAGGAAAGAGATGTAGATTGAATGTTAGCAAGAGAAACTTTACTCAGGGGGTAGGGAGGCACTGGAAGAAGTTTCCCAAAGAAGTTGCCCCATCCCCGGAGATGAACCTGCTGGCAGATGTTCACGTCAACGGAAAACAGAGATTAAAAGGGATCAAGGCTTCCCAGATGTTTGTACAGTTGACACCTGCAGGGAAGTTCCCCAACATGGGACACCCTGGAATAGAGCAGGTTCTGGGATATAGAACTGGTGTTTGCACAGGGGTCCTGGGAAGCAGCCAAGGGAAAATTTGAGCGGAAAGAAACACACACACACAAGAATCATAGTTTTATAAAAAGCCTCACTGCTTTTGCTGTTCACAGAATGTTCGACGAATGACAGTTTTAAATAAGAAATTACACACTTTGTATGGTCTAAAAATAGCCAAACAAAACCTCTGGGAACCAAGTACTATCATGGCTTCATTCTTCTGAAGAGAGCAGCCCTGTGCCTTTTAAAATATGTACATTTTTTGAGCTCTTCCACTAAACCAGGTTGCTCTCAGCCCCATCCAGCTCACATTCATACAGCAAGGAAAGATCTAAAATGCACACTTTGTTACCAGAAAGCAGCAAAGGAAGGTGCACAAGTCCCTGTTGATTATGTACCTGATCACACCTTCCCTTTCCTCCACATCCTCATTTACCAAAACAGAGCTTCTGGCCATTTCCCTGGCAATATTTCCAACTTCCTGATCACATTACCAACACAATTTGAGGAGGAAAAACCAAATGGCACACACAGAACTGTAAAAGATGAGACAAGGGATGCCATTAGCCTTCACCACAACCAAAATAAAAATCACATTCCAAACTACCCGTCTGCCAGGACAGCAGCACTTGCACCGATTATCTCAGACCATCGTGAACTAACAAACCCAGAAGTGAGAGTTGTTTATACCTGACTTTTGTCTTGACATTAACAGTGCTTTTAAGTGGGATTTTTTTTGTTGTTGTAAAGATTAATAAATCAAGAAACACACACAAGCAATAGTGTGGCAGCCTTCACACACCCTGGGCAATTATGCTTGCAGAGAAGATGAATAGGCAAACTCTTTCAGCAGGATGAAATACTAAATTTTCCACAATGAAGGATTTGCTGCTGCCTTGCAGTGAAGGGGAGTGAGAGAGCGATGGGGAAGTGAGTCAGGAGGGAATTCCACATGTGATTTACTAACACATTCACACCGCATTTACAGCCATTAAGGCAATCCTTCCTCCAGAGGCACCCCGGAGATTTCCTCTAATGCTTCCACTGGGATTGTCGGGAATGAATCCTCGCAGCTTCGCGGGACTGTTATGCTGTGACTGTTTGCATTGTCGTCCCTCTCTCCTGCACATAAGTGTAATTCTCATTACAGATAAAGAGGTCGTGTGGAAACAATTGAAGCAAAGTAAAATTACAGATTGCTGGTCAGTAGCATTAGCTGTTTACGCCATGCTATGCAAGGATTCATAATTTGCAATTGCCAAATCGCTCAGAAGGTCATCCCACACCGAGGAAATGCCAGCTGTCACCACCAGGAGCTGGTGTGCACATTTCGGATTGGGAAAAAAAAAAAAGAGAATTAAAATGGGAACTGAGTGGGTGGACCAGCAATGGCCCTTTCAGCTCCACCACTGATGGTAAATAGAGGCAACCACACAGTGAGTGCCGGTATAAATGAGGGTCTGACCTATTTCTTGCTCATTTCTGTTACACTGCGAGTTCTGCTATATGGATACACACCACACTTCAAATAAGCATCTACCCAATTTCTACAAAGGCACTGGAAACACATTTTTAATTTCCAAACTGGAAGGAATAAGGGAGTGTCTTTACAAACAAATGGCTGGTAAGGATAAGACCTGAGTCTGCTGGTAAGATAACTTTGACGCTGTGAGACAGAAGAAACAACGGGTAGGATTTCCATAGGAATTTCCCTAGTTAGATTTACCCAAAACTGTGTTAATAAACTATAAGAACAGAGACACAAGAAGAAGAAAAGGGGGATGTACATCAGGGATGTCTGTATTAGGGGGGGATGTACATTAATTAGGCGTTCTGGAAAATCTGTACCTCTCGAGTACCTCAGCCAACGGGGAAAGAGAGAGGGAAACTGCGGCCGGGAATTCGGATAAAAGAGGCTGCGTCCTCTGTCAGTCTGAGAGACCCCATGGGAAATGCCCAAAATGCCCATGAGCTCTCCCTTTATTCATGAATAAAGCTACAAGACTCCTCTGTCTCCTTTTTGGACATACACCTCTGGCGTCTGTGGATTAATTTTCCTGACAAAACCGACTTCCGCCTTGATCAAATAAACGATTAAAAGACGTATTCTTACTCACAAGGAAGCCCTTCAAAACAGGATAACATACAAGCTGATATTTAGGGCACACATTCCTTTAGACTGCAAAAAAAATTAAATTCAGGATTAATAAAGCAAAGCAAATTACTCATTTCTCCCAAGCCCGACTTAAAACTGTATTTTCCAGGCAAGACAAAGGGTGTACATGGGTAAGGAAGGAAATATTTCTATATACAGAATTCAGGGTTTTTTTCTGCATGCTGTTGCTGGATTGAAGACACATTTTTCAAAAGAAAGAAAAAGAAAATAGAAGAAAAAAAATTATAAAAGCAGGCAGAACTTATTTATTGAAATATCATAATTGGTCATAGTATGCAGCATTCATTTAGAAACTGTCTTGGGCTTGCTAAATTATATATAAGGCTTACAAGAGATGAAATATTTGAAGAACACGGGTGTTTTTTATCCTCAGAAGCTGAAAAAAAAAACCCTTCCTCACACTGCAGAAAGCCGAACGCACCATCAGAATGGATGGAGCAGTAAAAATGAACGTCAGTCATTACAGCACGTAAAAGAGCAATCCACACATCACAAAAACCAGGCGGATAAATGGATCCCCTCCCTTGGTTTGCCAGAGTCAGAGCTGGCCACTTTTTAGGGTACGCTGGAGAACTTTATGAATTTGATTTTTGGAGCACCTCGAGGAGCAGTCGGGAGATTTTGTCTGGGGACATAACCGGTGACCTCTGATCAGCTGTGGGCATTAATCTAAATTAACGCATGCCCATGGTTAGAGAAATTCTGTTTAACAGCCACAGAATACTCTTTGAGAGGTCAGCATCACACTGTAATACTGATATAAATAAATCACATTGTAAGTACTGAGGTAATAATGACCCAAATAATATTGAGGCAGGAATTTTTTTCTTCCAGATTTGGTCATATAAAGTCTTTTTTCTGGTTTTTGGATTGTTTGTTGTTGGGTTTGGTTTTTTTTGGGGGGGTTGTTGGTTTTTTGTTGTTGTTGGTTTTTTGTTTTGTTTTTGTTGTTGTTTTTTGTTTGTTTTGTTTTTCGTTGTTTGTTTTTTGGCTTTTTTGTTTTGTTTTTTTGTTGTTGTTTTTTTGTTTGTTTTGTTTTTCGTTGTTTTTTTTTGCTTTTTTGTTTTGGGTTTTTTTTTTGTTGTTTTGCTGTTTAAAATTATTCCTATTTTTTAATCATAATTCTTGTCCTAGAAGTGAAATGAGAAACGCATCTTAAAAGAAATTAATTAAATGTGTTTTTGTTTATATGGCAGGAGTAGCTGGATGCCAGATAAAGAGCCTTTCTCTTTTTGGTCACTGGTAGGAATTAAGCTCAGCTAAAAGTGGAAGAAGTTTTTCAGTGCTATGTGAAGCAAGGTAGTGCCTTCATTCTGTTTAAAATAGCCAAATGCTGATGTTCAAATGAAAAAACAAACAAACAAACAAACAAACCAAAACAAAAAAACCCAAAAAAACCCAAAAAAACACAAAAAACCACAAAAAACCCCAAAAAGCAACCCAAAACAATCAATGAAGATATCATGCTTGTCAGTTTTAAGAGGGAATCTAGAGAAATTCCTGACACTTCCCATCAGATTTGTGCTGTATTTCCAGAGCTCTTTGCCTCCAGTTCCTCAGCTTTATAAAGCAAAAACTACACGTGGCTACATCTCAGTCAGACCCCCATCCACTAAAGTCCCCACCTGTGCAGCTCTGAAATATCCTGACCTCAAATTCTGCTTTTCACTGGGGAAGAATTCCTTGCATTAATAAGGAAGACGATTCTAAAAATTCTTTTCCATTTGGAGAAAATTAAAGACACATTAAGATATAAAAAGCATGCTTTCCTCTGATCAAATTTATTTGAGTTATATTAAAATGCTTAGCATACTACTTTATATATAATTTCATAATATATTATTTCTGTGAAGAGATTAAATTATTCTGCTGGATGTCTGAAATGTTTAAGAGTAGAATAAATTCCATTATGGCCTCTGCTCACATGACTTTCTTTCATTTTCTTTTCTTTAGTGCCTCTCAAGGATTGCAATTGTTTGGAAGCAATTGCTTTGGAAAAGTATTATCCAAAGGTTTGGAGAGATTCAGCCGTGGGTCCTCTTCATATTGATCAGGGTTGATGTGAAATATTTTTGTCACATGGGCACAGGGATGAATATATGGCAAATCATTAATATTTTTGGATTTCATTGCAAAGATCAGGGGGACAGGTTATTGGACAAAAAATATTACAGCATTAAGGACAATTTCATTCTTGTATATTAGTGGCAAATTATTCTTTATCAACTCAACCTTTATGCATTTTTTCAGCACTTTGAATCTACCCTGAGCTAGCAGGTGCTTTACAGTTTGCTCTTTTGTAAACTTACACAAATGCAGAACTTATTTACATCAGAATATATTAATTCTAACATTTTTCAAAGCCTACCAAAAACATGGAAGGAAAGATTTTTTAAAAATACAATTTACTAGAGCTCCAGCAGTCTAAACATAACTTTAGAATGAAGACATTTCAAGAGCTCCAACACCTTTTGTGACTTGTAGGGGAACAAATAATATTTCTGGCTCTGCTGCTGTGAACTTAGGGGGATAAAGATCAGATGTAATTTAAGCAGATGTCTGCCTCCATGGGAGGAAAGCTTAGCACCCCAATTTGGAAAGAAATTAAAGTAATATCCATTTTTTTAATATTAATTTCCGATTTCTCATCCAGGAAAAATATAGTCTCAAAGATGTAAACACTGTACTGCGAAAACTAAGTTTACCTTGATATTAAAAATTATATCATCAAGGAGTTAACATAGAGAAATCTTGTCATCAAAGGTTTTCCATAGACAAGCAGGAGAATTGAAGTACAACAGTAATTTCTGAGTACTGAGAAGGATTTCTCTCTCAGCCACAACCATGCATTAGCCCCTGATCACACTTTTCTTTCTGTAAATACAGACGTCCTTAAGCAGTGAGCCCAAAGTCTGAACAGAGCAGTTGGGTTTTTCAAGGCTCTGGAGAAGCAGAGCCGGTGTGTGAGCAAACCGAGCAGGAGCTGTAATTCAGGAGGGATCACAATTCCCGTCTGAAGGACTTCCCCAGGCAGCCAGCCCTGAGGGGTGAAAAGCAGAATAAGATTTTCTGGGTGAAGCTGCAGAGCAAGAGCAGAAATACAGCCTCAGCCCAGGAGATCGCTTTCCCTCCGCGGGGAAAAAAGGGAAAAATTCTCTCAGATCAGAGTCAAATGAAGGACATTATCAAACTGCTAATGCAGCCATGAGCACACAATTCAAATCACACGTGTTGCCTGGTCATTAAATCTAAAAGGTCTCTCTCTGCCTGTACCCAGCTCCTTTGCTGATATTGGCTATTTTCTCAGAACACATTTCCGCAGGAATTCTGTTTTCCTCCTCTCTCTGTGGCTCAGGTCGCGTTTGCCGGGAAGAAACCATTCCCAATGGGAGCACCTCAGGTTTGGTAACTCAGCTTGTTCACTGAGTAATGTAGATAGAATTAATTTATCCTTAATTACTTCCCTGCAAAAACGTTTTGATTCTAGGCCTAAGCCTACACAGGCCTAAAAGGCCTGGGCCTCTAACAACTTCAGCTAAAGTACTGTGGGTATAAAAATGTCATTTTGTTGTTTTCTACACAAAAATTGAAAATTAACAGGTCTTCAGAGCTCTCCTCAGCTTGGACAAGCCAGAGTTTCTGATATCTTGCGCTGGACAGGGAATCTACACCACAGGAACCCTTTGGGAATCGGCCACACCGACTCCAGCCAATACGGAATGTATGATTTCCTTCTTATTGAATTCCTTTAAAACAAGAGCCATGTAAAGCTTCCTTACTTTAAAGTTGATTAAGCCAGATGGTTCCAAAGACCCTTTCTGCAAATTCATTTCTTTGTAAGAAAGGAAGAAGGAAAAAATCCTACATTAATTCTCCAGAGCTATTAAGGAAACAAAGCTAACCTTCTTAAATTACTCAATGGCAATGAATATCTCTCAAAACATCTTCAATTAAGTAGTTTAATTTTCTGAATCCAGCTATTACCATCCCACACAAATTCTACTCCAGACTTTAGAAAATAATCTTTTTTTTCCTTTTCTAATTAACAATATTATCATAAATTAAAATCTATGTTGGGCCAAAGGTTAAAAATGTTATGGTTATGTACTGGTTCTGAAGTGGGAAGCAAGATTATTATTTTTCAGCCAACTACAGGCTTTTTATGATATTCAGCAAGTTAATTAAAGACCAAACAAAAAGAACCTTTCAGCTTTTTCTTTTCACCCTTTCTTAATACATATTAAGCTTATGGGGTCAGAAATAATTTCTTCTTAATTCTTCATTCAGAGCTTTATAGAATAGACATTCCTTCCACAATACCTCATTGTTCCTCAATACCAACACAATCTAGCAGCAATAGGAAAAATCTCCTAAAAAGTTGCCTTCAGGATAGAACTAGGAGAGGATATGAGAGAATTAGGAAAATTTAGACAAGAAGAATCCTTTAAAACCGCAGCTTTTAGTTCATTTATCATGTGAAATTATTTCAGTTGATTTTGTAACATTTTAGTCGCATTCATTCATCCTTCATTCATAACATTCATTCAACATTCAGTAACATTCATTCATCCATCCACACCAAAGCAACCTATTGTAAGCGGGAAACTGCAGTAAATAAAAAGGCAAATGGTTCAGCTGCTGTTTGTAATGATTTAAAATCTGTGAACAGCCCTTCTTTGTTCGAGGCATGGAAGGACATCCCGCGCAGCTTTGACTTCAGGTGCCAGGTGGGCAAGGGAGCCACGCCCTGGTCAGTGCTTTACACAGGACAATTTAACAGGAACAAGCAGTTTTTGGCTAGGATAAAGTGCAGACGGGCATGGAAGTGGGAGATGTTGGCTGGGAAATAGCACATAAAGGCTATACAAAATGCTGAGGTGTGTCTGTTCAAGAACTGTGACTCTGAAGAGTGAAAACAGTGCTGAGAGGCACCTCAGAGATCAGTCTGGCTCAGTGGCACACTAAGGAGAATAAAAGGGCTACATAGAAAGAGAAAAAAAAACAAACCCTACTCAAAACGCAGTAGTTCCTCCACTGACAGCTACACGCAGATTTACCCACCATCCTTTCGTTTGGGTGGAACTGTGGCCCTCTCTTTGTTTGTGTCACCATGAAGCTCTGTAGGCATTAAGGTTGCTGTTTGAGAATGTCACACCGTCAAGAAGTGAAACAGTGATGGAGGTTGTCAGAAAGTGAAGGAGGAATAGCTATCATGCTAAAGAAACCAGATAAATAATAGATGACAGTGTGTGTTCTATGAAACACTGTCAGGAGCATCACCTTCGCCATGACACAGGGTTTGGATCAGAAACAGAAATCAGCTTAAATATTCTCATGTGCTCTTAATATCAACTACATTAAAACTGCAGAAAATTTTGAAATTAATCTGTTACAAACATTCCTGGAAAAAGTATTTGCAAAGAGTGAATACCAACTTCAAATTAAATAGACCCTACAGACTGTTAAAAAAGTTGCAAGGAAATCCTATAAAATTTCTAGTTATATCTTCACAGTTCTTATTCCACCACTGAAATGATCCTTGAACCTGCTCCTTTTTTTCTGGTCTTAGATAAAAATATTTCCCTTTCATGATCGCTAGCTATTAAATTAAACACATCTATAATTTTAGTCGCAGGTGTAATGAGGAAAAAATAACCCAGTCACCTTAATCAAAGGCAGGTTTTTTCCACAATCTAGAGCTAATCTGAAAGCAGACAGATGGCTCTAAGAAACAATGCTTTTATCACACAACTGACAGATGTTTCTGAATGGTTTTTTGGTAATTGTCAGATAACCTTGCATGTCTCGTGTGTGAGCTCTCTCTTAGCTTCCAACTTTAACTGTTGCCATCTTTGCCTCAAAAAACTGAAGCCGACATCACCATCCTCAAACTGCATTTGCACTGTGGAAGCTTCGAGCAGCCTTGGGAAGGAAAAGCAGCTCCAAGAACAGGACTGTGCAGCTGTCTGAAGTCAAGGAGGGAGTCCTGGAGCTGCTTTCAGGTGACACAAAGCAGCTCAGGCATTGTCACAATCCTTAAGCCTGGAAATACATCCCTAAATAAGTTCTGCCTTTTTTTTTTTTTTTACTGCTTAAAGGAAGCCAGAAATATTACTGCTGTAGGACCAGTCCCAATTTGAGATCTTAAATACAAACAGAGATTAAGATTGCAAAGTTAAACATCAAATTAGGTTCAGCAGACCCTTAGGAAAACAGATGTGTGGTACCTTACACAGGTGTGGGAAAACTGGCAGCAAACATTCAGATGCCATAAATCTGAAGTGTGGCCAAAAATAATAGTAAGGGGAAAAAAGCATAGAACACTGGCTCAAGGACTGAAATGTAACAATTTGCATCTAAAGATTATGCAGACTCTGGAAATTATACTGTTATAAAAAGCTACACAATTCTATGAACTATTAAGTCAATGAAAAGAATACAGCTGTGTTCTTTAGGTGAAGATTTTGAGAGCTCACTTAAGTCCAGTCACACAGGAATTTTTGAAACATTCAACACTACTATGTATTATTTATTAGTCATCATAATGTGCTTTTAAACGTTTGTTTAGCACACCTCCTGCAGTAGTCTTTATTCTCTTCACATATTCTTCACCATAATACTGTGAAATTATTTAACTTATTGTACATAATGCATATTTAGCAATTATTTTTTCATAAAGCTGTGAATTTTGAAATCAGAGTTTCTTTTAAAACCTCACCATTTAATGACCATGAGAACCAGTGTATCTGAGATATTTCAGTTATTTCACTGTGCAGTGAAATCATACTGGTATTACAAATGCTGGCAAATACTAAAATCTGTAATGCGTGATTGACCCAGCCAGATTCATTCATGGAAAAACTCTGACTTCAACAAAAATCTGTATACTCTTGAAAAAGTATAAAATCAGCCTGAACTGACCAAAATTCCATCTAGAGCCATATTCTGAATTATGTCAACTGAGATTCCAGCCCGCTGACAGCTACGACTGCATTTCCAGCAATGTTTTTGTATTTCTTTCTCATGAAAGCTTTGAATTGAAGAGGACTTCGAAACAACTGGGACAAAACCCCCCAAGTATAGAATTTTTTCCTCATTTAAAAAGATAAAGTCATAGATACTTACTGAGCACAGTAAAACAGGTTTATACTAAGGATTTTATTCTTTTTATCCACTCAGGCCAATGGAGGTATTTGTACTAAAGCCTGTGGATATTTGATCAGCTCTATAATCCACTTGGTGCAACAGCCAGGTTTACACAAAAGAAAATTATATACACAAAAATCAAGGTTTGGTTTTGTGTTTGTTATTTTTTCGCAATATTTCTGAGAACAGAAAGCTGTTAGAAAATCCAGACTATCTCTTGCCAGTGAAGTAATAGCAATTTGGAGAAGGGAGAAGACGCAGTAATTATTTCCTGTGAAGAGAAGCTCACTCAATAGATAGGAGGGCAGTAATTGAGATGAAATCGAGCATTTCCAAATGACAATGAACAGCAAGAAAAGTTCACAAAGCTCTTCTGTGGAGAGTTCTTTTTAGGCCTGTCTACAGAAACAGCCCCAGGGGCATTTATCTGGGGTGGTTTCCATTTCAAGCACCAAGTTTGTTTCCTTTCTGAAAATCAGAAGCCTCGACCTTGTTTAGGATTTGCAATGACAACTAAAATGAAAATTATCAACCAGCTGTGGCTGCATTATTCCGTCTGCAAACTACCCAACTTTGAAATACTGGCGTGTAATACTCACAGTCACCTTAGACCTTCTAGAATCATTATCTTATCCAGATTTCTCTGCTATCCAGGGACTTCTGTATTTGTGTAAAGTAATGGAAAATGGACATGTATGAAATCCATACTTTTTATAGGCTGCTCCCTAAAATCATAGTTCTGAATTTGCAAAGTTAGGTGAATAAGCAAGAGATTTGAAGTGCACTGACACAATGAAAACCAAGCCCTTTAATTATCCGCTGAGTGGTGGAAATTCCCATGCAGACAAGCACATCTTCAGCTGCACAAGCAAGTGCAATGCAGAAAGCAGACCAAAAAAAAATATCTTAGATCAAAATAATTCTACAGGTCTCCCATTTCTTTAATACAGATCTGAAATTACGTACATTTAGATTAAGGCAGAGTAATAGGACAGAATATAGAGTAGTATTTTAAATGACTAGGATAGATGAAAGCTTTGAAAGTAAGGTTTTTTTCCTCTCAAGAATATTCATCCTTGAATTTTTTCCCAAAACGATACCAGTCACTCCATCATTGTCCTTCTTAATCAAATACAGAAATTAAATCAGAGGCACTGATGAGGAAAACCTCAGCAGAAATGTACTTAAGCTTATTACATACTACTTTCTGATTAGAGACCCAACATCACAGATCCAGATACATGATTATATTTTCAATTTGGGATGACTGATATGTTTTATTTTCATTTCAATAAATGAAATTCCTATCTAAAAACTAAAATGTAAACCCGAACTGAACTGCACTCCTAGGATTGCAGTTTTACAGAAAACTATACTGGTACAGTGTTAAATTTTCATGTTTGTGTGTTTCCTATTTATATATTTAAGTTGCTTTTTCTCAAAAAGGTGTGAATGGATTTCAAGAATTCATGGAGTCAGAAAAAGGATGCAGATTACTTAGATAGTGGAAAACGGCTTTTGGGAATGAACAAGGTATTTGGAAATTACAGGGTCCGCTATTCCACTCCTTATAAATACAAATCTCATTTTTAAATACAAAGTAATATGGTAGAGTGATTAACCCCAGTTTGCATTTGATATCTTTCTGTAGCTCTATTTGCATCTTATTTTTGAGCATCCAAAGAGATAGTCTCAGTGGAGGTAAGAAAAATAATGGTCCTGTATTTGAAACATTTATATTTCATTTTTCCAGAAATTGTCTGTCATACAAGAGACTCTGTTGTTGCGAAAATATGGAATCTTTGTAAGATACTGTTCTACATATAGGAAAAAAAAAAAATATATGCAGAAATAAATATAGTTCTAGTATGATGTATGGCTTATAAATCCATAGTATTATGAGTGCCTTATTAATCAGTTATTCTAAGAAAGCAGGTCTCTTCAGTGTATCATTGAGTAACTTCATCATAATATGGATGCTGCAAAAGAAACCCTTTATTAAAATTAATTTGTTAATAGGTTAATTAAACTTTTTAGTTGATTGGCTGTTAGTTAATTTTCACTATGTTTTGCCACAGGATCTGCAACATTTCATACCAAAAGACATCATATCTTACAAGAGCCCTTCCTACGCTGGTTTGATCATTTGTCCTCTGGTGAAAATGTGAATACTTAGGCACCAAAGTAAGTAAACCTACAGGCTTTGAACTGCAAAATTTACCTCCTAATTCTCCAGCTGGAAGGAAAATATTCTAGGCAAAAAAAAAAAAAAAAAAAAGGTGCTCTACACTGACGCAATCTCTCCTGGCACAGGAAGGAAAATGGATCCCACTGCTTTCATATTTAACTTAGACACTCAAACTTGCACGGTCACCTTGTGGTCTTGGCTGAGGTAGAGGGGAGAACACTTTGGGGAGCAGAAGCTTCACTCTGCTGAATCCCTTCCCTTCTGCAGAGTGCAAGGAGCCATCCGTGAGAGAAGCTGCACGGATTCATCCCGCTCCAAGGACAGGGAGTTTCAGCTGCCAGGTAACGGGCTCCACGAACAGCCATCTGCTGCTGCATGTGGCCCTTGCTTGTTCTTCCTTTGGTTTCCAGGCCTGGTGAGAAGTGTTTCTGCCCCTCCCTTCCCCTGGAAGGCTTGGCATGGGACACACAGAAGGAACACGCAGGAATGCACGCAGCTGCTGTCTGGATGGCACTTTTTGGGCCATTCTTTGGGAAAACAGCACGAAGGCAGGCCACAATTGTAAAATTAAAATGATCTCTTTGTAGGAGGACTCCCAACTAACTCCAGCTACCGTTCCAGTCATGTATCCACAGACTGACTTCAGTGCTCCCTAGCAACGCTCCCGCCCCACAGCTTCCACACCTCTCCACAACTTGTGTGCATGGTGCCAGAACTGGCACTTCCTCAGCCCTTTCTCTGCCCAAGGTTTTCCCTCCAAAGCCAGATCAGTGGGCTCTTATGTACAGGACAGCTGGTCCATGTCTGCTGCCATGCTGAGCCAAATCTGCCTTTTCCACAGCTCCTTCCAAGCGAACAAATGAGAGCAGCAGTAAATCCACCGGCATTGCTCTCCACCTGGATACAGTCCATTGTGGTGGAGAAGGCACAGGGCATTGCCCAGTTGCAAGGGACATTATCTGGGCATCAGATACCTCCAAGGGGCACAGCAACAAGGACAGTGCCAGAATTCCTTTCTTCCTCCTATGTCAGAATTCCTGCATAAAACAGTATATAAGACTAAGTATCCAACTTACATTAAACTCATAAATTATAAAATATACCCTTGTGAGTCTGCTCCTCTAACTGCTTCAAACACAGCTCCCCTGAATCAAATGATTTTAAATGGCTTTTTCACAAAATCCTGGGTACATCCTTGTAAAGAGACAATAATGGGACTGGAAGGAATTACTTGCAGTGAGGCTGTGATGAGATTAGGCCTTGGCTGTGACCCTGGAAAGCACGACACACGTGTGCCATTAAACCTTACATCTCAATGCCATACTGTGGCACCATTCAAAGGCTGAAACCTTTGCAAGTCTGAGAATTAAACTGATTAGATAAAAATGGAAGGGATCTACTTGCTGCCTTCTCAATAACAATAAATAATAATATTTTTTAAAAAGCTACGTAAAAAAATATTGTACGAGAAGATGAAATTGTCCAACACATTAAGTACTAAATTGGGCTTGAAGACTTTTGAATGGTGAATCAAATGCTACATGCAGTCCTGATTGCTACATCCTTTTTCATCAAAAGAGCTGACCCCCAAAGGTCACAACAAGGAAATCTATCGATTCCAAAGTGGGCAGGGCTGAAGGACTACACATGGAGCCACAGAAAGCTGCAAGGTGACTGCCACCCCTCAGCCACTTCTATAATTGCCTGCACACAGAAACGAGCCAAAAGCACTTTTGCACCTGCTTTGCAGGCAAACAGCTTGGCTGGATGATGAAACTCCCAACAAGAGAGCTGAAATCCCTAGGTGTCAGATGGGAAGTGTAAAATGAGTGACAGAGTTGTGATGCACTGAAACTCTTCCTGGGGGATTGCACGGAACGGGAGAGGTGCTCATGTGCACATTGCCACAGGCAGCAGCAGAGCTGTCACCTGAGGTGCTCTGCAGCTGGGGGTGACCCACAGAACCTCCTGCTGCAGCCTCTGCTCCATAAACACCGGCAGGATTTTGAAAGCTGCCTCTGTCACCTCACACCAGCCCCCAGAGCCTTTGGGTCTGGGCAGAAGGCAGCTGTGGCCAGGAAGGGTGCACTAGCCCTGCTCGCAGCTCTTGCTCTGAAATGCAGGTGGGATGTGAAGGGAGGATTTCAAGGCAGAGCTCAACCAATACTCAGCTGAGTACTCTGCAGAACACGTATTTGGATTATTGCTATGCTTTGCCAACAATTATACTCCTCAAGCAGCAGGACAGGAGGAGTCTGAGCCTATGGAGCAGAAGAACAGGGGCCAGAGGGAACTGGGGTTGCACCCAAGCAGAAACAGGCAACAGAATAAACAGGTCTGAAGAGGCCAGAAATCCAAGAGCTGCCCTATCATAACATTCCCTGGACTGTGTAAAGCAAAAGAATCACAGGATCCTGCTGCATTTATCCCTGCTCACCTCCAGACCTGTGAAGAGAAGGGGAAGAAAAGAAGGACCACTCTCAAGGAGGAAATGACACAAAGCATCCCAAATCCTCTATCAATGGGGATCATGCAGCAGTAGAAATGAAACCAGAAGGTACAGCACACATGCTGTTTGCAGATCCACACCTTTACACACACCTAATGGAGCAATTCCAACTGAGACGCTGAAGATAAGGAGTCACTTCTCATTTCCTTGCTGGTTTTGCTTTTGTAAAATACACACTTTCTTCCCATTAAGCTACGGAGATTATTTTCTTTGAGACAAATTATTACCAGACTGCTATAGTTCAGAAATGTAACTCACCCCTCTAATATCCTATCAGAAATTAAGGTTTTATGACAATGTCTCTACAGAGCAGCACGGCATTATTGGTCTGAAGAATGAAAACACGGATTACATTCTCTTTGCTCATTGAAGCTGTCTGTCACATGAAATACAGATACTGTCAATAGAATGATTAACTGCAACGACTCAAAGATAGCTAAGGATGTTTGCTGATGTTTGGACGGTATTTGTTGCCTTTCTAATACTCCCTGAAAGAAAAGTCATAAATGACAGACTCCTCCGATTACAATCAAAGAACAAAAAAAATCCCTATATTAATACGGGTATAATTTGGAAAACATTGTTTTTCCATGGTTCAGTGATAATATAATTTTGTACACCCTGCATGTTAAATCCTTTCAAAAGTGCTTACCTATTTTCTGCCTAGGGCATTAGAATACATGGCTTGATAACTAACAAACAAACAAACATAGCCCAGGGTGATAAACTTGAAAAAGCAGGCAATACACCATTAATAAAGCTGGATCCAGATTTCGTGATAGAATTTATTCCACTGAAGTTTGAATCAGGGCATTGAAATAAGGTATGAAATACAAACCAGCCTTAACATTTGATGTACAAAAATCGTCTGACCTATGGGTCAGAAGATTTTGATTGCATTTGGGTTCATCTGATCTGTTTCAGGAAAAAAGAAAAAACAAAAAAAAAACCTCCAAACAACTCAGCCCAAACCATTTTTGGCTATAGAAAAGATCAATAGGAAAAAAAGACTATAGTTACTTCAGGAGCATCTGAGCCAGGTTTAAGTCCATGATGGAAAAGATGTTTGAAAAATGCTGTAAAAAATAGTTTTATAGTAGGGTAGTCACTATAAGTAGATCAAGATAAACCTGTGATTCAGTTTTTTGATGTTCTGCAGTGCAAGTTCAGACATAAAAGAAAATTGAGTCTATTTTGCAGAGAGCAGTAGGAACTAGGAGGCGGCTCTGTCCTGGAGTGACTGAAATGAAAGTAAAAGGAGGAGCCTTACACACTGGGGGTGGGAATTCTTTTATGACAGAAGAAACTGATGAAAATGAGCAAAAAACCCACATAAAGTCAGACAGGCCTGGAAGCATGACTCAGAAAAGCCTTTACTCAGCTTCTCCACGTCTCTAAACTGATCCATGGGGTGACAGCATGCCCCATTTAAACCAGGAAATTCAATCCAGACTGTGCCACTATTTACCGTCTACCTTAAAATTTCAGTGTTGAGTTTCTTCGTTCCTTTAATCTGTCTCATTCTCACTAGAGTTTTGTCCTGTTCATTTTCAGAATTCAAGCAGAGGCAGGATTATTTGGGCAGTGCCTGGCAAAGCGCCGCACTGTGGAAGGGAGCCATGGGGTTCTGCAGGAAACAGAAGGGCAGCAAGAAATGCCCTCAGGATTGGGACAGACACAAAGCCTGAAAATGGCAGCATTTTTGCCGAAGTTTTGATAATTTTCATTCTAAAGGAGCACATGAGATTTAAAAAAAAAAAAAAAGAAAAATCTCAGAACTCACTTTTCTTCAAGGAAAATCTATTAATGAGTCAACCACCAGCTAAAGCGGAGACTGACTCTGTGACCTACCCCGTTAAATATGCCAGTGGCACACTCTGATGCTGGCATTTCTTAACTTGATTCTTGACTTAAATGCCCTTTTAACGTGCTCATTAGTGAAATTTTCTAATTAAAAAATGCAACAGCTAAAAAGACGCCCTCTCCTACACGAGTCACATGGAACCAACCTGAACACCTACACGGTTCATTAGCTGAACTGGCGATTTTAGAGATCCCAGAGCAGTTCTCCTCCACTTTGGCTAATTGAAAAACTTGTAACAGAAGTAGGCTGTTATCTTTTTTATACACCTGTCACAAAAGGCAGAGCATAATTTATTCTATGGAAATAAAGTTTTTGCTGCCTAGAAAACCTCAGGAATACAGAGGTTTTGCAATAATTTGGCCATTTTAAAGAATTTTGGAGGAAAGTGCTGCCGTAAGATTATCTGCCCCCTTCAGACACCTCCTACCTCCTCCTTTTTCCACCCTTCAGCCGCCTGCCATGGTCCCCTGCACATTAGCGCATCACTCGCTTTCATACCCTGTTCTATCTCATTTTTCTCGTGCCAAGTTCTCACCCCACTTCATTCAAACCACTCTCTCCCTCTTCAGCAACATCAGGACCCTACAAACACAATACCATTCCCACATGGAAGGCATTATGCGAAATGCAAATTTTATCTGCATTTAAGTGCGTGAGCCCCCCCACCTGCTTCCCATATGATTTCCATAATGTGCTGTTGTGCAATTTTTCTGTTGGTTGGGGTTTTGTTTGTTTGTTTGTGTTTTTATTTTGTATTCATCTTTAGCTTGCACCATGGCAATCTTTCACCGCTTGTGGACAGACATCAACTTTTCATCTTCACAGCTCCAGAAACCAATCCCTATCACTCTTCCATCTCTCTTGCATGACACTCTGGGGCTGGTTTTGGCCGAGTTAGACCTAATTTTCTTCACATTAACTGGTGTGGGGCTGTTTTTTTCTCACCATACAAATTTCTTTTAATTGACAATTTAAATCAGTTTTGCTCAAGTCGAGTCTGTTTTGTCTGTGACTGTAATTTGACAGTGATCTCCCTGCACTTATCTCCACCCATGAGCTTTTCTTTGATTTTCCCAGCCTGAGCCGACTGAGGAGCAGGGGTGTGGCTGAGGGGCGTCCCACAGCCAGCCAAGGCCAAACCACCACAAGACCTTCAGAACCTGCAGAAATTCAGCCTCAGTGAGGACTGGAATCCCAGCGAGCACAGCCAGAGCCTCCTTCTGCTTCCACACAGCGTTTGTGAGCCAAAGGATCAACACTAAATACCCCACAGAGACTGCACTGATTACCCAGAAACTGTAAAAGCAATATTCAAATTATTTACTGTTCATTCAACAAAAAAGGATACTATGGGATTTGGGTACATAAAATTGTATATTTTATGTTGAAAGGATCATTAAAAAATGTCAGTATTTCTTGTGATTCAGAATTTAAAGCATTATGGATGCATTTCGGTGTTAAGATGAAGTTTCTTAGCCCCTGGAGTTATGAAAAAATTCATCCCTATATGATACAATTTGGTGCAATCTTATCAGTGCTACTGCTTGCTCAAGGTCTCTTCCTACAGGAATGCAGAAACCACACTTTAAAATAGATGTTGGCTTCCCTATCCATCCCCACAGGCTTGCTGACCGTATCAAGAACACAAAACCTGCTCATTTACCAGTAACAACCATCCTACTGAGTGGTCTGATGTATTTGAATGTCAACATTCTTTTTATCTCTGCCAAAAACAAAGCACTTATCAGATATACAGAATGGTGATGTCTCCAAAAGCTCTCCAAAGACCTAAGGATCACATTATTCCCAATCCCATAAGTAACGATAGCAATCCTGATAGAGAACTTTTGTTACCTACAACGCTGGTGCCTTAAGATCTAAAATTTAGGTACAGAGCAGCCTGAAGCTTGTTAGCAGCAGTTATTTTCTGTGCCAGGCCATGCAATTCAAAAAGGTGCTCCTTTCCAGATCCTGGACAGCTCAGGAGATGCTGAACACAGAGACAGGGCTTCAGGAGAGATACAGCCACACACTCGATAGCCAGAGACAAAATAAAGCCATTTTTTGATTGGAACCTGGAAGAAAGGTAATCATCACTTAATACCTCACATCAGACACAATTTGTCCAGGCACAAGAAGGCTGAGACCCAATGTCTTTCTCTCTCTGAAAGAGATTAAACCATTACTGAGCATATTTACTGTCTGGCAGTGCACAAAGTTGAAAGAGCTACCCACGCTCCTCTCAGTGAAACGATGACATCTTGCTGAAAAGAACTGAAGATGTGTGAAAAAATCAGGGAATCTGGTGCCCAAGCTCTCTTTCTCTGTTTGTATCTGAGGATAAAGCATATGAAACCTCCCCTCTCCTCCTGCTGTGGCAATCTGGTACAGAACAGCCACAAGTGCACACGCTCAGCTCACTCTGAAGCTGTTTTACCCATTAGGACCTGCCAAGGATCCCTGCAGCACCACAGAGCTTCAGATTCCTGACTGCGCTTAGGGAGGGTTTAGGTGTTGAGCTGATCAGACTGAAGTAATTACAGCCAGGAAAATGTGTAAATGTAGCAATTTTGAAAACTCTCACGTCGAAAAGAGCCACTAATGAACTTAGACTGACTCAAGAGTTCATTGACAACTGACTGGAGGCTTTCAGGAGCCAAAGGTTGGATTGAGAAGCTTCCATGTTGTCAAATGGCACGGGATCCTAAGCCAAATCCCTGCAGAGACACCGAGAGGTGGAGCTGCTCATTCCCTGATGGCCACACGACTCCACCAAGCGTTAAAGCCTTGCGTGGTGATGAATACTCAACCCCCAGCCTGTCCTCACAATACTTATGTTCCTTTTAACGAGGTATGCTCAGAGAGCTCTTGCAATAATTCCTGAATTCATCCTCATCCTGCAGGAAAGATGAGCCCTCTGTGACAGTGGCTGTGCATCTCTTTAGGGAGCTCTTTTCTGGTTTTCAGTGACATTCTCCACGGAATTACAAGACACATTCAAAACACAAGACCAGAGCAAGGCTTAGATTAGAGACCAAGTAACTCTTCTTTAGATTAAAGTGAGTCTTGGAAGGTTTATTTGATCTACAAAAGGTTTATTGATCTACAATATTTGATCTTCAAAGCCCATTGGAAAAAATGGAGGAAGGGCTTTCCAAAAACTGGGAAGTTCTTTGCCCTCACCTGCATTTTTGTTCCAGTCCTTGCACATAGTTTAAGTTAAAAACAAGATGTGTGGTTACAAATTAAAATGAAACGAGAATCAGTCTCACAGGACCCTCTGCTATCATTTCACCTCAAATGTTTTTAAAATACAGACTGCTTAGCTCATCAGAAATGCAACTCTGTCCTTGGACATGAACATCCATCGAATGTTAGAGCTGATAGTTCTATCAGCTAAACAGAAAGATATTTTCTTCCTATTATTCAACCCATTTTTGCTTAAATTAAAATATTAACATGAAAAATCAGTTTTTCTCTGAAAATACTCCAGAGGCTTTGTGAATTAAGGTAACACTGAGTACCACAATCAGAAAAGTGTTTAAAAACAATCATACTCTTCACCACAGTCATCACAAAATTGGAATCTCCTGAAAAAGGAAGAGAAACTTTGCTTTTAACCTATCTTCCCACACTTCATTTAGCTGCATTCTGAAAATTAATTCTATTCCCTGATGTGAATTTCCCTTGCCCATCCAACATTTCAAATCTACATAACTTAATCTATACACTAATGGACTCCTAATTTTCTGGGGTAGTCAACCACATAAGACACTAACACAGATCATTAAAAGAAGTGGAAAATCTAAACAAAGACATAACAATTAATTCTGTGCAAGCAATAGCTCCACCGCAAACCTATGAAAAAATATTTATAGCATTGTTTTTCCCAGCAGAGTGTAATTTCAATAGCTAATTCTTCCACCAGTTTATTTTATGTCTGTCACATCTTCAATGTTTTAAAGAAACAGTCTCTAAATCTGTCCAAATTTCTGAACTTTTTTTGGTTGTCTTTCTGTTAACCAGAATTTAGGCAGATTATTCAGTCAGTCATTCGGCCTTGCTTCGCACCTCTAAAGTTAATTCCCAGGGCTGTTTTATTTGTCCTCAGACACAGAATTTCATTGCACTACACCACGCTGGTAAGGGCTTGGGATAGGGAAACTTCATCTACATGCAGTATCAAAATTCACAGGAAAAGTGAAACTTTTCATTAAAAACTTTCCAGTCCGCTCTTTGTTAAAGTAACTCACCAAAGGGCTAAGACTGACTTCTGGAAATTGCTATTATTGGCTTCTCTGTTTTAAATGGGTGGGCACAAAGGAACCCGTACTGTGGGAATAAAATTGCTGCCTTATTTAAGGGTCAATGGAAAGCTTGAAGCCACTGTTAAATCAGAGAGCAAAAGTGAATCAGAAAAGCACCAATAAGGATAAAATGTAATTTTACTTGGAACAGAAAATGTGTACTTGATTAATTGTAATATGCAGTAAAATATGCAGTACAAAAGTGTCAGGAGCACCCCATTTACCAGCTAAAATCCCAGGATGAGAAGCATTTCCCCTTTGTTTTTTAGGGTTTTTTAATTTATTTATTTTTATTTTTTTTTGGTACACAGATGACTTGATTCGTCATCTCTGGCTGCCCTCTAGTATTCACATTGGCTGAAAAATATTGCATTATCTACTCCTGGTAATCAAGGTTCTTTCTTTTTGATAAGCAATTCTAGATAACTCATGAAATGTTATTCCGGGCAAATGAATGAACTATTTTCTTTTTTATTGCATTTCTTTCAGGCTGTCATGGTCTAGAAAGCAGCATTAAGGCATGCATATCATTTAGCACCAAGGAATCTGAATTGTTCTGTTTTCATTTCACCAAGCTCAATGTACATCCTAGATATTTATAGAGGTAAATAACATTCTTCATGAAGCGCAGCATCAATTTCATCAATACAGCACTTCCAATACAAGCAGATTGCTCCACTGAATTTTAAATTTGTAAGATAAAGTGTGTTTCCTCAAAAAAATTTCCCAATAGTGTTGTTTTTTGGTTTTTTTCCCTGAAGGCGTATTTTCTTCAGCCATTCAAATAAATATAAGTGTGGCACCCTCCAATTTCTTTGTTCAGCATTCCTATTTCTTATCTACATTTTAATCAATTTCTCCCATAATTACCTATATTGTCAAAACACATGAAATCAAAAGCCAGAATGAATGAGCCTTGTAGTTAAGGAATAGTTTTATTCAGAACCTATTTTTGTTGCCAAATGGGTGTAGGTGGGCAAGGTATGTCAGTAAAGCTGATGCCGCTGTTGATTGTCTTCAAATGTGATTGTGTGTGTTTCAGCAGGTGCCTCCTAGACTCTGCAGTTTTCCAGAAAAAAATAAAACTGACGTTAAAAAGCACATAATTGAGTTACAAACTAATGTCCAGATCTAATGTCTATATTAGGTCAAAGATTCGGTTTAAACAGTGTATTCTTTCAGAGTTTTACAACAAATACAATTTCCATACAGCATGGGGGAAAAGGAAGAATGTGCTGAAATGTAAAACAAAAGTGCCTTTTGTTCCCTTCAGAGTCCTTTCACTCATCTCCTTTGTTAAGGTCCTTTCACTGCCTGTTAATTAATTGCTGTGATTGAGGTCAAGTTTGAGGATGATACGGGGTTAATTTTAGACTCTCTGGAGTGCAGACTAAAACTCATTACTGTTCCTGACGCTGGAATGTCAAGTTAGGCAGACCTATAATATCGCAGGCTCTCAAGGATATTGACCTTTCTGCAAAGAGCTGCCTTGGCCTGGGTCATGCAGGTCTGTGCTTACAGCACTTCTTAAATTTCTTTGCTTCTGTTGCCAGATTATAAATTACAAGTGAGAGCTCAGTGTTTCTAATTAGTCTGGTGTTCTCCAGGGGGGCTGGTGGATGTAATGCAGAAACACATGTAACTAACTACCACTCCAAGTGCTTTTAGCAGAAAGCCAATTAAAAAGAAAATTAAAAGAAAAATTGCTCTGTGCTTACTCCGTGCTCGCTACCACGCAATTACACGGGGATGCTGATTGTTGGACAGGAAGGGTCACGCTGATTGTGAGTTTATACTTGCTTAGTTTATTATGAGGGAAGTTCGCACTTAATTTATAATCTGTATTTGCATTATGAACTTCTCATAGTAAGTCTGAAATATTTACAAGCTCCACCACTTACAAAGTGACAAGCAGTATGAGCAGCCACTTCTGACAACTTTTGTACCAGAGTCAGAAAGCAAAGAGCAACAAAGAGCAAAGTCAGTGACTAAAGCTTGTTGATTCTCTTGAAGATCATAGTCCATTCCTAAACTGATTTTATTAAAGGTAACATTAGTCTGTGTGTCCTCTAGTGGAAATAGAGAAATGAGTTGAATTATAAATCCCAATTTTAAAAATGGGATGTAGCCAGTTAAATCTGGACTTTGAGGTATTTTATTTGGGTTAAAAGTTCTTCAGAAACACTGGGCCCTTGTCTCTCTTTTCTGAAAACTTACGTGGCCCTACATGGAGAGGTATAAAGCTCATAAAAAGCCAGTTCTAAAATAAAATAAATGGTGACAGTGCAAGCTGCAGTTCATGTCTGTCAGACACTTCAATACAGTGCATTTGCAGGTGAAGTCCTCTGTGCCTTATGTAAAAAAGGTATCTCTTTGTCTATGAATTTTCAGTGAGCAATCAAGCCACTAGTCCCTAAAACTGTCAGTGACACTCTCTCATTAACCTGAATTCTGCTAGAATTCAAGGTTATAAAGGCAGCCCTACTGTATTTTCATAGAAAGTCATCTGAAACAGCCAGACTTTAATCCCATGAAATTCCTGTAGGCAGGCTCAGCAAAATACAAAAAAAAAATGTGCTCAGCATGGAACACTTTCTTCTCACTGAAAAGACTTTTGACGCTACCAGCATAACAGAAGTTAAAAACATCCTTGAACACTCTGTTTAATACAAGTCAAATTTCCTCAACAAATGCAGCCTCCAGCCATAAACAATAATGGCAAATAGTTCAGATGATCCATTCTGAGATAATGAATTTCTCTAACACTGGGCTATGTGCAGAAAATGATTCCTAATCTGGTCAGAGTACAAAGATTCAAGAGTAATCCTAAGCTTGATTTCAGAAGGACTGGATGGTAGAATTTGAACATCAAATATCCCAAACTCTTCTAGATTTGTTTGTTTCTTTGCTCATTCAAAAGGAACCCAATTCACAAACTCCACATTTCTACAGTTTTTATTGAGGCTATGAGGAATGACTGCAGGTCATCCTAACAGTGGGTTTCACCATCACTAAGAATTTTATTTTACCACATGAATTCACTGCATGAATAAATGGGATCCCAGAAGCTTGTGACATTTTCTGGAGAAAAGAGAAATTCTGGAAACAGCCCTTCTTAGTACTTAGGAAGTGTTTCCAAAGGGATAAATTTGTTGTGCAGAATAAAAGAAGCTTTAAAAAAAAAAAAATTGCCTTAAACTGGCTTCAAACACGATGTCTGTATTTAAATTCAATATACTTTTTCTTTATATTTCTGTCTCAATGAGGCCTCACATTAGAAGGGATTTGAACTCAGTCAGCAAGAGCCAAAGGACCTCAGAATAGAGGTTTAGATGTATTTGCAATATACCGATGGAAAAATATAATTTATTATTCCTGATAATAAAAGAAGTAAAATGAAATTTAACTTGATTTTGGCAGTCGTATTCACACCAACAACATATCATCCACGGGATAATGACACTTATCTTTCTAAGAACTGATGCTTGGGTAATCAGATACAGAGAAATTATTTATGATTAATATAGCTGTGGTTATCCACTCAAAGTTCCATCATTTCCTTTGCTGATACAGTAGCTACGTACACTGCAGTTTAGACAGCAAGCGGTATTTGCCAGTGGAAAATCAAAACATGGAAAGACGATTCAATATTTATAAAGCAAAATGATTTAAAGTCCCTGTGCTCCAGCACACGCTAGTCACCTCCCCAGCAAGTGCGTCTGAAGCAAGCTGTCAATCTGAGATGCAATAAAACAAGGCAAAGATATTCTCTAACTTCATCTCAACTAAATTTACAGAGAAACTGCCACATCAAGGCATCATCACTCCTCAACCTGTCCATTTATTAATGCCACACAGGGGACAGGGCCTTCCCTGTTGCAGGCGTGACAAAGCTCAACAGCTTTGCTCCTGTTGTGCGGCAAGCAGACAATATTTCTTTCAGAGATAATCCACGAGGACACTGCTCCCCTACTCCCAGCTCTGTTTTTCTCCTCTGCCCACTCAAGAGCCACCCTGCTGGCTGGTTTTGCGTTTGTGATGTGGTTTAAGAGCGGCTGGGTGAGGGTTGATGTCAATTTTCTGCTTGCCTTTCCTAACCACATGCTGTTCCGGCTCTTCGGGCAGTTCAGGAGGGGGCTGAGAGCATCAAACCTACTCTGGCCCCTACCTGGGGGATGCCTGATGTTATAAACAAATCAGTCAATTTTATAATTAAAGAGAATTTATTCAATAATCAAAGTATAAAATTTGAAAAAGCCACAAGCAGAAGCAGTGCCGAGCCAGGCGATCGGCACTGGGTGAACTGAGTTCGGACNATACAGATTATACCTGCTGGGGTCCATTCAAACGAAAAATCCTTTGGAATACATATTTTGGAGGTGGCTACATGTCCTTGGTATCTTTAATTTCTCTCAGCTTTAATAAAAATGCTGTAATCTTAATTTTTAGCACTAATTATTTTGCAATATATACTACACCTGGTCCAGGGAACCACACAAAACTTGCTCTCAAGTAAGCTCTGAATTGAACATGGAGGAGTTTTAGGGGTTGTGGCACAAACCACCTTAACCTAACTGATCTTTCCCTCCAGCATTTAACTAGTTGTAAACACAGGCCTTACGGTTTTTTATTCCTACCAGAAACCTTTGAAAGCAATCATAAAGTTCACTTTTTTTTTTTGATAGTCTCACCAAAGTTACAAGTATACATTTTTTTTATTACACAAAACCAGCATAAGTTCCATTCAGTTTTACTGCCCTGCAGCATTCAGGTGTGTGCAGACGAGGTCTTGTTAATGCACATTTAGGGCCCCATTACACAACCTCTATCCCCAAAAACCATCCTCACCCATGTGAGTAACAGGGAGGTCACACACAGGATTTGCCTGAATGAGGATCACTTGCAGGCATTAAATGACTTGAGTTTACCGTATCTAGCATTCAGGAATATTACCTTTTTATTTAATTACTTTTTAAAATGTTAATTAGCTCCAGTGTGCAAAGCCACCAGAGAACAGCAGAATTCTCATACAAGCAGTTTTGCAGTCAGAAGAACCAATTTGGATCCCATCGGTTTCCGCTTCAAAAGTAATTATTCTGCAGCTTTATTGCAAATTGCTACTTTGCAACAACAAAGCTGAACATTCGCACTTCTTTTCGAGTGCGGTTGTGAAAACAGAACGGAGAGAGGCCGTTCACAGCTGCTCCCTCGTTCTGCTCACCGCTTTGAGGGGCAGCTGGAATAACCAGAGTGGATGTTGGGAAGCGCTGCCTCCTTACTCCTACAACCAGGCAGAGCAAGGAAGGGCTGGCCTGCTCCCTCTCTGATGACTCCCACTCTTCCTGACAATAAAATGTTGCATTTCATGGGTGTATTTGTATATTGAACACAAACGTGTACATAAAACTGCCTCTTCATGATTCAGGTGTAAGATACTACCTGGGAAAAAAAAACAAACCAGGAGCATGAAATAAAGTATGGTTTTGAGCTTTTTTTTTTGTTTCCATTTTTAGCTTCAATATTATAATTTCCCATGGAAACACAGGCCACTTTTTAATTTTACACTGGAAAATTCAGGAAGCTGACCGCAGACTGATTAATTTTTCTTGCAGGCGGACTCCATTCCCAGACAATATCTTTAGCTGCGATACCCTCCCTGGGGCTGACAGTTGCTGGGAGCGAGCTGATGCTGCTACCAAAATGTTTCATTTAGCCCTCAAGCTGCTCTCTGACACAGGGGTCATTGAAGAAGGCTGCAAACCAGAGGCACTATCCTGCCGTGGATCCCAAAAGATGGACATCTCCGCCTGAGAATTACTGCCTTAAAGAAATCTGAAATGTGGATTGGGAAGATCTGAATCTTACCAGGCACAACAAGAAAGAAGACTCTTAAAATGGTCCTATAACCTGCTTCTGTTGCACTTCATAAGTAAATGATCTGCTATTTTTGGTGAACTATTTTGTAAATTGCCTTAAATAAAATCAGCAATGCATTTACATAATTTTTTTTTTAAGAGAAGACATAATTAATCCAAAGAAATCACCTCAAATAGAAAAGTCTGTATCTGAACCGTGAAAGCCAATAAAACTATTTTTACATGTCCATAATTTGGTAGAAACTCCAAAGGACTGTGCTCCAACTTAATTAAGCTCTAACTGGGGATGTTGAAGCACTGAGAATTGTAGCAAAATGAGGAGAGGTTTAAAGGGAAGAAGAGCAAGAATATCTGCTGGCCCCAGGACAATAAGGACAATTCTGCCATATGTACTCGATATATTCTGCTGCTTGCCAAAGGTTGTCTGTAATAATTTCCCTTCAGCAGAGGGCAAGCATTCTGTTATCATGGTTATCAGTGTAAGATAATACTTGCCCAACTACATGAAAATGGTATTAGTTTGCTGTCTGTTGAGAAGTAAAAGCTGCACTAAAAAAAGAAAAGTAAAAATAATTAACCTCAGTTGCGCTAGAAAATACAGGAAATTTTGAGCATTATTTTCCATCAGTACAGCACAGTCTCTCCTGATCTTTAGATCCTGCAGGAAAACGAATTCTGCTGATTTCAGAGCGCTGCAGGATGGCCACCATTTGGCCATGTTTTTACACATAGCCACTGATAAAGCTTTCCAAAAAGAAAGGGCTTATAATTAAAACCGTGATAAAAGAAAAGCATTTTCCTCAACTGGGATATCTGGGGAGATGTAGGGAATGCGATCATTAATCAGCAATATTTCTGATGAACACGTATATTCTTTTGAGCCATTTCACTACGTCACTTCTATAAGTTTGTAAGTCCAGAAAAAGCCCTTTGTTGTTAATGCAAACCAGAGGGTAGAAAAAGATGTTTTTAATGCTGCTGTGCTGTACATTTCCCCTTGGATTTGTTAAGTTTTGGTTCCCTTCTCTCCATTACATTCCTTTTAAGGTACAAAAGGTTCACTGATGGATGGCAAAAACGATTAGAGGCACGCAAAGACTTCCCCCTTAAGAAATGAGCAGGCTAAGATTGAGATGTTTATAGATGAGACAAATAAGAGAGGACACACTAGAACTTTACACAGTAATGAATGTTGTAAAAAAGACAAATGGAGTGGAGGTGCTCCTATTTGTCATGTCTCATAGCAGAGAAAGAATGGTTTCTTCAATGGCACTGAAATGCAGCAAACAGGTGAAGGATTTTTAGTCTCCTCCCTTAAATAACAGGTAGGAGTCAGGAGATGAAATTTTATTCCATTAAATTCTTTGAAATGTCAGATTTGAAGCTGGAAATTAAAAACACAGACCTTTTAAAGTAGTATCTCAGAAAACTTAAATACTCTTCAGAAGAATTGAAAACTTGTCTAATATTTCCATTTTCATTTAGCAAGAAAAAAAAAAAGAAAAATGTTAAGACTGAAATTGTTTCTGAACAAAACTTTAAATGTTTCACTCAGAGGAAGATGGAGCATTTTCATGAAAGAATTCTTATTTGGATTTTTCTGCCAAATAAAATTTAAATTGTTAAAGCTTCATATATAAAACTTGATGCAACTGAGGTCTGGGTGAAATAGTTGCCAACCATTTTTACTCTGAGCTAGGAAAAAATATTTCCACTAAATACTTTTACAATCAAAAGAAGAAATGTAAATGAGAGACAGTTTTTTAGATCAGTTAAAAAATAGTGGCTCTAGGTCAGAAAGCAACAAGGTTTCTTAAATCTTTTGCAGCTGGGTCTGGTAATCAGACTAATTAGAATACTGAACTGAAACTGCTGGCTGTTATTTTAGTTTATGCACTCCTGAATTCACAGCTCCTACATGTTGTGCTAATGTTATTTTCTTCCCCAGAGAACTGGAATTCATTTTCTAGGACGAAAAAAGGTGCAATACACAGTGCAAGCTGCTACCTGGTGAGAAGAAAGGTAAAATATGTAAAGGGTTATTAAAATTCAAGGTATATAACTCATTCACTAAACTTATTTTTCCATGCTTATATCAAGTTTACTATTAAAATAAGAAAGTAACCTTAAAGATAGAAAATGCAAAATAAGCTATGGCAGCATGCAGATTCACAGGTTTTGACTGCATGAAAATTTCTGCTGTGAAAAAGTCAGAACAAAATAAATAAAATATAAACATTCACATCTATTTCTCTTGTTTAGTTGGAAAACTAAACTTATTTAAAACTGTCCAAGCAAAAATACTCTGCTTTTTCAGCCTGAATAATTTACCAGCCTTTCACTGAAGATTATTTTAAGTTATCGATATAAAACAGAATTGTTTTATGTTGTGTAATGGGAAAACCATTCCATTGGTTGGTGAAAAATAAATCATTTTTTACCAACTGTTTCAGCTGACAACCCAGCACAGAAACAAGCACTATGTACCCAAAACTACAATTTTTGGATGCTCTCTAGCCCCTGTTTAATGGTGTCATTAACAGCATGTTACGGCTTTAACCAAGTGTGGCTCCACTTTGTTTTGACTACCCTGTCATTATTAATTCATTTGGAATCTGCTGTAGTAGCGCTGATCATAATGAACTCATTTTATATTAATGTGCATGTCATACTCATTATCATGGGGGTTTCCACTATAATTCTGCCTGGATGAGAACGAAACCCATTGCAAAAATAATTTGTTTGTTGTGACAATGGGTTAGGAAGCAGTAACCTGTCTCCAGTGTTTGCAGCACGGGATGTGTGTCCCTTCACAGATTCCTTCCAAAGCGCTTTTTCCTGATCACATCTGAGCTGCCACAGTAATCTACAGAATTGTGGGTTGCTAATGATTGCTGGTACACAGAGTGTGGACTTGCCTAGAAGCTTTTTCTTGTGCTTCCTAGTGTTGCATCAGTGACATCATAAATAAATAAAAACCTGAAACCTTTCTGAGCTCTTGCATGCATTATGGAGCTGTAATGATTTAAATTTTATTGAGCAGAAAAATCCAAATAACAAGTTCTTTCATGAAAATACTTCAGCTTCTTCTGAGCGAAACATTTAAAATTTTGTTCAGAACATACTCAGTCTTAAAATTTTCCTTTTTTTTTCTCTTGCTAAATGAAGATGGAAATATAAGACAAGTTTTAAATTCCTCTGAGGAGTATTTAATTTTTCTGAGCTGTTACTCAGAAGGTTCTCTCCACACCTTGCAAACAAACCCATGCTGCCATCTCTAAGGACAGGGCACTTGCCCTCCTAACACCGACATATCCATCTCCATCACACAGAAACCTGGAAAGGTTTTGGTTAGGAGGGATAAATGAAAATTTCCAGCCCAACAACCTGCTCAAAGCATGGCAAACTTCAAAGCCCGGCCACATCATCCAGCATCTTACACAGTTATGGCCCAAACTTCTGAGTACAGAGAACCCACATCCTCCCAGCACTCCTGCTCATTCAACATCAAAATTCAGCACAAAATCCCAGAAAGGCCCATCTCTCTTTGGGCTCCAGCTTGCCTTTTGTTTCTCAAAAAGTTAACATCAGCAGAAACATTTCCTACAGTGCACTGCCTGTGGGTGGAGTTCCACATCTTCGTTAAAAACCTCTTTATGTAGTTATGGGCAAGCTTGATGTGGTCTAGATTTTCCATGTCCAAAAACTGGGCTTCTTTCAGATGGCCCGTGCCTCCCTCAGCTACTGCATGTAAAACATTCTCTGAATCAACTCACACCATTATGGACAATTTTAAGGTTCCAGTGCCAGTGGCTTCCCTGGAAAACTCCGCCGAAGAGCCCACAGGAACTGTGCTTGGGAATGCACAAGATCATCTTTTCAACTGAAAACTTCCTAACAACTGAGTCCTTGTGATGATTCTGAATCTTATTTAGGTTCGTGAACATGACAGTTTTAAACAGCAGAGACAAAGAAGTGGTTAGAATTTTAAAAGAAAAATAAAATAAGGGACATGGACTACAATTTTCAGTCCTGCTCCATCTAAACAAGTGCATTTTAGAGACAGCTGTCCTTCACAACACATTCTTTCATTCTTTTCATGCCAGCTATTTCTGCCATGATTTGAAATTACTTGAATTGCTGCCTTTTTTTTTTTTGCTCTCCCACAGAGCTTCCATTAGGACGTGACTTCTACACGGAGCTGTTACAACACATAAGCACTGGAAGGCTGCATTTACAGATAAACAGATGCCATTAACATTGGAAATTTTCCTTCAAGATAAAAGGCTCACACATTGTAATGCAAATTTTCATCATTAAGCTGTAGAGAATTAAAGCACATTTTAGAATCAAGTCCCTGTCCCAAGTCACTGGAGAAGCTGTAGAAGTTTCCTAGCACAAGTAATGTAAAAATCATAGCAGCAGTGGCCCAATGTTGATGAAAACCCAGGTCCTGCTGTCCTGAGCACATACAAGTGGAGGAGCACTCACACTCTTTGAATTCAAGGGTTTTGGAGATCAATCAACATCACTTTATACAAAAAAATTAATCATTATAAATCAGAGGTAAACTGTAACAGAAAAAAAGGCAGGAGCACTTACAATTGAAATGTAAAATAAAACTAGTCTTTGCTTTATCCTTAGTTTGGGCACATTTCTACAGTAATTTCACTTAGGGTGAAAACCACCTCTGCCTCTTGCTGCAAACTCATACTCTTCTGTAAGGCTGATGCTTATTTAACCTCTGGCTAACAAACCTATTTACCATCAATATAACTGTGATTATTGCCATTTTATTTTTCGAGGAGAGGAACGAGTCAGTCCCTACTCCCAGCCACGCGCAGGGATGCATTTCACACGCAGCCCAATATAACACTGCCATGTCCCAGCCTGGTTTCTACAGCACAGTGATTTTTAATCCCACCAGAAAGCAGCCTGCCCTACACACAAGCAATTACTCCCTCTCAAGGGCCTGACCTCTCCTGTGTCAGAGCAAGCATCTCTGACTGCAGCTTCTTGACTGCCTCAGAAGGACCTTAATATTCAGAAAGCACAAACGAGGGTGGTGTAAAAAAAGACAATTCCACCTCATGGAAGGTCTGGGTCATTTGTTTTCTGTTTTTTTATGGAGAAACCTGGGCCCAAGCTTGGGCAGGGGGCTGCTCTCAACCAGCAAGGATTCTCAGGCAGCTCAAGGAAAGGGCAAAGATTATAAATAAAAGTGTAATTCAAATTACCTTGACTTCCATCAGACGTGTCACAGCCACCCTGGTTTTGGACTATTTCTTGACCTCTGGTGTTGGAATCCCTCACCAGGTCAAGTCAAGAGCAGCCCTGCAGTGCGTTGCAGTGATGAGAAACAACCCAGCTATTTGTCATTCTCCAATAATTTAAATGTTTCCTCCCAGCTTTTCCTAACGAGATGCAGCTCCTGCTCACCCTACAAGGCTGATGAGCCCCAGCCCTGGGTTGTCAGTAGGCTTCTCAAGAAGAAAAGAGCTATGAGATTATAAACCCAGGGTCAGGCTTTGGCACTCAACTAAATTCTTAATGCTTCAAAATAATAAGCAATGGAAATCAAATTATTTGCTATTCCAAAATAAGGTTTCCTTCAATTTCAGAAAAATAAAAACCAACAAAACCCAAGAAACTGAGTGTTTCATCACAAAATGTGGGTATTTCAGAACACCAGGAAAGCTTTCCAGTTTCAGGTGGCCCCCACTGCATGCTTCTTTAGACCCTAAAAGTGCACAGGTAATTGCAAAAAGTTTCACAACACAGTTTGATGCAACTTCTCAAATATTAGGCATAATTAAGTTTTTACACCACTTTGCAAAGTTAATCAGTACCTGCATTCTTTTCTGGTTTGGTTTTGGTTTTTTTTCCAAAACCATGAGCGGATGTGTTTGTAAAGCATAAGTTGAAGTTTTGCTCCAAGTAACTAAGTCCTATAGAAAGGATGATTGCTCAATTCAGAGAGTGAATTTATTTGACTTACATTATGCAGAAGGTCATACCAAATCTTCAAAGAGGTTTCTTTTTCTCTACAAAAATCAATAATTCTATTGGCCTCCGAGGCAGACAATAAATGTGTCTGAGAAAGGCAAACACCTCTTTAACTTTTGAATTATTTATTTTAAAAATATTCCATCTTCATGTGGATGCCTTTGTGAAGTTTTTAATGTGCAATTTCTGCAGATGTATATTAGAAAGGGGAAAAAGAAACAAGAAACAGTTGGAGAAAACTGTGACTCTGAGGTCTTTCACAAGAAAATCCCTAAATAATAATGATAATAATAATAAAGAAAAACAACCCTGTGAAAGTGCTTGCACATTTCTTTTCAAGGAGGTAAGAAATGGTTAGTCCCCTGATCAACTGTCAAATTTCAATTTAACCCTCGAAGTTGATATCATAAAGTGCTGCAGTAGCAGTACTGAAGTTTGTGTTGAATTAATACCTAGAAGCACAGGTCAAAGATACACTGGATTATGTAACATAATCAACAGAGGACCACTCTTATTGCATGTTTAAGGTACTTTTGTTTCTACAGGTTACCCAATATCCTTTTCTCCCTAACAGAAGGGATTATGGAATTTCCTTCAGTGCTGCAGAAGTTACAATTCAATTTAAACCCAGCTTGTTAAGGCAGGCACAGAGCCAGAATTGCACCCCACACCGTTGCTTTTTGTGCTGCAGCTGATGTCTCCTGGATAAATGCGTGTCATACAACCTGCAGCACACCCAATTAACATTCAAAAGACAGAGCAAGAATGTTTAGTCATCAAATACATTCAGAAACAGTCCAGGGCACCAGCTGTTTACTTTTAATGTTAAAATTCCTTTCTTGCCTTCTCTTGTTCTCTGCTCTTATCACTGCATGTACCGAGCCTGCAAGGAAAATGCGGCAAAGTTTGATAAATTCTAAAATGTAAAATATTAAAAATATCACTTTTGTCAGCTATATTGTATTTTCCAAGTCTTCCATGGCAAAGGACCAGAGCCCCACAGGAACCCTTCCTGGTGGGATGAGCGCACTGGGTGTCTCGTACTCAGCCATTCTTTCAGCAGTGGTGACACAACTGTGATCCTTTTTTTTCCTGTGAGTTCTGAAGTGAAAGTCCTAAAGAAAGCTGGTCATGGATAACACTCAGAAACTCCAGCAGAATCCCTGGCAGATCCCAGCCTGACCTCACTCTCATATCAAGACCTAAACTTCTAAACTTCTGGTCCTTTAGAAATGCCCCAGGGCATTCTCAAGAGAGAATTCAGTGGAATTGGTTTAAAATGCCAGGATCTCATTTATTTGCTACCAAGTTCAAGACTCATTAAGAATGCCAATTCCAGCTCAGCGGAAATACCATTTGCATTTACAGAATTACTGTGAGTTTGTTGTTTGTTTGTTTTGAAAACACACAATAATGCAATATAAGGGGAGCTGACCCATACTCCAGTCCCTTTTGACTTTTACTTTCCTCAGCAATCCTATTTTTTCTATCTGCGGCCAGCCTTCCCGTAATTCCATGTCTTCCATGGTGATTTATGATGCCTGCTAATGAGATCAAGAAAATAAATGCTGGGGAGCTTGATTACAGATGGTATCAGAGCTCAACCTCAGAATGCTCTGTTGTTTACAGGATGCTTCTCTAGTGCTCGTCAACTTCTGTTGTTGTGAGTGTAAGTTCAAATTAATGCTCTATATTTCACTGCTCTTTTTCTCCTCGTATTGGCCAAAGGAAAAAAAAGCAGAAAAACAAAACAAGGGTTTCCATCCCACTAAAACCCACAGGTCTGAAGTTCTTGGTAGCTCCATTCTCATCATCAACAAGCTGCTGGCTCGGACTCCTCCTTTTTGGATTTTAAACAACCTGATGAATCTTCTGTTTCACAGAGGCTGGTTTTTTGATCTACAGATTGTCAGAAACTCTCGGATTTTTCACATTTCAGATAATTTTATTTTACACAGGCTTTTATAAATTTTATTTGGTGTCTTAGACGGCACCGTGGTGACTGGAGTCAGAGCGTAACTTCAAATTTTGTTTCCAACAAAGGGAATGGTGACTTTTATATTCAGGACTAGAAGAGAGAGCATTTGGATGTGACTGTGTGTCTCAGAGATCGAAATAAACAAAATGTACAGACCTAAATACATGTACAATGAGCTCCTGTTTCAATCCAGCCCTGGGAGTTCATCTGAATCCCCCTGTCTCAACACTAAGCCTCAAGAACTGGGATGAACGGGTCTGGTAGTACAATATATCTCCTCAAAATCTTCAATAAGTAGCTTCTTTTAGGATTTAAAGTTCACACAATCTGTCTTCTGGGTGGACTCTGAGAGAGAATTATATCTTTTCTCCTATTTCAGTCTCTTACTTCCTATAATGGAAAGTTTGTGCTAAAGCTGCTATCCAGTGACTAAGGAATTAAAGCCACACACAAAGTGAAACATTCTGTAATTTGTTCCCTTGACAAAAAAAAAATTGTCACTATCTTCCATTTCAGACCACAAATTATTGCTTCATTCATTCACATTGTGCTCCAGTTTGATTTTCCTGGGGCTTAAGAACATAGTTAACAGGAAAGTAAATTGGAAGGGAGTATCTTTTCTATGTTGCTGACTGAGATGTTCTAATATGATGATGTGAATCCAGCTAAAAATAATAAGATTAGGTTCAAGTGACTGACTAGGTCAAATAATACACTTTCTTTTCTATTTCTGCTATAATAATGGAATGGGCTGAGAAAACCTGAAATTTAGGGGGGGGGGGGGGGGGAAGGCACACCATGTTAATCACCAAAGCCTTACAGTAATCCCCAGGGCTGATTAGCCTTCAGTCACTTTCCGTATCATTTGACTCCTTCTAATAAGATTAAACCAGGCTTTTTTACTTCTCATCATCATTCCAAAGGTCATATTGACTATTCACCTCTCTAACACTGTCATTCAAGAGTGACTTTTAATGAGTTGTGGACCCATCTTTAGATAAATCTCACCAACTACATCTGAGCCACGTACAAGCAGCGAATTATTGCAAAATACACCAGTGGTCATCTGACTGTCACTTGTTAGGACCAGCTCTAATCTCTTAGCCCTGTGAAATCACTACTTGTCTAACTCATGGCTGAACATTCACTCTAATGAATGACAACTTTTATTTTAAGTATGCAAAACCCAAAGATTGCTGTTTCCTGTTTCTTAACCTCATCATACTGAAACCACCATTGCTTATTTCTGACCAACTCAAACACAGCACCTTGGATGTCAGTGGCTGGAACTGAAAATCATCCAGGCTCTGTGGCTCTTGGTCCCTGCGATGAAGGGAGCTCTGCCGAACTTGAGCTTTCACAGCTCAGTGAGTGGCATTTCTACAAATGTCCCTTTTAAATCATCATGGTGTGGTCACTTCAAGGATTTGACATTCCCACCCTTTTCGCTGTGTGACCTTTTCGGTGCAGCACACACCTTCTTCCTTTAAGTTGATACGGGAGACGACTGAAATAATCTGCAATACACTTTTTGTTGTTAATTCCCCCTATTTCTTAATAGCAATAACAGCTATTACCCAATCCTACCCAACCAGAGTCTTTAAAAGGGAGATGTGACTCCCAGATTAAAGGGATGAATTACTAAATAAAGCTTCCAAATGAGGCTGTACCCCAACCTGAATGACAGCAAACCCTGAAGGGAGCAATGGCATCTTGTCAAGGCTCTTAGCACAGCAAATATTGCAATCTTCAGAAGCTGTGTGGGAAAAGAAGGTGCACATCACCAACTGGGGCCTGTTTAAATTCATAGGAAAACCGGGGTTTTTAATGAGCCCTTGGCTCCACACCCCTGAGGAAATGCCCCAGTGGAACTGCTCACGTGCTCTTTATATCCTACAGACTTCAGGTGATTTTCAGTGGGGCAAAATCTCTCAGTGCCAACCTTTACAGGAGGAAATACAGCTCTGCTGTACAACACCAAACTGAGCTTAAAAAAGCACTCACAGAAACACTTGAAAGGTAGGAGAGAAAATCCCAAACATGCACATTTCAAGTAATTTCCATTGGCAGTCACCTAAGCAAAACGTGACTACAGCTCTACTATAAAGAGAGTTTTATCAAGAAATATGCACTGCTCTTTTTTTAATCTCTATATTGTGTCAACAATTGCCCTTTTCCATGTTAGTATAAATTGCCTTTATAAAAAATAAAAAAATAATGAAATCAATCTTCTTTTAGGGCTTTTATAACAAACAAATCAAACCCTTTATCCATGTTTGCCTAAAACAACTGAGCAGTAATTGAACATGCTCAACAACAACAAAAAAATCACAACCCAGCATCCCCAAACCTGATATCCCTCCACAGGACACCAGACTCATTAATCCCTGAAACATAATTAAAGCTTCCAGGGCAGATGATTAACAGCTGTATCAAACAAAACAGTTGGACCCCTGTATATCAGCTAAGAAGAATTTCGTGTCTTCTCTTAATCTTGCCAAGCTATTGCTAGATAAGCACAGGGTATTAGATTCACCTGTTACTATTTCTGTAATTCATGATGTTATCGAAATTGTTTTCTCCTAGGTAAGCACCTGGATGAGACAGTTTTATACCCCATTTCTTCAGGCTTTTTATTGTTTTATTTTTTGTCTTGAGGATTTGCTTAGGATATTCATTCACTCTCACAAAATGGGTAACTTCTCTATTATTGCTTGGTGTTTCAACACCATTCTCAAGAACAGAGAAGGCAATTTATAGTCTCATTATATCTGATATTAATATCCTTACTGAATGTCACACTGGGCACAAAAGAGAAAGAAGAAGGTTTAGTTTATCACAAATCCATCCTTGAGAAAATAGCTTTGACCTAATGAAAAAAGCTGAAAAAGGAAAAGTAGCATCAAATACATGCAACATTGCTACCACCACCTGCCCTGCAGTGGTGGGCATCACCTTGTTCACATTTCTGAACAACTGTAATAAATATGACTTCATTTATTCACTGAAGTATCTCAGTTACTGCCTGTCTGAAAAATAAAGTGTGGAAAAAACAACTCTGGTGACCACGAGAAGCTCCAATATCCTTTTGTCTGCTGGCAGTGGGTAAGGTGACATCACACTTAGCAGGACACACAACTACAGCTTCACCTCAGGATTTCATTAGAAGAATAAATTTTAACAGAAGGCCATGGAGGCACTGGCATCCACAGCAGAATAAATACATGTATTTTCACATATACATAACAACACCCCAGATCCCTGTGGCTAATCTTGGATGAGAATCAAATCAAGGATTTTCTATTTTGAGCCAGCAGCAGAAAACTGGTGGCCAATCTGGAGGCAGCATTCTTTTGCTTCTCTTTGCAAGACATAAAAATGGCCTTTCTTATTTCATATTCTAATACCATTCTGCAGTAGTTCTACCCCATTCCCAGTGGGGATGTATTCAGCAATTATACCATGTATTTGAAAGTGCATCCATTTGTGTGCCTAAGAGTATCACTGCACCATTGTTAACCACAGCTGTGGAAAAACCTAGGGTCTTTTTTGTTAGTCAAAAGCATTTACTTTATGCCACGTTGGGAATTATAGCAGGCAGCTTTTTTATTGCTTTTTTTTACACTGTTTCTATGAGTGAAACTTCTTAAGTCTGTAAGGTTTATATCCTGTAAAGTACAGTGTGATAGCATGGCAAAACATCGATTAGTTATAAAGAAAAATACACAATACAAATAAAAATTTTAAGTAATGATTTAAGATTATTACATAGGTAAGTGGAACACAGGAACTGGAAATGCAGGGATGTTCCTGCAGTGTTTACTTTCATGGATACCACACATTGTTGCTTGTACTCTACCGGAAAACATGACATGCAACCACAAAAAAATGCAATAAAAGCAATACTAGAGCTTTCCAAAGAAGGTCAAGCACAAATGCCTTCTACCCAAAACAGATGGCTTTAATTATTAACCCTTACTCTGTGTTAAATATTTCTAAAACTATGGAGCTTGTGAAAAGGGTTATCTTACTGGTCTGGGTTCTGGGTTTGTTTGGGTTGTTTTTTTTAATATCAGAAAAATACAGCTTTAAAATAGCCACAAATGCTAACCATTGTTACTGCTTCTGACAGAACCTTGGGGTTTTTTGTCTTTGAGGCCAAGGTTTACAAAATTATGATATTTTAGCTGCATTTTCTTCTTGTTCCAGGGATGGCTTCTCACCCTGAGCACTCAGCAGTGCTCAGCAGCACTCCTACCCAGGGGAAGACTTGTCACGCAACCACTTAAAAAAAAAAAAAAGCTTTTAATTTCTCCTGAGCCTGCATCCATTCAAAGGCGTGACCAGTGTCCTGCCAAGCCGCCAAGGGTGTGTTCTGGCAGATGAACGGTCATTATCTCTGGCTGAAGGATTTTGTGAGGCACGCTCCTGCAACACTGGACTCTGCAAAAAGCTCACCAAGGCCACCAGGAGAGCGGCACATCCACAATTATCCCGTTGGGATGGGAAACAACCCATATCCGCTGTCAGCTAAACTGCAGAATGCATCGCATTTTCTGGCATCACCTGAGGGGTGGAAGTTTCGGAGCACAGCCTTGGATGCAGAGCTTTGCTTCCCTGGGAGCTGTCGCACCTATGGACACAGTTTAACACACCTGTGTCCTCAGACATCTCAGTTTCATGCTCTTAATAAAATGAAAATGCTAACGATAACCTATCCTAATGATAACCTATCCTATCCACTCCGATTGCTGTAACAGAGTTAGAGACACAAAAATCTTCATCCTCTCGCCTTTATCTCCTCTGCCTCCAAAATGGAGAGAAAAAATACCTTTTTTCTGCAAGGATGAGGGCTGTCCCCATAGCTGCTGCACCCTCCTTTCCTCAGGATGGATGCAGTAAAAATCATGGCCAAAGCCTTGCTCCAAGCATATGCTCTGTTATTAGGGGAATGTGAATGCCTAAGCATTATTTTAACTTGCAAATGAGAGGATATAAAATTCTGCAAAATGAATCAGTGAGGATGGAGAGGACAGAGAAGTCACTGTGAAACTCAGTGTTACACACCAAAGTACAGACAGCTGAAGAATGCCACAACTGGGAACCATTACGGTTGTTTTACTACCAGTAGTGATAATTTTTCATGGTAAAGACATCACAAAGCTGTGTGCTCTCCCTGCTAAGGGCTTTTAAATGCAGAATCTTTACAGGGAGCAGAACAAATGCTACAGGAAGAGGAAACAGCTACAAACAGCCTTGCTTTTAGCGAGACTCCATTGAAAACAGAACCTTTATTATTCAATAAAACTTGGGAATCATTAGTTACGTTCTGCCAATGCTGATGAAAATATTGTCTGATCCTTTCTTTGGGAAATGTGCATTAATCCAGGAGACACCGCCACATCTCTGAGTGAAAGCCTGACAGTGGCAGGAAGAAAAGAGCTCCTAAAAGCCACAACTCCAGGTGACAGAGTTATCTCGAAGCCTAAATCTTGTCAGCAGCAAAGGAGACGCTGCAATTACTGCAAAGCAAACAAAGACAGCTTTGAAGCCACGGAAGTTAACATGGCTATAAAAGTCAATATATTTACAAAGGGGAGAAGCAGAAAGAGATATAAAGGAAAGCCAGAGGGAGTATCAAACAAATTACACTTCAATTTTTATCCTGATGGTGATCAGTTACAGCAACACTGGGGTTATTTAAAGCTCTAAATACTGCTGTCACTTCCAATTGCCCTGACACATCCAGATTATACTCAATAAAATATTTTCCATGTCTGAATATTTCCATTTAAGTTTGCTGCAAGGTTAGAACAAGTTGCTCCTTGGCTCCATATGCTTTATTTCACTGCAGATTTCTACTGTAGCTCTGCATAGCATTTTCCCAAAAACACTGCCACTACATATTCCAGAAAGGGACAGAATTAACATGAGAAATCTTTTGTTACCACTGTGTTGGGGGGGAAAAAAAAAAAGGAATTGATGAAAGGCTTGTTTATCTAACCCAGCATGACCAAAAGAATTCAACATAAACCAGCAGAAATTAGGAAAAAGAAATAATGTTGGATGCCAGCCAACTACCCTTATTTTGAAAGTATACTGATATCTGAAAAAGTTGTGCATATACTTTCATTTAATCCCATTTTTAATTTCACTTTAGAAGTAAAGTATTAGAAGGTGTTTGTTTTGAAAAGGCTAAAATAGAGTAACATAAATTTGTATTCCTTTCTCAAGGAGCTTTTAGCTTTGGAGCTCAGCAGCTTGGTTGGCATGGCAGTGTGATGGGGCAAGGATAACACTGAGGATACGGAGAAATGCACGGAGTGGAAGAGTGGCACCACTCTCAAAACTATCAAACAGTAAAATTGTAGAAAAACAGAGAGAATTTAGCAGGTCTGTCTGTGGTTATTCATTTAATTTCTATGGGATTTTTGATGTTACTTTAAAGATAGAACCAGACATTTCCCAGAATATGAAATCTTATTCTCTGCCTTTTTCCTTACTCTCTGAGATGTGGTGTTATTTGGGAGACAATTCTAGAACTGTTAAAAAACACCCCTGAATGTGCTGGTGAATTTGTGATATGAGGAAGGCTTCATGAAATTAGCAGATAAAGTTTCATTTTCTTATTTGTCAAGGCATTTTCCTACTTCAGCTTTATTTATAACGCATTCATTTTATGCTTTTACAGCTTTTTTTTTTTTTAAATCATGTAAAACTAAAGTATTCATGGAGGACTTTTTTTAGTATTAATTGTGAGGGCAAAACAAATGGTCCTGTTAACACTGGCTGACTTTCATATTCATTTTGGTTGCACAGTTACCTTAGTGCATTGCCTGGGTATGGAGAAAAAGAGATTATTTATCCATTGTATTTGTTCACACTTCTTTTGCTGCATTTCTTCTGACTCATATGGAGGCAGCTTGATATTTTATTTCTTCTTTTTTCTTTGGGGGAGGGGCGATAGGGGGGTGGCTGAACAAAAACCTTTTTATTCCAGCTACACCCACTGTCTCCAGCACATTTTGATCCAGCCATATACAAAAGTAGAGAGCTGTAACTATTTTGCTGTGTTTTACAAATATTTTTATGCAGAAGTGTGAAACACCTCTTCTACAAAATAATCTGTTTTTAATGGAATTCTGCTCACCAGATGCTGATGTCCCGCTGAAAAGAAAACAACTCCACAACACCCCAACAGCGGGAAAAGCTGCAGCATCAGGCACCCCTTCACATCAGACACCAGAGCATCCTCTGCAGAAGGAGTCCCAGCAAATCCCAACTGCAGAAATTCCTCAGGCAGCACTGAAATTCCACAGTCCAACTGTGAGCCAGGGAACACCATGAAATCCTTGTTCCACTGTGTGCACAAACCACCGGTCTGTCATTTCCATCAGGCATCTTTATACAGCCACACATATATAAATATTAAAAAAATACTGCTTGTATGAATTTTACATATATTTTACACCTCTCAGATATTGACACGCTCCTTTCACATTTGCTGCTACCTCAGGAGACGCTTAGAGAAAAATGGATGCTATAAAATTCTTTCAATTTCTGGTAATAACTCACAGGTCATTTAATGTGTACTTTTGATTATTTTGTTCAAATGAATAAATGAGGAACCCCAGATATAAATATTCACTTTGAGGAAGATCACAAATGCTTTCTTTGCTAGCTTTTCTAACCAAGCTGTAAACACAAACAGCTCCAAATTACATTTCTGATCATGCTAAGTGAGAGTTTTCATTCAATATGTGATACAGGAAGCAGGCTATTACTTTTTGCTGCTTTTTGGTGAGACTGGTTGACTTTTCTGGGATTGTTTTGCTTAGAGATACAGAAAACCTTTTTTATCTTTTAATACCTCCTAGCAGAGAAACTCACGCTATTCATGCTTAAAATTGTTACCAAAACATCTTGGCAGTAAGCTGTCTGTACAACTGAAATAGCTGACACTGTTATTATTCTGATAATTGTGATGCTAAACTTACTTTGGCGTATTCAACTTACTTTGGGGTGCAGCCCAAAAGGTGAATTCCTTGAGAAGTGAAGTTCACACAAGAATACAGAAGACTGCACATGGTACTATGAATATTTTCACAAGGAGGACTGTGTGGCTCTGTCCTAGTGAAGTGTACGTGCTAACGCATTGCTTTAGCGACTCTAATTAAGTGCATATTGATCTATACATTGCCAAATTATCTTCCTACCTACTCTATGGCTGTAAAATTAAAAAACCATTACAGCTCAGTGCAAGTGACAGCATCTGTTTTTAAAATAAAGATTTCATGCTAAATGAGGAGTTATGCCAATTACCATCCGCTTTTATGTTTGGTTTTTTAAAATTCCAGCTTGTCCCTTAACCATACCAGCTTCTTCCCTGCAGATTTTAATTGATGGTTCCATCCTCTAATTATCTTACTTCAGTAGAGTCCAGGCTGGACTCCTAATATCATTTCAGTATTTGCTTTTAATTAGCCCAATTATTGGCAATTGACCTCCACTTAACGGCTTCTAAATCAGATATAGCTGTTTCCCTTGTCGGGCCGATTAAGCGAGAAGCTGAGATCCTTTTGTCGCCTCCCTTCATGCTCAGCCCTGGCTCCTGAGCAGGGAGGCTCCCCCTGCGCTCTCCCCATCCTCCCTGCAGCTCCGAGATTCCCAGGAAAAGGCTCCAGCCCTTGTTAGGGAGCTCTCTTCCCGTTCACTCTGCCCCACCACCAACCGATTTGTCAGAGTGGGAGCCCCTCTGACCGAGCTCAGCCGCCCTAGAAATCAGAGGGAACTTAAGGAGAGGGCTGAGGATCACTGCAGACACGATTGTCTGCTGCTCGAGGGTCAATAGAATGAGCTTTGATAGAATCTTCCAGGTTTTTCCACACCACATCCTCTCCCCCCAACATTTAGGTTAATTATAAAAGTTAAAAAACAGAAAAAACAAAACCAAACCCACAAGAAATGGGTTTATAAACAATGTCTGTCTAGGCTGGCAGGTGAAATCACAGCAATCTTCAACCAGCATAAATTTAGGAAAGATTAAAGGCCATCAATCTCTGCTGCAAGGTATCAGCACTGATAGATCTCCAATTATATCATAAAGGACACAAATTATGATAATTAAGGACAGAAAAACAGCCTGTACTGTTTGACACAGGGTTTGAATGCCTCATTTTCAACAAGACAAATAACCCAAACACGGATAGCAAGACATATTTTAGGGTATACTAAAACATTCCACAACTGTAAAGCCAAGTCTTGTTGTGTTTAAGCCCTGTACTCTAGATATCTGAAATTTCAAACTCATCTTGACAAAATATTGACAAATGTATTGCTTCATATTGCCGGCACTTTTTGAAAGTTGCTGCTAATATGATCCCAGGAATACAACAGATGTAGAGGAAAAAAAAAAACCACTTTATTCTTTGGCTAAAACCACAGGCATAAAGTAAGGCTTGACCTAAGACTTATTCATATTGATAAAGTCATTCTTTTAAATTTGCTGGATTCTGACTAAAGTCACATAAGAGCACAGAAGTCAAAGCATTACGTTTTCCTACAGGGAGCTGAAGTGATGCCCTGTGAGTTTACAAGAGCTGCATCAGCCCTGGCAAACCATCTCTGGGAGCTGTTTTCCCCAGAACTTCCCTTCAAAGGAAGTTTTCTGCATAAAGGCAAGTTCTGGAAATATTTGACCCAGTGAGTTGTGCTGCTGGGTCCTGTCGTGCTCTTGGTTCTCCAGCTCCAAGCACACACATATCTGTGCTGTTGGATCTCGGGCTCCAAGCACACACATCTGTGCTGTTGGTTCGAGGTCCAAGCACACACATTTGGGCTGTTGGTTCTCCAGCTCCAAGCACACACATCTGTGCTCTTGGTTCTCAAGCTCCAAGCACACACATCTGTGCTCTTGGTTCTCCAGCTCCAAGCACACACATCTGTGCCCTTGGTTCTCAAGCTCCAAGCACACACATCTGTGCCCTTGGTTCTCGGGCTCCAAGCACACACATCTGTGCTCTTGGTTCTCAAGCTCCAAGCACACACATCTGTGCTGTTGGATCTCAAGCTCCAAGCACACACATCTGTGCTCTTGGTTCTCGATCTCCAAGCACACACATCTGTGCTCTTGGTTCTCAGGCTCCATGCACACACATCTGTGCTCTTGGTTCTCAAGCTCCAAGCACACACATCTGTGCCCTTGGTTCTCAAGCTCCAAGCACACACATCTGGGCTGTTGGTTCTCCAGCTCCAAGCACACACATCTGTGCTCTTGGTTCTCAAGCTCCAAGCACACACATCTGGGCTGCTGGATCTCGACCTCCAAGTGCACACATCTGCGCTGAGCCCCCCACAGAGCAGCTGACTTTGCTGTGTCCCCAGCCTCCCATCAGACGCTATTTCCCGATTTAGGAAAAGCTGGCAAACAGGCCAGGCCCTGCACATTGGAGGGAAGCAAATGTCAGGGCACAGAGAAACAGGGCACTCCGAGGAGCTGCTGGCTGAGGAACTGTAGGATTTGGGAAGCACGAAAGGTCAACGTCTTTAGGAGCTGCTCAGAGCTGGGGGTCACACAGAGGCAAAGCCATTTCCATGAGATTCCCCATCCACTGTGACGGAATGGGATTTGTTCTGCTGAGCTCAGTGTCTTCCCATGGTCAGCTGGCATTTCCTGGGAATCCCAGACCACTGGGCTGGAACTAAAACCACTTAAAAGCAGCACGACAGGCTGCGTGCTTCACAGGAAAAACAACTTTTCACAGTCCATCCAGTGATAGAAAGCAAAGGCAGCAGAAACCCAAGGACAGAAGGGAAAGGGACATCTTAACTGCTCAGCATCGATAAAACAGCTTAGACATCAAAGGATGGGGATTTTTCTAATGCAGATATCCCAACACACTTCAGACCACGTGGCGTAAACTGCAGTATGCAGAAGAAAGAAATCACTGAATTTATTGAGGTTTTATAATTAAAGCAAAGACAAAAGACATAGGAAAAATTTCTGACTATGGAATTCTGTTATTCTGCCATGTATACTTTAAGCACAACATACATAGAAGGAAATGTAAGCATATTTTTACCTAGCTACCTACTTACTCATAAATAGATAAAATAAATTAAATGAAATAAACTTCCTAGTAATTCTGAAATCCTTTATAGTAATAGTTTATTATTATACTATTCTCTATAATTTAATATTATAAAATTCTATATACTAATTATTAGTATATAATTCATTATATACAAATAATTTCCTGTAAGGAATCTGAAAAAAATAATAATAATCTGGTCTTCTGCAATGAAGTATTGCTTTGACCAATATTTTACACAATGAAAAAAAGAAGAAAAAAAAGGGAAAAAATAAAAATAGAAAAAATAAGGAGATTTCACCCAGTTCTTAAAATCATGAGAAAGCCATTTTGGCCCAGTCACAGTTGACAGAAACCTTCACAGCCTTTATGCAGACAATACATTTAAAAGGTCTAACAGTGGCGATTTTACTAATTATATCCACCAAAAATGCACAATATTACATCCACATCATACAACAGGATGTAGGTGTGCAGATATAGGGGTGTATGTATATATATGTGTGTGTGTATATATATGTATATATATATATACACACACAGATATATATACACACACATATATATGTACATATATGTCTATGTATGTATATATATATGTGTGTGTGCATATATATACACATATATATATACAGATATATATCTATCTCAAGGAACAACTTTAACTCTACAAATGCCCCACTAAAAGGAAAAGCAGTGAAAGCAACTGCTGTTAGTCAGAGCTGAATGAAAATGCATCATTGAGATGTTTTATCAGTGGATTTTTTCATCTGTGGATTTTGCATTTTTATAAGGTTTCTTCCTCTCAAGCTGAAGTGGAGGAACCATGAATTTGCTAAGCAAGGGGTGAAACTGGGGGAAAATAGTCAGGAAATTAAATGGGGGAGGAAGAGAGGGTGTCTCCTTTTTGTAAAGGAAGTTTTTATTAATTGTTTCGTCTGCTTCTAATTAAAAACGTGTTCCAGATCAGTTCCAACACCAGCTTTTTTTTGGGAGCATTCTAACTCACAAAGAAGATAAAATGTTGCCAGGAACTACAAATGGCACAGTTTATTTAAAAAAACATAGGACCCAAAGGAAACAACTAACACACCGAACTACTTTTAACAGCTGGTAAATCTGTTATTCCACAGCAGCAAAGTACTGAATATCCCTATTCAAACGGAATACTTAAAGCAAGCATCTGAGTAGCTTGTTTCTTTTTAACCCAAATATCACAAAAATAGAACAATTAGATGCTTAAAATCCAGTGCATGAAATATCAGGGCACTTCTGAAAAGAAAACACACCCATGACAAAACTAAAACTCCTTTTATAGCCTGAGCTGCTCACCTCTAAAAGCAAGGATTTCACAACACCAGGATTTCTCACCCTACTAAATTAACAACAATCCCAGTGCAAATGAATTGAACAAATAAAACTGATCTCACTTGTGCAAAGACTTATCAAGTCTTGCTGAGATGTGGCTTTGACTTTTTTCAAAAGTGGAACTCTAAGTAACCCATCTCAAAACACTTTTGGGAATACACTGCAACACCATAGTCAATTATTCTTATTGGAACTCCAATATAAAATCAGAGTAGTCTTTTCCCCTTGGAATGAAATACATAGCATTTTTGTAAGTCCTGAAAAAAAAAAAAAAATTAGACTCCTTTGGAGGACACATTGCTTGTATAATAATGCAAACGAATAACAAAAAAAAAAAAAATCGACCATTTAATCCACTGGCTGTGAGCAGGGGAAAAGGTAGAGAAATAAGTGTCCAATTTCTGTTGATTTTTAACAGAGATTTAATACCTATTTCTACACATGCCTTTGAAAAATGTTTCCTCCAGATAATTTACAAGATCGTACCAAATCAGTTCTTAAACTGGAAATAAATGGCAGCAAAAATGTCTCAAACATTTAATAATATACCCGATCAATGACAATATAGCCATCTCTCAGACACTGCACAATACTAAAATGGCTACACAACAAGATTATTTTCAGGTCTGGATTCCAAAAATAAGTGTATTTATTTTAAAAAGTTGATTCCTTTCCAGTGCACAGCTCAGATTAAATGCCAGGGAAAACTGAAGAACTCAAAGACCTTGTGAACATATGAACAGTTGCACTGCCAGGCATAATTGTTTTCTGATGCATAGCTGGCTGCCATTTAGCACATGCCCTGGTAGAAAAGGTCACTACTTACAAAAAATAAATTCCTCACATCTTCCATTAAAGCAGGCAGCCTGCATGCCAGGCAGAACAGCACAGCAGCACAACAATGTATGAATACATTGTTTTCTGAAACATGTCGCCTTCAGTTTCACCACGCAGAGCTGTCCTTAAAATGTGACCGTATCAATTAACAGACCATGAGTGACAAGAAAACCAGCACCAGAATGAACAGTTGTGAATTATTCCTGAGCATCAATCAACCACGCCCTTACTCAATTTCAGTAGTAGCTGATCAAGTAAAAATGTCAATTTTCGAGGTAAGAGCCTGTTTCGCTGGATAACATGGAAAAGGGATGGGTTAAATGAATTGTGATTTGGTACTACAAAGAGTGACAAGTTTGGGAAGAGGTTATAGGTTGCCTAGGAAAGAAAAGGTGAGCATCACCTCAAGTTTATTGTCACACAACTGTCTTGGACAGGTGAAAACTCAGCAATAGCTACAGCTGCAGTGGTTAGACACGTATCACAAAGGCTTTTGACACACAGACAGATATAAAATGTAAGGTTTGTATGAAAAGGGATGGAAGGTTTTGATCTCATTGAAGCGAGAAATTATTTATTAAGCAGTCAAGTGGGAGAGAGAGCTCCTAGAGAAATAAAGCAGCACTCACACATTTAAGAAGAGAAACCTGTACTTTAGGCCAAAGTCACGCTGTCTTGTCTCTGCAAGGACAGAACTTGAAGGACTCTGGTATGAAAAATTCATTTTGCCTGTGCCCAAGTCTGCCTGTAATTCTGTCAAGTACTCTGTTTCGTCTCAGTTAAGTTGCAATCCCTATTTCTTTGAAAACCTTGTTGTGCTGGAGCCACCATTGAACAGCAGCAGGTTACTGTGCCTTTGCTGTTGGCCTGAGAACGCTCCAGCCCCATGCAGACTTTCACCAGTTTCTGCCTCCCAGGGCATTCTGGTTGCTACAAACCAGAGTTCAGCCCGTATCACTGACACTTAGCACTGCTGTCAGCAGATACCTGACTATATCTGGATGTGTTTAATGTCTCTTAAATAATTCCAACATCCAGTACAATCTCAGGGTCAAGGGTGTATCTATGCTCTTCTTCTCCACAAGATACGCAATAAACTTTGGAGGCTCTTTTAAAAAACAAACATTTAAAATCTACTTATAAAACCTGGGTAATAAAGCTTTGAACTACCACAGTTTCCACTTTTTTCTACCCCCTTCCTTTACTTTCTGTGACCTTTTCTGAAGTCTGCCCAAATTCATCCTCGCTTCTGACACCATGTGATGTTCATCACTTCCCTTAATGACCAAACAGAGATGAGAAGAATAGCAATGTGCTTAATGTTCAGCAGGAATTTATAACTACACCATCAAGTCAGTCATGACCTTACAAATTTCCATCAGGAGCTCCCTGGGACTAGCAGATGAATTCATATTCCAATACATTGTCTATTATGTTGTCTCCTTCAAATATTATTGCTACCCTTGCTTGGCTGTTATATTTTATTTAAGTACTAAGTACAAGACTAGGAAATTCCATATTGACTCAAAATAGAAGACAAAAGTACTATTATTGCCATTTTGTGTGGATACAATGTAGTAACACCACAACCTTCGAACACCACATCACAGTTGTTTTATTTGGATATGGCATTTCCATATGACAGACTCTCCGTTTCTTCAGTCAAAGCAAAACCTAAGTGAATATGCCAAAGGCCTTCTCATTCCTTTATATCTGAGAAGAAGAATATGAGACAAAGCAGAGCAGCCCTGAGTCCATCAGAATCAGGAGAGAGTCAAAGAAAAGCTCATTTCACTCACAATCACAGCACAGGGGATGTTCCATATCCTCTTTCCATTTCAGCAGAACAGTTCCTCTAAATCAAGGACTCGGATGTCACTTCCCAAACAGCAGCAATGAGTCCCATTCCCCTTCCTTTCTTCCCTTTAAAAATCCCATCCATATACTGCTCTAAACATCAGCCACCATATGTATGATGCCTGACAGGTTTACTAAATTTGTGAATTAAATATAGCTGTAAACAGGAAAAGTTGTGATTTATGGACAGATAAATGTGCTTTCAATAGCCTATTGCTGTAATGATAATGGCGCAAATAATTCTGCTGTAAAAAGGACCAAACAACAATTAAAAAAAAAAAAAAAAGAAAAAGGATGGAAAAACAAAAGCAGGTACAGCTACACCAGATCTCATTTCAGCCCCTTCCTCCTTTTAATCTCTTAAATCACTTCACCTGCCCAAAAGCATAACAGGCTCACCAGCAGTCCACCACTTCACAGTGCCTAATTGGTTTGTTTCCAGCATCCATCCTCCAGAGGAAGATCCCAGCTTATTTCAACCAATTTAACTGTCATGTTGTGTGCTGGAGGGACTGAACCCTTTTTGTCCTTTGCCCTGGGTGACCTTGTGCATATGGTTCAACTTGAAACCTTTTTCCTTCTGAGGCTCTCGGGGCACTTCCTTCATTAAAATGCATTAGTCCTCCTTCCTCCAAGGGAGCAGCTGCCTTTGTTTCGCCTCCCCTAACTCAGAGTCATCATGAGCAAAACTTCTGCTTTCTCCACCAGGAGCCAGAGGTGTTTCCTCTCTGTGCATCAGTCAGTGGGACAGGCAGGTGCTGTGAGGCCATGGCAAAGGGACATCCCAAAATGTCCCCTATGATAAGGGGGTTGTGCATGGCTCGAGTGTTTCTACCTCTACCCGTTGTATCTTCACAGCGTTTTATGGTATTTGCTCAGGAAGAAATCCTACTGCGAGCGATCTGCAATTAGGCATGGATAGTTAAACAAAGCTCATTCCACGTGAGCGGAGTGAACTCCCCCGAGCCCATCCTGGCAGAGCAGAGATTATGAAATCCACGACAACAGTCGGCACAATACCCTCGGCCGAGGGCAGCGCACGACACGCAGCCACGGTGACCAAAACGTGTCACCAGGGAAAGCGCCACGCTCCCTGCAGGAGCGCTGTCAGTCTGCCAGGAGCCGAGTGCCTTTGGGTACCTGGCCTGACCTGGCCTGAACAACAGGAATTTATTGCAGCTCCCCAGGGCTCGCTGAGTGAGGGCTGCTGAAATGCTCCATCCCCTTGGACTGGAGACAGCAGCGTTCCTGTGACTGTCACGGACTTTCTCATTCCCTAAGAGTTACTAACGATTCTTTATTCCAGTAAGAGGAAAAGTAGGTATTTTTGCCATCTCATACTGGTTTCAAACAATAAAGCATACTCCAAACACCATTCCTTCACCGATCTCCTCATATCAATTAATTTTTTAGACTTAGCTTTTCAAATTTAACATATTTCTGACATTTTGGGGAGCTCATTATTGGAATTTTAGGCATTCTTGTCTCAAACACCTGTCCAGGTCAAAGTCCTGTTACCTGCTTCTCCTTAGATACTTTTCCTTGGGTTTCCCTTGAAGCTACTATTCAATTACCACTTGAACTGGAATATCTGTTCCTAGTATTCTGCAATAAAATTATGTGTGTGTGGTCTGTAGGCTCCAGACAACTTCTGTCAGCATTTTGTTAGAAATATACATAAGAAAACTTGATTCCTTATTATCAGGCCAAAAAACACCCATGTTCCCCACTCTCTGTGTCCTTTGGATGCTCTGTTTGTCAGGATAATGTACTCCTGCCTGAGGCATTTTCCCCTCCTGTCCCAAGTCATCTTAACAGGATAACATGAGGTTTATAAATCCCTTCTATCATAAGAACCCATAATTACACATTCATTTTAGTCACAGGACACAAAAAGACCTGAAAACAATAAAATCTTCCTTTACCAGTCTGTAGAGCCTAAAATGCTGCAACATAAACAAATGACAAATTTTGGAAAGTGCTGTCTTTCCTGGGTGACATTACCCTTAGCTAGTTCTGGGGAATCCCTTCAGGGTATCCCATTATCCCATCAACTTTCTGTCACTGTATCATTATTCCACTGTAACAGAACACCCTCATTCATATACTCCAGGCTTTCAAGAGAAAATACACTGTATTATACAAAAGGCTCATCCAGAAAATAATTTACTATGAACACAAACAGTCCTCCTAAAAATAACACTCTTCAGAATCCTCTCTATGAATTCAATCTAGAAGTAAAGAAGACAATTGTAACAAGTGTCCTTTTTCATGAAAGACATAATTTAGAATTGTTATCAAGAGACTTGGTATTTCATTAATGGATTTTAATGAGGCTTTTTTAAACTGCAGTATCATGATATAAAAAGATTTTATGGAAGATAATCAGGTAATAAATATATCATCCTTTCCATTATTTCATCTTTACAGAAAAGGGGCTTGGTCATTTTGGCAAATGGGTTTCGTTAGGAAATTTCTGGTGCCCATGAAGTGGTTGCTAAAGAAAATCCAAGCAGAAGAAAATTATTTCATTTCAAACACTGCAGAGAAAAAAAAGAATCTTTCTAGAGCAACTTTCCCATTGCTGTTCTAGGATACCTTCTTGCAGGCTTTACTTTGAAGCATGTGTCAACAATTTCAATATGGAGTTTGCTAGTCATGCTGTGTGGCTTCCTGCTACTGGGGAATCCTGAGAAGCAAGATGGGAGATTGCAGAAGAGCAGTCCCAAATGCCAAAAAGGCATTAGTGAGGCACTGCCTGGATTTTTTTCCCCTACCATTAGGGCTATGCAGTCAAAAAGCAGCACTGAAGAAACCAAAAAGTTCACAGTACTTTACAAGTTTCTGGGCAATTCAAGTGCAGCTCCCCAGTAAGCAGGGAGCGAGTGCAGGGTGTGAAGGTTCAGCGGGGTGCAGGGGGAAGGCTGAAGCGGAAAGGATGGCAGGGAACTTCAGGATAGGGGTTTTCCCTCACTATCCAGAGCCTTTGCTGCTGCCAGGGACCACAGCAGCATCTCCAGTCCAGCTTCCTCCTCAAGGATCCAGGGCAGCCACCTCTGCCTCCTCCTCCTCACCTTGCAAATCCCCCTTGCCTGGTTACGGAAAAATGTGGTTGTAAATCTGGGGAAAGTGATCACCTAATCAAGTGCTGGCACTTTGAGTGATGCTGACTTAATAGTATCAGAGATGTCCAGTAAGATAATTTGAATCAAGATCCTCAAGGAAGAAAGTTTCAAGGAGATTTTAGCATCAAATAACACATAATACAGTTTAACATTTAACTGACATCAAAAGTTACAGACATATTCTGGAATCATGGCTTTAATTTTTTTCCAGGAACTTTTCATTTGAAGTATCACATTTGTCCCATTTCTAACATGAGCAGTGTCCAAAATGCCTGATTTTTGATCTCATTTCACCTCAACCACTCTGCAGAGACATTGGAGAAAGGATACAAGGGTGGTAGGCTGCAATTTAAAGAACCTAGGGTCTCCCCTAGGTCCTGCCAAAATATCAGTGAACATCCACTGATTCAAGCTCAGAAAGGCATAATTTTAAGATGCTCAAAACTTAAATTCCACTGTTCCAGCATCCTCACCAGTTTCCATGTATTTCTCAGGTTATTAGCAGTTTCCATCAATGAGTATCACCCACTTTGCACACTTTAATTTAGTTTCCACACACGTTTGAGGAGAGTGAGCTTTACTATTCCCACAGAACAAGCAGGAAAACTGAAACACAACCAACAATTTGGGCATTTCCTGCACAGTCCTGGAGTCCTTGGGCTGTGCCAGCAGCACTTACTGCCAGGAATGTGGCTGGATTCTCTACCTGCTGGCACCAGGAAATGCCAATCACACTCAGACAGAGCATAAAAATCCTCTTTCCACTTCTATAATTCCAGAAGTTTTTCTAACTCTTCCAAACCAGATGACAGAAGTGCATTTAGGAATGAAACTCCTGAAGGGGAAAGGAAAAAGCAAACCCCAGTAGTAGGATATTAAATTTTGCAGTTAAAGAAATTTGAATTTAGGCAAGTGTGACTGAACCACCATGCACATGTCACATTATCACCTAACTCCTTCCACAAAGTCTACTTTTACAGTTATTTTTTCTATCACTGAGCAGCAGAGTTTTACAGTGTACTTGACTTCACAGCACTGCAAACAAATTGAGTTTCTGCACCTTAACAGCGAAGTGCTGTTGATCCAGTGATGTATGGCTCAAAATGTGCAGCCTGCTGGGGGAACCAACAGGGAACCTGTAATTTTTACATTCGGTTTTTTTCAGCTTGTAAAGATTGACAGTATTGACACCTTATAACCGGGGGTAGGCCTGGTGTATTTTACTGACAAAATGAATGTTACTTTCAGAATCAATGCCAGGGTGGCAGGTCGAGCCTGAGGCATTCAGTCACCTTCTCCTGTGCCCTACGTTCATTCCCTCCTTTAATTAACTGCAGGGATTTGGTAACACTACAGATTTGAGGGTTGTTTTATGTATTTCCATCGCTGGTATGCATTAACAGAATGACCCCTTAGGAGATAAACAGAAAGGAACTGATAAATAATGATACAAAACCAAATACTTTAAAATGGGCTCAACTTTTTATAAGTAACAAAGCCCCCAAGCTTCAATTCAGTCACTTCATAATTTCAACAGTAATTACTGCCCTTCCTTAATTTTCATTGTCAGAGCATCCCAAGCACTGGATGCTGTTTAATTCACATAAACTTACAGCCATTCCATATCCAAATACATTAGAAAGATTTGGAGATCACTGGCTGCTCAAGGAACATATTCAGCAAAAAAACTGCCCCATCCATCCCATGTGGAAAGTAGCAAACCCTTGTGCCTTAGAAAAGCACTTGTTGAGGCACAAGTAAAAATGCTTCAGAGCATGTTCCAATTGTTACAAAAAGAATTTAATTTTAGTTACAGTTCTTTGGTTTAAAAAGAAGTTGCCATGCCATTGGGATGGGGGTGTGGAATAGTCAAGAAAGATGGAACTTAATTTAAATGTAAACAATGGAAGTACATATATTATACACACACCTACTTAGAGCAAGAATGAACACCTATTTGTAAAACCCAATTCCAGCTTGTCAGATCGAGATGGAGCAGCTCTCTCAACCACTCTGTCTCCCAGACAGAATGACAGCGTGGCAGGAGGAAACGATTCCTGCAGTGTGACTACAGAAATAATGAATAATCTGCTCCAAGTCGGGTTTTTTGCATTATTTATACTCAATACACTGTCTTTGTAAGGATGATTAGTGCACCATCTGCCTGGACCACAAACAGGCATAGAGGAGACAACCTCCTGATTAAAATCTCATTTCTTTTAAACAGAGAATATGAGCCCACTATTCTTTCTGGACATGCAGACCTCCAGTCTCCTAATTAATCTACATCAGTCATTAGATACAGATAGCCTGGCCAGACCACAAGTTATTTAAAAGCATCACTGAGCTAAAAGATAATACAGCCAAGCCACAAATACGAAGTTCCATATCCTCTGCAACACTGTGTGCAAGATTCTGTGTCTCATTAGGGCAGAGCATCAGAATTAATCACGAGCTCTGAAGCAGGTTTCTCATTTTTATCATCACAAGCCCGTGACTTACCCTGGGATTCAGCTGATAAACGGGAATGTGTGCCTCAGAAATGGCCACCCCAGCTTTTTCAAGAAGAGATGTCTTCAGCAGGGACTCAGCAGCATCTCAGGTACAGTCTGTCAACCCCTGGGATCAAAAAGGGACACAAGTGAGGTGCTGGCTAAACAGGATTACCTGTTTGGAGAACCAAAACAACCAGAGTGATCCATCCAGATTAATTAGATTAATTTCAGGATCTTGGCACACAATACAGTTGCAAAAGGCTGAGGTTACAGGAAATTCACCATTTCTATTAAATCAATAATGAACAGTACTAAAAAATACTGAAGCTCGTAAAATTTATTTTCATTCACAATTTTCAGTTATAATGAATAACCATGTCCTTGTCCTTACCCATTCATTACTTTCTGTTGTCATTTGGTATCTTCATTTTGCTCTGCCCAGCGTTTACAAGTGCTTGAATTAGAGCAACCACACCAAAAGTGTCTGCCCAGCCCTGTATGGGAGTAATGGATGCAACAGCCATTAAAACACACACACTCATCACCATCTTTATTTTTGCAGCTCAAATTAAGGGCAATTTTTTTGCCCAACAACTCATGTGTGAACTACTTTGAGATTTTCTGTCGTGGAAAAAACCACACATTTATCATTGCTGTATTCATAAACTGGCAAAAATACAAAAGCCACTGTATATATCCATATAATAAATGAAGAGTCTTTAGGGAAAACATAGAAATAATATATTTCCTTAGAGGTCTCCAAAGCATTTGACAAACATTTATTAAATTTCAGATTCTCCCTGTGGGTAAGCTCTATTTGCAGAGTACCTTACAAGCTGATCATCCAGTGCACTAGCTGAGGTAAATCACTCCGTTTTGAATTGAGAGTTTAAGAATCCATTGTCTGCTACTGAAAACCTCCTTCAGCTGTCAACAAGAGAAAGCCTAATAAATTTACAGACTTATAGACCAATTTAGTCGGAAAAACCTCTGGTTCACCTGCAGGATGGGTACATTTCTGCCTAAGCCTTTCCTCCTCTCATGGATTTTACAGAAACTACACTAAAATTACTGTTCTGGGGCCTGACTCCATGTAATTACCAACTCTCTTTCTTCCCATCAGCTGCAGGATCTGTTTCCTGTTTTTAAAGTCTCATTCCTGCAGAGGTCTAGGGGGTCTAACCTGCCAAGGGAACACATAAATATTTCCTCCCACAATGAATTTTGTTTTTCTTTCAGAAGTGATTTTGTTATGACAAAAATACTGCCTGGCACTGTGTTTGCATGACACACTTCCTGGCTGCTTAAGTTCTCATTAATAGAATTTTAAGCATTAATATTTTCTAGGCAAAATTGACACAGTTGACATAATTGCAAATTATAACAGCTTTTAATGCTGGCACTCAAGGGAATTTCTGAAACCATCAGGGTAAATTACACAGCAACATAACATTCATAAAACAATAACATAAAAGCCTTTCTTTTTTTCCCCCTTCTCAAGCATTAGGACATCCAGCTCTTGTTAACATTCACACTGGCACTCAGAGACCAAGGTGATGCTGGAGGAAGGGAGAGCATGAATAAAGAAGAAGAATTGCCTGTTTGGGGGAGGAAGAATGAAATCCTACACTTGCTTTCATTTTCAACTCAAAACAATAACCACTCTGATAAAGAACTGTGAACTTACAGAAGAACACAACACAAAGCGGCTTGAGGTGCTGTGCTGATTTTCTTTTTCTCTCCTGGAAATTCACCGATTTGTTGGGACTGGAGCTGTGCAGCAGAGGAGCAATGTGAGCAGAGGGCGCCACTGTGGCTGCTCAGAACAGGATTAACAACAGAAACCCTGCCCGTGGAACTGGGGATCACTGGGAATAACGACTGAAAAGGAAATCACGGCTACGACCAAACCATTTAGCACATCCTGGGAGGCAAATGCTGGCACGTTTGGCCAAGATTTGTAGCCTGATGTGGACAGAAATCAGTGTCATCCTTCAGAATATGTTTTATTTAATTGCTGACCCACTGTAAAACCTTTGGCATGTCAAATATCCATGTCTGTTCTCTTTCCATCCTTCACGAGCTAAGGACACAAAGAAGAGATTCTGCCTGTAGAGGAAGGGCCTAAAGCAATGAGATGGCCCCTTATCTTAACTCAAATTATACACTCTATTAAAATAAGAATCAGCAATCGAGTTATCATTATCATCACTGGATAGTTATCTTTAAACCTAAACAGAGAAACTTTAATAGAACTAGTCTAAAAGGAATACAATTTCTATTGCATTTCTGTTTTCAATTTCCACCTCAATTATGTAATCAAATTGGGAACTTTACACAGTGTCAAGCTCCCAAGTTTCATGTCTCAAACAAGTTTTTTTCTTATTTATAAATTTCCCTTTATTCAAGGGAAATGTTGTAAAAATAATTTGCCTCCATCCTTAATAAAATTATTTGGTCAAGGAAGACTGAAATTCTGTACCTGCTTTCCTTTATAACTCAAAAAAAACAACCATTCTGATAGATAGAATTTGCCTTCTGAAGAACATTTTGCAACTTTTAGTTTCCTAGCTTAAAGGAGTTCTCAAAATATTTTGAATATTTTGAAGTTTCCATCCTTTATGTGTTTTTAGCTACACTTTTGGCCAGATCTACATTTTCCACCATTGGTTATACACCTGCATCTGCAAAGCAACATTTTCTCATTCTACTTTAAAAAATACTGCAGCATCTGATAATGCAGTCTATATGGTCCTCTCAGGAAAGGAAAAATCTTTTTGCAAATCAAAAACCTGCAGTATAAATTCCATGCATCATATCATATTGCACACATAAATAAGATGAAGGAACCTAATCCTGAGTCAAGAAAAATGTTATTACACGATCGAATTTTTTTTTGATGCACACAAAAAATACCAGAGCTGTAACTTGTTTTTGCTGCTCACAAAGCTGTGTTAGGCTCTAAACAAGGGTATTTTATTATTTATCTAGAAACAAGGGTATTTAAGGCATTTACTCTCCCTGTTCCTGAATTGGGATAATGTCGTGGAGAGGAAATTATTGTTTAGAAAAGACAGTTTCTTCCAAATGTCAACAATATTATATATTTATGGGTTTTTCATCAGAGAGATCCTTAAAGTCCGTTTTAACCCAGTCCATTCTATGATTCTATAAAATCAGACAAATCTGAGCTTTAACTTCACCTCTGGTAGCAAATCAAAGCAGTCAACCACAAACCACACAACCATTATTTGCCTAAGTGTGAAACAGCATCAAAGAACTTACATTTAAAAGAATTATACACACACTCAGCATTTCATTTTACAATCTGTTAAAACTGGAAATAAAAATCGAGATCCCTGAGTCCTTAACTACTGCTTTATTTGTAAGACTGAGCTCTCTTAAAAAGCAAGAGTGGGGGAGAACAGAAGTTTTTATTTGTACTGTATGGAGTACTGGACTTTTTACTTGTACTAATGAGCTATCAAACCCCAAGGATTAGGTGTATTTCAAAGGATTCCAATATACCAGTGGAAATTCTTCCACTGGTATATTGAAGCTGGGGGCTTCAAAGTTTAATGATATTTCTAAAGCACTTGGTGTTGTTTTATGAATTACTACTCGAAATATAATCTTACTAATAAGTAGTCTTTCCTGGAGACAGATGCATCAGCTCCCAGGAGAAAGAAGAACAGCAGACACTAAATAATAATAACCAATGAAAAGATAAATTCAAGCATATGCTCCCTGTTTGGGCAGCACCAAGCACAACATTTTGTTTCACTTATCTGTCCCCCGTCCCACTTGGAAATCAATTCTCTGCTCACGTTAGGGCAGTGCAATGTAACATTTGAGGTGCTGGACGCTTTGTCCCTGTTGTTCTTTGATTTTAGCACACAAGATTTATTTGCCACAGAAGAAGAGGACAAAGCATTCCTCCACTACATCTTTAAAAAAAAAACAAAACCTCTGATCTGACCTACCAGGACATTTCTCACACACCGGTGTTCCATGGAAAAGAACCTTTGGCAAATTTGGGGCACAACCCTCTTTCCATTTTGTGTCCAGGCTCACAGAACAAACAAGTTTTAACACTAGTATTATTCCAATATTTTTCTAAGAAAATAAATTTCAAACATATCATTAGAAGAACTGATGGTAGAAGTATGCAGGAAATAATATTTTACACCATTGTTAGCTAAAACTTCCACCCCCCTTTGTGAATAAAAAGCTGTTTTTCAGTGCAGCATTCAGGTGATGCTTTAATCAGGTTATGGACACAAAAATCTGGAAAGAAAATTAAAAAATCTCTCTTCACATCAGTTACTTTGAGAAGCCAAGGGGAGGAGAGAGAACACCAGCAAGCTGAAACAATTCCCCCCGACCTCTCTTAACAAGAGAAATTTGTTCTTCAAAAGGTTTAATCAAAATGTCCTATCATTTCCCTGAAGAATTCTCTCGTGCTGCTTCAGCAGAATTTCCCTTCTCCCTTTGCCCTTCAACACGCTGCTGTCTCACAGGAGACCACGGCCATTTCTGTATTTTATCACCATCAAAATCCCCAGAAGATCTGTTTTCCAGGCCTTTGCAGGTTTTCCTGTCTGTTAAATGAGAAAATGATTCAGCACTACCGTCCTCAAGTCTATTTTAAGCTCACAGAAAGCGCAGACCCCAGGTGAGCAGCTCCTTCTCCACAGGAGTAAGGACCTACTGAAGTAAATAAAACTGACTAGGTAAGAATTTACAGGATGGAGCCCTCAATCTATGAGAAAATTCTGGAGTTTTAACACACAGGTAAGTGTTGACAAAATAGATTTGAAAGCTGGTCTACTACATTAAAAAAAAACAAAACAAAAAAAAACCAAAACACTAACAGTATAACCATCAAGACAACAGACAAAGCCAGCAAATATTTTCCATCTGAGTGAAATTATTACAGTTAAGGGTAAAATGAAAAGTTTTCATTACCTGTGAATGGGTGCTCTCATATTTTTATTCAACATTTCAATATATTGATTAATATCTGTCATAAGTACCAAATTTGCAATGCATTTTCCCAATTATCCATGTGAAATCTTGTATAAACGTGCAACACATTTTACCTATTTCATCCAAGCAACACCCAGAGAATTCACATTTATCTCATGTAATACAGGGCACTCATAAAAAACCTAAAGGAATTAAGCACCCATTTTAAACGGTTTGTATTTTTAGTTACATAATTTTTGAGGACTGTATTTTATGCAAATATCCCATTACAAATTTACAAATCCGTTACAACAGCAGAGAGCCTCTACAAGCATGGAAATTCAGAAACAGAGAACACAGATTAAAGACAGCACAACTTTTAAAACTCTTTTTCTGAGCCCTGAAGGTTTTAGCATATAAACATACGCATATTTTCAAGGGAATAGGTATCAAAAATTATTTTCCCATTGTACAGCAAATTTAAAACCAAGTTTTAGACTTTTCCCTAATGCTGTTAAGGGTGTGATCAGCTTCTGAAACAAGGTCAGGAATTGGGCAAGGCATTATTTCCTTCACTTTAGCTGGGAATCAGATGTGCTAGAGAAGGCTGCAGATACAAGGAATAGTGATGCTCTCAGGGAATCTCTATTCCAGTTGGAAATCCAGAGCCTGGTGGAATTTTGGAAGGCATAAAACGTGCCACAAATCTGGAATAAAATGTCCAACAAACTTGTCTGGCTGAAAACACAGTTTAAAATGATAGAAAAATAAAGGCTTTGGATATAATGATAAGCTTGTAGATATTTTATTGTAAAAACCCAAAGTATTTAAAGAGAAAAGCGTAGCAAGTGCTAGCACCCTGTATTAGAGAGACTTGAATTTCATTGTTCTTTCTGCACTTTTAAAGAAATGCTCTGACAATAACAATAAAAAAAAATTTAATAGATACAAAACCTAGACTTCTTTTTTTTTTATTTTTTTTTTTTTCCCAGATGGGAAATGACTGGAAATGGAAAAAAAAATTTAAAAAAAAAAATCTCTGGATGGGTTCAGCTCAAACCAGAGCTTGCATATTCCTGTCAAGAGCAGAAAAATACCTTTAATTTCTGCCTGCTCCTGAAGAACAACACTGGGGCTATGAGAGGGCAAAGAAACCTGTTCTGGTTGAAGAACAACAGTCTCACTGAAAGAAACTTCAATCTCTTTCCCTCACACTCAATCTTTTGAAAGAATTTTTCCCTCTTCTAAGTCAAACATTTTCCCTTCAAGTCCCTCCAGTAACAAATCAAACCCAGTGGCTTCTTAAATGAAACCTACTGAACACGAATCACAGGGATATGGTTCATGAAAAGAAATGACAAGGTTTTCCCTGCTACCATATTTTGTCCTAAAACTGCAGAGGAAAAAACTCCAATGAATGTAACAGTTTTATTAGCATCTCTGGGAATGCCTATTTTTCATATTGCTAATGTTCTAAAATACAGAAGGCACTTGAGGCCGCAGATGTTCCTCTCGAAAATGCAGAGAGTCCATAAAATCTGTCTGTAAATAACAGGGAAGGAATGGACCCTGAAGAAATGTTAAGAAATGCTTCAGTATGGAAGAGTGGAGCCCCCAGCCTCTTCCAGCACACTTTTCTGCCACTGCCATCCAGCTCCATCCTCACGTGGGTCAGGAACCATCAGGAGCAGGTTTTTTAAGCAGGTAATCTGAAACTTTGTTTGAATTTCTTTAAACACCGAGTACAGTGGAAAACCTCTATTTTCACATTGGTACCTGACAGTTCTGCATTAAAAAATATCGCAATATTTAGATGTTCTTTGCAGCTGTTTAATTAAGGGTAACGGTAAGTGTGCCAATATCTTTTTATATTGCAATATTAATATTTGCTTCCCAAGCTCTAGGATCTTACATTAATATATTGTATGGGAGTAAGAAGACTAAAAATTGTAACAAGATATTTCCCCATGATGTAGAGTCTCGTGTTCCCCCCTCCCTGTGCATTCTACAAGATCACAGTGGCTCTACAGCAGTAAAAGAAGTGTTTGTTCATTGAAATATTAGGGAAATTGGAGGGAATATTACACAGCTCAACATGGATTATACAATTCATTTTGGATTCTTCACAGGAACTGGAAATTTATGTATGCCAGAATTATCTCAGAACTTGTATTCCTTATTCTTTTAGTCCTTTAGTTCAGAAAACTTGATAAATACTATCCTGCAGCTAATCAAGATCTGAAAAAGAAACACCCAAGAGGTGACAATTATAAAACTAAGGCAGAGTAAATCACAGAAGATTCCTACATTTTCCAAAGTCCACCTGAAAACAAACATTAACAGGCCACTACTTGACATTAGCAGCTGCACACTTGGATAATTAACCACAAAAACAGAGTAGCAGAGAAATTATAAATGCTTATAAACTTTATGTCACATTTCTATTGATACAGAATCCTCTATGAATTTTAATCAAAGTAAGGAAATGTGGAGAAAGAAAGATGCAGTAGGGTGGTCACCCAACACTTTGAATACCTTTCTCAGAGATTGCAGAGTAAAAAAAATCATGTCAAATACCAGGAGAGTACGGAAGGAATAATTCGCTGTAGCCCTGGACTGAACACTTGAGACATTCCTGCTCAGGTAGGCAGCAATTTCCTTGATGCCAAAGGGTATTTTCCTGTACATGATTCTTGTAAATGAGCAGAGCCCTTTCAAGCTGTATTTATCTAAATTGTCTCCACATAGGTCACAAGAAAGAGGGAAGGAGTAGCCTTGAGAAGAACTGCAACCTGTAAACGTCTAGTGGTAAAAAGTCTGAAGGCAGCTGTTGATCAAAGGAAATAAAGAATCACATTATCTGATGCAAATATTTTGTCTTTTCTTTAATTAAGATCTAAAAGAACTTCCACTATTTCTGCAGAGAACTACAACACTTCCTGAGCTTCTCTTGACTTCAGTTCTTCATTTCTAACACAGAAATCTGTACCAGACTGGCATTTTCAGGGAAATTACTACTTTCAAGTATTGCTGTTCCAGCTTTTACAGAACCTGCATTTTTGAAGCAATAATTTAGTTCCTTTACCATTAGTAATAACAATACCTGATCATACTCACAAACCTCACGTGAAGATGATGACATTTATGCTGTAATTAATGGTGGACACCAAACAGGGGACTCAAGCATTTGCAGAAGCAAAACCATGTTCAAATAAATGGGCCAGATAATAGGCTACTAAAAAAAGGAGANAAAAAAAAAGGGAAAAAAAAATGAAAAAAAAAAAAAAAAAAAAAAAAAAAAAAAAAAAAAAAAAAAAAAAAAAAACACCAGCAATGTTGACTCCAGAGATAAAAAATAAACAGGTTAACAGGTTTTGTACCAAGGACGTGCCATATCCATGGTCCCTGATCCCCTCACTCTTATCCCACCCACACTGTTGGTGCTGCTGCACCTTGGCAAGATTATGCAATGATTTATTCCTTCATTTAGTATCTTTTTTTTTTTTGATGCTTCATCATCAGTTTTACTTTCACGAGGACAAAAAAGAATTAATTTTCTCTTCTAAACCAATATATTGCTGTTTCTGCCAGAATCACAAAAAAAATTTTTTTTTTCCTTAAAATCACTCGGGTTGATAACAGTGCTGCTGCTTTGACTGTTTCTTCATCTTTGTCGCTCTCATTCCTCAAATCCTGGTGGTGATGCCTTTTTGCACCCTCTCAGAGGGTGCATTTCCATTGCAAATACGAATGTCACTTGTAGCTGTAACAAAACCCATCGAGCTTTAAATGAGCCAGGACTGAGAGCTGACCTCCAACATCCCTGACATCTTCTTTGTCTGAATAACAACGACACAGAACCTGTGTAAGCCACGCCACCTCCTCTAACTGCTACAGTCTCATCACACCAGGAACTATACATTCCACATTTTTCACTGGTCATACCACACTGCCTTTGGAAAGAGCTAAGGAAAGAAAAAGTGCAAAATGTGCTAAATTTCCATATTCATTCTTGGCTAACTATTTGCAAGTCCCAGGTAGCCAGGTGACTATGCAAAATATGCAATATGCTTCTTCTTTTTTTTCTTTTTTTTTTTTTTTTAATGGAAATGTGAAAAGGCAGTGAGGGAATTACATTGATACTGTATTCAACCTTTCCAAAACTGAGTAAATGTTACCTAATGTGAATGGAAGAGCATTTTCTTCTGTGTAAAGTGCTGGGTTACTCCACTTCAGGAAACATCAGGCTGCCTGGGAGATGGGGGAGGCAAATTCCCAGAACTCAAGGAGTTTTCATCGTTTTCGTTTTGCTCTCTGGCAGCGTTAATTACTGAGTAACCTCAACTCAGATCTGGGCCATTAACAACAAAGATCTCACACGCTCAACAGACCATGTGCCAAACAGGATGGAAATGGATTCCTGCTCTCTGAATCTTCCTCCATGCATCTTTCCTGGACCTGGGATCCCTGGGTGCGTTTAAAAACAAAAATTCTTGCTTTTCAATAAATGAGATTGTTGCATAAACATGTGTTGCACAAAAACCACTGACTCTAATACTTCAGGTTTCCTCTTTTTGTCTTATAAATAACTGCAAACAGAGGGAAATAAATTCTCTTTCCTTCTTCTAAGAGCTTTTTTTTTTGCCGTGTACAACAGATGTTGTTTCCACAAATTAGCTTCTAATTTCTTTCATAACTCAGTCAGAACAACCCTTCAATTCACAGTTAGGGAATAGATTTAGTGCTTCACATAATTCTTGTAATTATGTAAGAAAACTACACTTTGCTAGGTGAAAACCTCAGCTATCAATCACTGGGTTTAGGTATGGGCAACTTACTCGTCTGTTACACCAACTGTGCAACACGCTGAGGATCCCTTACCTTTCCACAGTGGGAAGGATAAATGATTCCTGGGATAAGGAATCGATAAGGAGACAGCAAGAGGGCCAGATCCAGAGTGCTGGACTGCAATATATGAAGTCATTAAGAATGCCACACACACCTCCTCCACCTCAGCAATCTGCAAACCCAGCAGTATTTAAATTTTTTTCAGTCATCAAAATGCAGTTAGCCACAATAAAGCAAATAAAGTTCCACCTCTTAAAAAAGAAGTCTAAAAATCGAATAGAAGATTATAAAAACTGCCTGCCTGGCTCAGGTGAGCAGCGTGGACACCTGGTGGATCCTGAACTTTGAAGTTCAGCACAAAAACTGCAAATGTCACAATAAAAATTGGCACAGAGTTACACTGTGCGAGGGATTGTTCATGTGGTTGTAGCACTTGGAACAAAATTATTTTCAATAGCTTGCTGCTTTTTTTTTTTTTTTTAAGAATATGATTTACTTGTTAAATGAAAATCGATTTTCATTTTTATTTAAAAGCTGTTTTATTGCCAGCCACTAAAGCTGAAGCTGCTGACATATTAACATGTGCAGAATACAGAACACACTGAAATTTCTCCAGGAGGTCACATCCAGGCAGCTGAAGGCAAGTGAAACTCCGGGGGTTACTGAAAGGGTTTTCAAGGAACTGATTAGGCAGCGCTGCTTCCCCCATGAAACCAGCTCACTGCATCCTTTAGTAATCCAGCTGGAATCGTCATGCAGTCTCAGGATACCCTTAATGCAACTTTCATACAAAAATGCTGCAGGGATAAAGGGATTAGAATTTCTGAGAGAACGAGGACTTCAGAGGCAGCAGCACAATAAAGTCATCATAAAATGGTAGGGTTGTCTCTCCCTTCCTTGTCTTTTATTTTTTTTTAGTGGGGAATGGGGCCACAAAGTGATTTGTCTGAGATCTCTGTGTGTGAAATATTTTTATTTATGTTTTTTTGTTATTGTTGTTTTGTTTGTTTGTTTGTTGTCATTTTGGGTTGGGTTTTTTGTTTGGTTTTTTTTTTTTTTGGGTGGGTTTGGTTGGTTTTTTTGGGAGGAGGAGGTGGGTTGTTTGTTTTTTTTAATACACTTCCCTAAATTCTTTCTTCACTCTGGACAGAGGAAGGTGATCCTTTTCCTCTAACCAGTAAAGGCGAGACACACTTGAGTGCTTGATTCTCTACAATGGTGCCCAGCAACAGGAGAGGAGGCAATGGACATAAATTAAATTGCAGGAATTTTCATCTGAATGCAAGAAAACAGATTTTTACTGTGAGGGTGCCCAACACCGAAGCAGAATGCCCAGGGTGGTTGCTGACTCTCCATCCTTAGAGACTGGACACAGTTCCAGACAACCTGTTTGAGCAGGGCGTGGACTGAACAATTCCGTGATTCCTCTTCGCTTTGAGAAATAAAGAAACAAGGGAAGATGGTGATCCTCCCATCAGTTGTATCCTACACTGTCTGGAAAAAACCCCAAGCAAACACATCCTTCAGCTCACTTCAGACTCAGACATGACACCAAAAAACCACAGCTGAATAAAACTCCTCTTCAAACTCCCGCTTGATACAACAGGAAGAAATTCAGGAAAACACTGTGTACTTTTGGTTACGACAAACCCCACACATAGTCCAGTCCTAAAGCACATCTAGAATACATGGGGATAATCTCCTCTAAATTGTTGGGTCAACCAGTAAGAACTGAAAAAATATCTCCAAATAGAACCCAGAGAATTAAACCTAATTAGTGGTTACTGGGGAAAATTTGGCACAAGAATTAAGCAGAATAATTTAAATGACAGAAAGCCAAACTGTTTGGTGAACATTCTTGTATTTCCAGTTTTGCAAGAAACAGGTTACAATTAGTTTGGACTGAGACTAAGTTTGTAGAAACAGTTAAAATGCAATTATTCTGTGCTTTCAGCTATTTTTTCTTGCTACTGGTGAACTGCTTTCTCTTTCTCTACCCTGTTCATTACACATTGAAAAAAACCAACCCAACAAACAGGAAGAGGAATTAAATGAAACTTGCACTTCGTGTTATGACCCTGAAGTCATAAATGGTGAAGTGTCAGTCATTTTAATAAGATGGCTGCCAGTATCTTTTTCACCCTAATGATTCACTAAATATTATGCTAATATTATGTCAAAGACCCCAAAACACAGGAGGAAGATTCTGGGTCCAACTAGGCAGAGAAGCTTGTTTAAAAATCTGCATGAGAGGGGAGGCATCAGGAATGGCAAGATGTCCTCGTATCCTTAATAACCTCTGCCACAGTCTGTGGGCATGACTGGATTTTCACTGTGTTGACCTGAAAAGGAAAGACTATCTCACAAATATCAGAAAGATGGAATAAAATACACAAAAATGGAGACACTTTTAACAGTGTAGGAAAAGTAAAGAGCTGTTTTTGTGAAGACCAATGAAAACCATGTGTAATTTGAATGCAGATTCAACGAGCAATCTCAGAAGTACCAAGAAATGCAATTTATCTTTATTGACAAGATAAAGAATCCTCAAGGAGAGACCAGAGGTGACAACCCGTTCTTACAAAGTTTACCATACTCTTCTAGGTATCGGTACTTAAAACACAAAAGACAGGATTTCAGTGTTGGCTGTTAGACATATCCGTTCTGCCGCTAAAAACTAAAAGCATGAAAAAAAGATTTCACCAGGGAAATTCCCTGCTGCCGCTTCTGAGGTATTTTGGGATTTTTCAACTACTGCACACAGGAAGGCAACGCTCCCCCTTATTCTCATACTTCCTTTGCTGCTTTTTTCTGACATAAAAGTCGGTAATAAGGAGAAAGGTCAGGAATTAAGGAGGAAAAAAATACAGGCAAGTTCTACATGAAAACCACACCATGCCAGTGTGTGCACTCTGCTCACACAGGTTTGATTTCTGTCTTTTGAAAGCTGTAGGAACAAGAGGGTTTGAGTCAAAGTCCGGGAGCAAGAGATGACTTTGCACAGCAAAAAGCATTTCATTCCAGCCGCTGAACGAGGTGAGAAGCAAGAATCATTCTCGTCTTCTCATTCCCCTGCCCTCCCTGACTCAATACTCAGAAAAAGAATCCTCCATGAAATACATTTTATACTTAAGACAGCCTAGTTTCAGTCAAGGTGAAATTTAGTCTGCTGTTTGTTTCCTCACGAACATTTTGTTTTTACATTATTTAAGTAATGACTATCTATAGCTGTGGATTTCCAGAAGTCTAATTACACGATTGTACAGAAAAACAACTAAAAAAACAGGGCGCAATCTTTGTGTTTTCAAAACGGCTCTCATAAGACCCAAAACATTCAGTATCTGATAGCAATGTAATGAATAAAATCCATCTTTTCAATTATTGTTGACATACTAGGACTTATAAAATGGAATAATAATGGAACACTTGGACAGGCAGAGGTATTATAAAGCAACAGAGGAATGACTTACCAAAGAATATAATGTCTTAAATATGAAGGAAATTACCAATAGAGCAAAAATTGCACAGAGTCAGACCAAGTCAGACACTGCATTAAAAAGGAAGGCAAAAAATTATTCAGCCATAAAAAAAAAGGCAAGCAAACATGCACAATGATGAGGCAGCAATAATTAAAGATAATGTATGGAAGCCACACAATAAAACACTCTGCACACAGCAGATGATGGTGAGCATGGAGGAGAGGGGTGGGGGGAAGTATAAAAATAAGTACTCCCAAAATTGATGTGCAAGCAAAACTTTAAAACACAACACACTGACCAGATAATTCCAAGCCCACAAATGTGGACAAAACAGCACATAAAACTGTAGACCAAAGATTATTTTTAAATAAATTCAGTGAAACATGGCATCATCCTAAAATAAAACCAACAATGCAAAAAAGCAAGTGGGAGGAGGGAAAAGAGTGCAAGTCAGGCTGGCTGATTTTAAGTAGCCCAAAAAGCTTTAAAACACAAGTATGAAGAAGAAAACTGGGGGATGGGGAAGAGTTAAAAACAGGACAACACATAACCAGCATTAAGGACAAAAACTCTGCAGTCCAGAATACAATCTCACATTTTCCTCCAGAAAAAAAAAAAAAAAAAA